>NIVC01000604.1:82500-395127 GCA_002269645.1 Macrostomum lignano
ATGCCGCGTCCTATTATTATTTCGCTTCATTATTTTTCCATCTAAGCCAGCTGATGAGATCTCCCGGCCAGCTCGAAGGGAGGGCAACGGATAATGAGGCTACTGAGGCTGAAGCCGATGACTGCTTTTCGTCCGGTAGTGTGCGGCATCAAAAATTCAGCGCATCAATAATATACTCACTTTGAAGCTGTTTTTTTACCTTCACCTTTCTATCATGAGATGGCAGTAGAACCCCCCCCCCCGGCTTCATTGATCTTCGACGTCAGACTGGGACAGCCTGTCAGGCTGCCACGGAGAGCAACCGGCCAGCCCAGCACGCCGCTAATTGCATTATTTTTGTGGACTCGCTGACGAAAATAACAAACTGGCTTTGAGTTCGAATAAGAATAAGACTCAGCGTGTAGCATGATTTGCATATCGGATTAGCAGATCTGGTCCTGCCTGACTAGATCTGGTCCTGCCTGACTAGATCTGGTCCTGCCTGACTAGATCTGGTCCTGCCTGACTAGATCTGGTCCTGCCTGACTAGATCTGGTCCTGCCTGACTAGATCTGGTCCTGTCTGATTAGATCTGGTCCTGCCTGACTAGATCTGGTCCTGCCTGACTAGATCTGGTCCTGCCTGACTAGATCTGGTCCTGTCTGATTAGATCTGGTCCCGTCTGACTAGATCTGGTCCTGTCTGACTAGATCTGGTCCTGCCTGACTAGATCTGGTCCTGCCTGACTAGATCTGGTCCTGCTTGACTAGATCTGGTCCTGCCTGACTAGATCTGGTACTGTCGGACTAGATCAGACTCCCCTGACTAGATCTGAGTCCTGTCGGACTAGATCAGACTCCCCTGACTAGATCTGGTCCTGCCTGACTAGATCTGAGTCCTGTCTGACTAGATCAGACTCCCCTGACTAGATCTGGTCCTGCCTGACTAGATCTGGTCCTGCCTGACTAGATCTGGTCCTGTCGGACTAGATCAGACTCCCCTGACTAGATCTGAGTCCTGTCGGACTAGATCAGACTCCCCTGACTAGATCTGGTCCTGCCTGACTAGATCTGGTCCTGCCTGACTAGATCTGGTCCTGCCTGACTAGATCTGGTCCTGCCTGACTAGATATGAGTCCTGCCTGACTAGATCTGAGTCCTGTCTGACTAGATCAGACTCCCCTGTTTAGATCTGAGTCCTGTCTAACTAGATCAGACTCCCCTGACTAGATCTGAGTCCTGTCTAACTAGATCAGACTCCCCTGACTAGATCTGAGTCCTGTCGGACTAGATCAGACTCCCCTGACTAGATCGGTCACAAAGCACAGCACAAGGCAAGTCAGAAACGAGAAATTCAGTTGAGCTTCAAAAGCGATCAAAATCGAAAAAACATAAGTCGATTGGATTTAATTAATCAATCAATCACCGCTGATAAGGAGACTGTTTCATCGATAACAGAATCAGGCCATTTATGCCGAACGTTGAATGGGTCGATTTGGGGGCATGCAGAAAGTTTTAGCCAAAGTGAACAGGAAAATCAGTGATGAAACAAGTTGCAATCAGATCAGCATAGGCAATTTTATCACACACTCAGATCACTGACACATACTTAAAACACATTGATTACTAGCAACCAATAGGAAACCCGAGCTGTCATGCAAAAACGAGTAGCGCACTAATTGCTACGGGAAGTTAAGAAGCCAAATGAAATATTCGCTCTAAAATACACTTTACTGTCTACTTACAGCAGTCGAATTTGGGCACGAAGCGAAATTTATAATATTTGCATTTCAACAATACGAAATAGAAATGGAAAAGTTCTATATAAAATAGGACAATCTGACGCAATTATAACATTAATATTTACACGATATGAAATACTGCAGATGTAGCAATTAGACGTCATATTTAATGCTTTTTGTCAACATGCATTCGAGGTTTCAAAGGGGGTTCACAATGCTATACGATAACCGCGCACAGCTTTCGTGTGGAGATACTGGCTTGATTGACGACTTGACAGCTGCGATTCGCGTGCGATCGGGCGGTTGAGGTTATTTATGAACAGAGCTAATTCTCAGGTGGAAGCAGAAACTGAGGTGGGTGAGGGAATAAGGTGAGTGAGGTGAGTGAGGTGAGTGAGGTGAGTGAGGGAGTGGGATGGGAAGGGAGTGGGTGGGTGAGGGAATGATGTGGGGAGGGAGTGATGTGGGCGAAGGAGTCAGGTGGGGAGAGAGAGTGAGGTGGGTGGGGAGTGGGGTGAGTGAGGGAGTGAGGTGGGTGAGAGTGGGGTGGGAAGGGAGTAATTTGGGTGAGGGAGTGAGGTGAGTGAGGGAGTGAGGTGAGTGAGGTGGGTGAGGGAGTGAGGTGGGTGAGGGAGTGAGGTGAGTGAGGGAGTGAGGCGGACGAGGGAGTGAGGTGGGTGAGGGAGTGAGGTGGGAGGGAGTGAGGTGAGTGAGGGAGTGAGGTGGGTGAGGGAGTGAGGTGGGAGGGAGTGAGGTGGGAGGGAGTGAGGTGAGTGAGGGAGTTAGGTGGGTGAGGGAGTGAGGCGGACGAGGGAGTGAGGTGGGTGAGGGAGTGAGGTGGGAGGGAGTGAGGTGAGTGAGGGAGTGAGGTGGGTGAGGGAGTGAGGCGGACGAGGGAGTGAGGTGGGTGAGGGAGTGAGGTGGGAGGGAGTGAGGTGAGTGAGGGAGTGAGGCGGACGAGGGAGTGAGGTGGGTGAGGGAGTGAGGTGGGAGGGAGTGAGGTGAGTGAGGGAGTGAGGTGGGTGAGGGAGTGAGGTGAGTGAGGGAGTGAGGTGGGTGAGGGAGTGAGGTGGGAGGGAGTGAGGTGGGAGGGAGTGAGGTGAGTGAGGGAGTTAGGTGGGTGAGGGAGTGAGGCGGACGAGGGAGTGAGGTGGGTGAGGGAGTGAGGTGGGAGGGAGTGAGGTGAGTGAGGGAGTGAGGTGGGTGAGGGAGTGAGGCGGACGAGGGAGTGAGGTGGGTGAGGGAGTGAGGTGGGAGGGAGTGAGGTGAGTGAGGGAGTGAGGTGGGTGAGGGAGTGAGGCGGACGAGGGAGTGAGGTGGGTGATGGAGTGAGGTGGGAGGGAGTGAGGTGAGTGAGGGAGTGAGGTGGGTGAGGGAGTGAGGTGGGAGGGAGTGAGGTGGGTGAGGGAGTGAGGTGGGTGAGGGAGTGAGGTGGGTGAGGGAGTGAGGTGGGAGGGAGTGAGGCGAGTGAGTGAGGTGGGTGAGGGAGTGAGGTGGGTGAGGGTGAGTGAGGTGGGAGGGAGTGAGGTGGGAGGGAGGGAGGTGGGAGGAAGTGAGGTGGGAGGGAGTGAGGTGGGTGAGGGTGAGTGAGGTGGGTGAGGGTGAGTGAGTGAACAACACATTAGCTGCGAATGCGGCAACCAATTTCAAAGGAATAATTAATAAATGTACAGATCGCAAGGACAAACAGTAATACTGTTGATAATTTAGCACAGCGCTGACGAATTGGCACGGTTGCCCGTATCCCTGTAGATTTTATTAATCTTTTTCATCGATGTTAAGCCGATGTCGCCGGTGCCAGAGATTGCATTGAGTTTCAGTTGATGGCGTGCTTCCTACCGCCTGTGATGCCGCCGCCGCTGCTGCTGCCCCCGCTTGACAGCAGGGGGGATCGCTCATCGGCCTCGCTTCTAGGAGCAAAATCTACGCCATATCCAGCAGCTGAGCTGGCATCAGCACTGCCAGACTCGATAGAGGCGTGCGCGATGCCGTCTTCGACCAGTTGATCCATGCGCTCCAGGCTAAGCTTCTCTTTGCGGCTCTGGTTCAGCTTGCGGCCCTGCCGGGGGCGATTGGGGCGAATTAATTAATACTGTAAGGACGGGTGCATTTCCTCACTCACTCCTCTACTTTACTCTCTCACCCACCTCACTCCCTCGTCCACCTCACTCCCTTACTCACCCACCTTCCTCCCTCACCCACCTCCTTCCCTCACCCACCTTCCTCCCTCACCCACCTTCCTCCCTCACCCACCTTCCTCCCTCACCCACCTTCCTCCCTCACCCACCTTCCTCCCTCACCCACCTTCCTCCCTCACCCACCTTCCTCCCTCACCCACCTTCCTCCCTCACCCACCTCCCTCCCTCACCCACCTCCCTCCCTCACCCACCTTCCTCCCTCACCCACCTTCCTCCCTCACCCACCTTCCTCCCTCACCCACCTTCCTCCCTCACCCACCTCCCTCCCCACCCAATTGTTCTCTCACCTACCTCACTCCCCTTATTTAAAGGTGTAACAAAAATTTACTGTAATATCAATAAAGACAAAAAACGCTAATCTTGATACTGATGAGAGTAGATGAGCGCGTTTTTTGCGAGTGACATGCCTTGCTATTCTTGTTCCTGCGGTTAGCATTCATCCATGTGGCAATTCTATTTGCTTACCCGTTTGAGATCGACAGCGTTGAGCAGCAGGGTGACCACAACGGCGGCGATTACGTTGCCCAGCAGGTACAGCATCACCAGCTTCCAGCGGTCCAGCATCACAGAGCGGGTACTGTTTAAAATTGAAGCAAGGCACAAGGCAGCTGTGAGGATAAGAGCAACTTCCCCCACCCCATTAACTAGGTTTTCCTAGAATTTCAGGTCTTAACATTTACTATTAGAAGTTTTCCGGAACACGTACCATTTAGACTGCAGGTCGCCTGAAGTTCACTCAACTAACATTTAAGGTCAACCTAGCTAGAGACGGAACGATAAGTTCACCTCACGCTTACCTAGAAACTGGGCACTTTCTCGTAAAGGTCACGCTACCTACAAACTGAACACCTGAAGGTCACGCTACATGCAAACTGAACACCGAAGGTCACGCTACCTACAAACTGAACACCTGAAGGTCACGCTACCTACAAACTGAACACCTGAAGGTCACGCTACCTACAAACTGAACACCTGAAGGTCACGCTACCTACAAACTGAACACCTGAAGGTCACGCTACCTACAAACTGAACACCTGAAGGTCACGCTACCTACAAACTGAACACCTGAAGGTCACGCTACCTACAAACTGAACACCTGAAGGTCACGCTACCTACAAACTGAACACCTGAAGGTCACGCTACCTACAAACTGAACACCTGAAGGTCACGCTACCTACAAACTGAACACCTGAATGTCACGCTACCTACAAACTGAACACCTGAAGGTCACGCTACCTACAAACTGAACACCTGAAGGTCACGCTACCTACAAACTGAACACCTGAAGGTCACGCTACCTACAAACTGAACACCTGAAGGTCACGCTACCTACAAACTGAACACCTAAAGGTCACGCTACCTACAAACTGAACACATGAAGATTAACAATGCAGATTAATGAATAATTCAGTGTACCTGTCAGTCTGGCCAAGAATCCGGCCAACAACAACATTGGAGACGCCGATGCCAATCATCTGTACGCTGGTGGTGAAGCCCAGAGCGGTGCCAAGAGTGGCTCGTGGCACCACAAGCGGCAGCGATGGCCACATGCTGGCCTGCAATTGCGAGCACTTACTCAAGTCCAATCCTATTCGATATAAGAGTAAAGACACAAAATATTTTAGAAGACAAACGCTCTCCTCACCGCGGCAAACGAATAAGTAACACCCAGCCAGAGCGTGGAGACCAGCGGATACACGGTGGTGAATGCCAGCAGCCCGAATACGGGAATTGTTAGCAGCGCGCACAGCAGGGCCAGGTAGCCTCGCTTGCCGATTATGTCCTGCCGATTGCGTGTCAATGCGATGAGTTGCAGTATGAGATGAGTTGCAGTATGAGATGAGTTGCAGTATGAGATGAGTTGCAGTATGAGATGAGTTGCAAGGTGAGATGAGTTGCAGTATGAGATGAGTTGCAGTATGAGATGAGTTGCAATGTGAGATGTTGCAATATGAGTTGCAATATGAGATGAGTTGCAATGTGAGATGAGTTGCAGTATGAGATGAGTTGCAGTATGAGATGAGTTGCAATGTGAGATGTTGCAATATGAGTTGCAATATGAGATGAGTTGCAATGTGAGATGAGTTGCAGTATGAGATGAGTTGCAGTATGAGATGAGTTGCAATGTGAGATGTTGCAATATGAGTTGCAATATGAGATGAGTTGCAATGTGAGATGAGTTGCAGTATGAGATGAGTTGCAGTATGAGTTGAGTTGCAGTATGAGATGAGTTGCAGTATGAGATGAGTTGCAGTATGAGATGAGTTGCAGTATGAGATGAGTTGCAGTATGAGATGAGTTGCAATGTGAGATGTTGCAATATGAGTTGCAATATGAGATGAGTTGCAGTATGAGATGAGTTGCAGTATGAGTTGAGTTGCAGTATGAGATGAGTTGCAGTATGAGATAAGTTGCAATGTGAGTTGCAATGTGAGTTGCAATTTGAGTTGCAATGTGAGTTGCAATATGAGTTGCAATATGAGATGAGTTGCAGTATGAGTGGCAATATGAGATGAGTTGCAATCTGAGATGAGTTGCAGTATGAGATGAGTTGCAATATGAGTTGCAATATGAGATGCAATACGCTGGACAGCAGCAGCAAAGCAGAGCCCCATTTCCTAGCCCAGCTCACAATGAGGCCGCCCAGGAAGGGACTCAGCAGCATGGACACATCGTACACGGCGCCAGTGATGTAGGCGGACACTTTGTCATCCAGGCTGTACTTCTGGTTAATGAACTGGCTGGCGTCGGCCACAAAGGGGAACACTCCGTTATAGTAGAACATGATTGACAGCACCAGCAGCCAGAACTGCAGGCTGAACTGGCCCAAGTCCTGCAGCTTCACCCGCCGGCTCTCCTGCTGCAGCTCCTCAGTCAGGCCCATGGCTCGAACTCCGTAGACGTCGAGGCCACTGACGACGCCGGCGGCAACGAAGCCAAGCAGGCAGAGGCCGACGCCGAACCAAAGCGTCCACTCCAGCCCGATGGCGTCCCGGATGTTCTCCGTCAGGAAGAAGTTCAACACGGAGCCGCAGCGTGAGAAAGCCAGCACGCAGCCGAAGGCCAGGGCCAGCTCCTTCTTGTTGAACCAGAATGCCACCAGGCGATTTTGCACCACCGTCAGGGAGCCATTGCCGGCGCCGAACAGCAGGCGGCCCAGCAGCATCACCGGCAGCAGGTAGTCGGTGCCGCGCAGGTGAGCTCCGGCCGCGAACGTGGACGAGCCGACCAGGCAGAGCAGCGAGAATGCAATGACCCCGGCTCGGTTTCCCAGCTTGTCCACTAGGAAGCCGGAGAAGAAGACTACCACTGCGTTAGTCCAGGCGTACACCGCGTACAGCAGGTTGTAGTTCTGCTCGGACATGCCGAGGCAGTCCCGGCAGCAGGTGGAGCTGATGTGCTCCGCCACGCCTGGCGGAGACGGAGACGGCTGCTGCTCGTCGGTGCAATTGTTGGACTGATGGGAAATGGGAACAGGCGAATGGTGGCAAGGATTGGGGGATTGCAAATATGAGTTCGGCTAGAATTATGGTATAACGATCCGGGTGCTGGAATGTTATAGGTTATGGGATCTATGATCCTGGTTATAGAATCTAGGATTCTGGTTATCGGATCTAGGATCCTGGTTATGGGATCTAGGATCCTGGTTATGGGATCTATGATCCTGGTTATAGAATCTAGGATTCTGGTTATCGGATCTAGGATCCTGGTTATGGGATCTAGGATCCTGGTTATGGAATCTATGATCCTGGTTATGGAATCTATGATCCTGGTTATGGGATCTAGGATCCTGGTTATGGAATCTAGGATCCTGGTTATGGAATCTAGGATCCTGGTTATGGGATCTAGGATTCTGGTTATGGGATCTAGGATCCTGGTTATGGGATCTAGGATCCTGGTTATGGGATCTAGGATCCTGGTTATGGGATCTAGGATCCTAGTTATGGGATTTGGGATTCTGGTTATCGGATCTAGGATCCTGGTTATGGGATCTAGGATCCTGGTTATGGGATCTAGGATCCTGGTTATGGGATCTAGGATTTTGGTTATGGGATCTAGGATATAGATATATAGGCATTGACTGTAGGATCAAGGCCATAAAATTTAGCATTCTACTACAGACATGCAGATGCTATGGATACGAACTCCGAGGCTCACCCCAGTGAATGCGGACTGCAATACGCTGGGCATGTCGAAGCAGAAATATGAGCCGAAAGTCAGCAAGCAGGTGAACACGAGCACCGTGAAGCGAAATTGTGGCTTCTCGGGGTCCCAAGCCATGGCTGCAATTAAATAATTCAACTTCACCTCAAGCACAGCATCAGAGACAACCAATAGGTGTCTAGCCTGATTTATAATGTACACTGGGAGTGAGGTGGATGTCTAGCCTGATTTATAATGTACACTGGGAGAGTGAAGTGGATGCCGCTTGATTTATAATGTACTCTGGGAGTGACGTGGTGTCTAGCCTGATTTATAATGTACACTGGGAGTGAGGTGGGTGTCTAGCCTGATTTATAATGTAAACTGGGAGTGAGGTGGGTGTCTAGCATAATTTATAATGTACATTGGGAGAGAGGTGGGTGTCTAGCCTGATTTATAATGTACACTGGGAGTGAGGTGGGTGTCTAGCCTGATTTATAATGTAAACTGGGAGTGAGGTGGGTGTTTAGCATAATTTATAATGTACATTGGGAGAGAGGTGGGTGTCTAGCCTGATTTATAATGTACACTGGGAGTGAGGTGGGTGTCTAGCCTGATTTATAATGTAAACTGGGAGTGAGGTGGGTGTTTAGCATAATTTATAATGTACATTGGGAGAGAGGTGGGTGTCTAGCCTGGTTTATAATGTACACTGGGAGTAACGAGCCCGACTTAAATGTCTGACTTTGTGTATGTCTGACTAATTACACAAGCCTGATAAACCACATCAATCGTACTAGGGAGGTGGATCGCATAGTACAAAAATATGTACATTTAGAGGAAGGCAATAAGCACGAGTTCTTCTCTACATTTAATTAAGCTTGGAAGTCTAACATGAGGGTAAAATAACGCCCGTTAGTCAATACAGTGTCAATGTCAACGAAAACTTCGAAAATGTACTTTTGTTTGCAATGCCTACACATTTCGCTGATGTAATTTAGTGCACTGTAGTGGTAGTGCCCTTTAGAAATGCAACGTGTTGATATTTTCCTATACTATGAACTAAAAGTACAAAAGCGATGCAGAGAAAAAAAATTACGAAAATATTGGCTGTTTGAAAACTTGAACTTCAAGGTTATAAAAAGCGTTACTCATTTGTGAAAATGCAGAGTAAAGTAGCAACAGTGAGAACTTGAGAGTCACTCGAATTTAGAAGGAAAAACTTCTGGGCTAAGGGATAAGGGGTAGGAATTCGGGATAAGGGATCTGGGATCGGAATTCGGGATAAGGGATCTGGGATCGGAATTCGGGATAAGGGATCTGGGATCGGAATTCAGGATAAGGGATCTGGGATTGGAATTCGGGATAAGGGATCTGGGATCGGAATTCATGTTAAGGGGTAGGAATTCGGGATAAGGGATCTGGGATTGGAATTCGGGATAAGGGATCTGGGATCGGAATTCATGTTAAGGGGTAGGAATTCGGGATAAGGGATCTGGGATTGGAATTCGGGATAAGGGATCTGGGATCGGAATTCATGTTAAGGGGTAGGAATTCGGGATAAGGGATCTGGGATTCGGGATTCGGGATAAGGGATCTGGGATCGGAATTCATGTTAAGGGGTAGGAATTCGGGATAAGGGATCTGGGATTGGAATTCGGGATAAGGGATCTGGGATCGGAATTCATGTTAAGGGGTAGGAATTCGGGATAAGGGATCTGGGATTGGAATTCGGGATAAGGGATCTGGGATCGGAATTCATGTTAAGGGGTAGGAATTCGGGATAAGGGATCTGGGATTGGAATTCGGGATAAGGGATCTGGGATCGGAATTCATGTTAAGGGGTAGGAATTCGGGATAAGGGATCTGGGATTGGAATTCGGGATAAGGGATCTGGGATCGGAATTCATGTTAAGGGGTAGGAATTCGGGATAAGGGATCTGGGATTGGAATTCGGGATAAGGGATCTGGGATCGGAATTCATGTTAAGGGGTAGGAATTCGGGATAAGGGATCTGGGATTCGGGATTCGGGATAAGGGATCTGGGATCGGAATTCGGGATAAGGGATCTGGGATCGGAATTCGGGATAAGGGATCTGGGATCGAAATTCATGTTAAGGGGTAGGAAGGGATCTGGGATCGGAATTCGGGCTAAGGGATCTGGGATCGGAATTCATGTTAAGGGATCTGGGATCGGAATTCATGTTAAGGGATCTGGGATCGGAATTCATGTTAAGGGGTAGGAATTCGGGATAAGGGATCTGGGATCGGAATTCATGTTAAGGGATCTGGGATCGGAATTCAGAATAAACAGATCTGGGATATCCCAGATATCGGAATTCGGGATAAAGGGATCTGAGAATAAAGATAGAGGCATCAGAGATCTGAGCGGAGAGCAAAGAAAGTGATGAGCAAGATGGCAATTGCATGAAACAGGAGTAGAGAATTCAGCTTTTGTTCCAGAAATTCAGTCAAATTTTAGATTAGCTCAAAACTGACAGAATGAACCAATCAATTCACTGTCCAGCCTCGCGATCCAGCTTCTCCTTCTCCATCAGAAGCAGCTCGCGAGCCTCCATAGCGGCGCCAATTAGGGCGCTAAGCTGTAGCCGGTCGGTGGCGCCGGCGCAAAGTCGCTCCTCGATGTCGGCCAGCCGGATGTAAAAGTGCGCCCGCACGGACACGGGAAAGTCCACCCGACCTGCGGATTGCACGAGATGTGAAATAAGCTTCTTTCTTTTCTCTGCTACTGTTTAGTAGGCGATCTCTTACAAAAATATATTGGCAAGTTGGCAAACCCGATGAAAACGGTACCTAAGCCAAGAAGCGCCCCAGAGTCGTTGCAGGTAACAACAGGTAAAATAGGATACAAGAAGAGACTCTAGACAACTCTAAAACGACGAGATGCCACGGTACAAGTCGCCAAAAAAATCGCCTAAGAGTCAATTTAAGGCATTTTATTGTCTGTGACAATGAAGCTACCCTGGGGCCGTTGAGTCGTATCTGAGGCGAGCCAGAGTCGCTGTAGAATCAATAAGTTTAGTCTAAAGCGCATCTGCGTCACTTTATGGATTAGAATCGCATTTTAAATTTATAACTCTGTTTAGTCTACTTGAGTTAGTAGAAAGTTAAGCGTCTACACAACTTTCTGGACGACTTTTTGATTTTTTCGCAACTCTTACGATACTACAACTCCTGTGATGCGCTCCCAGCTCAACAGTTGCCTTTCCATCGCAATACAGTCAGTTTGAGTGGTTCAAAAAAGTCACAAGAGTCGCCCTGAGTCACTGGTGAGTTGTTTGCAATGACTTTTTATCGATGCTTGCCCTACCCAGCAGCTCGTGCAGCTCGGTGACAACGTCCAGCAGGGCGACGCCGCGGTCGGCGCACAATTCCCGGATTGCGGCGTGCGCAGCCGGGGCCTCCTCGTTCATGAGGTGCTGCAGCACCCGGCGAATGTCGGCAGGCGACGGGTGCCCGACACAGGCGTACACGGCGGCCTCGTCGACGCCAGCTGGGAAGGCGAGCGCCGTGCTCTGCAGGATGTTCAACGCCCGGCGCATGTCGCCACCGGACAGGCGGACCAGCGCCCGGCAGCCGGCCTCATCCAGGTTGGCGCCCTCGGCGACGGCGATGTCGCGGACCCGAGCGGCCACGGAGTCGGAGGGCAGCGGGGCGAAGCGGAACCGGGTGCAGCGGGACTGCAGCGCCGGGATGATCTTGGACAGGTAGTTGCACACCAGGCAGAACCGGACGTTGGCTGTAAATTTCTCCATAATCCTGCGCAGCGCATTCTGCGCGTCCTTGGTCATGGCGTCGGCTTCGTCAAGGATGACCAGCTTGAAGCCGGCGCTGAACACTGTGCGCGTGCTGGCGAAGGTGAGAATCTCGTTGCGCACCACTCCGATGCCTCTCTCGTCTGACGCGTTCAAATCCAGCACCATAGTGGGGAACTCCCGCTTGGAGTAGATCTGCCCAGCAATGGCCAGGATGGTGCTGGTCTTGCCAACGCCAGCCGGCCCGTAGAACAGCAGGTGCGGCAGGCGGCCCTCAGACAGGAAGCGCTGAATGGTGGACACAATGTCGCGATGGGACATGAGATCGTCCAGCTGCTTAGGCCTGTACTTTTCAATCCAGGGTAGGTTGCCGCTGCTGGCTGCCGCATCGGCAATGCGAGATGCTGGTGTGCCTGACTCGGGCATGGCTTTAGCTGGGATGAGTAGCTGAAGCAGGGAGCATACTATTCAGAGATGAGCAGAGTCTAGGTGAGTAGCTGAAGCAGGGAGCATACTATTCAGAGATGAGCAGAGTCTAGGTGAGTAGCTGAAGCAGGGAGCATACTATTCAGAGATGAGCAGAGTCTAGGTGAGTAGCTGAAGCAGGGAGCATACTATTCAGAGATGGGCAGAGTCTAGGTGAGTAGCTGAAGCAGGGAGCATACTATTCAGAGATGGGCAGAGTCTAGGTGAGTAGCTGAAGCAGGGAGCATACTATTCAGAGATGAGCAGAGTCTAGGTGAGTAGCTGAAGCAGGGAGCATACTATTCAGAGATGAGCAGAGTCTAGGTGAGTAGCTGAAGCAGGGAGCATACTATTCAGAGATGGGCAGAGTCTAGGTGAGTAGCTGAAGCAGGGAGCATACTATTCAGATGAGCAGAGTCTAGGTGAGTAGCTGAAGCAGGGAGCATACTATTCAGAGATGAGCAGAGTCTAGGTGAGTAGCTGAAGCAGGGAGCATACTATTCAGAGATGAGCAGAGTCTAGGTGAGTAGCTGAAGCAGGGAGCATACTATTCAGAGATAAGCAGAGTCTAGAATTTGTTTTCTTCGTCAGGTTCAAGAAATCAATAGGCAATATTGCAATAGTACAAGCCTGTAACTATTAATAACAGGAACAGAGCCAGTTGGCTTCAATTTGCAATCTTTAAATAACTGCTAAAGCTGCAAGCCTGACAATAGTTATATAGGACTTACTGAAGGTGCAAAAGATTATGTGTTTCAGCTGAAATTGTAACTTCTAAACATATCATATTGCTTTCTTATCTAACCCATCTAGCAAAGCAATGGTCAAAATTAAATAATATCCAAATGTCAACTATATATAACAAATAGCTCCTATATTTGTTATATTCTATATGTCAATCTTATTGCATCTTAATGTAACACATAAATATAATTTACTCTTACATGTATATATCAAGTAGGCAAGTTTATGCTTGATAATATAGATAATTATCTGAATATACTATTTATATTTATTAAAAAAATTTTAGCACTATGTATTATAAACATAAACAATTGTATATTGAAAAGAATTTAATAGCTTTTAATAGATTCTAGACTTGGTTCTTTTTGAAAAAATGAAAATTGGAAACATATTTAAGTTATTATATATAATATATATTTTTTGGCAAATTTGTTATAAAACAATTATTTGTTCTTTCAACTTGCATTTTAATTTTTATTTCTATATATATTATATAGTTTTATAGCTATAGGTTTATAAAAGAAACAATATATAGAATCAATGCATAAAAACTATATAAATAATGTATAGATTGTTCTAAAATTTATTCCGATGCAAATTATGCCATCCTGATTAGTACAAGCAATTTCTAGTTGACCTAGCCAATCTAGTTAGCATAGATGGTGGCAAATCAAGGCTAAGATGCAAAATTGACAACAAGAAATAAAAAACAAGATAGTAACAGAGTCAAGTCAAAATGGAAAAATTAAGATACTTTGATAGCCTAAGTTACAAAATTAATATTTTTGGTCAAAACTAAGTAAAATTGCATGGCAAATATAACTTTAAAGGTTCTATATAGATAGATTTAAACATTAAGTAGGTCTATTTTTATTTTCTAAATGAATGCTAAATAATGGATGATATTCTAGGATTAGGATTGTTTATCAATGTATACCGAAATGAAAATTGCTTCTCTAGCTCATGTATGCCAACAACAAACTTTCTATTGTATACAAAAATGTACCAAAATAAAAATTATACCTGGTAAATTATGACTTTACAAATATAAACTGCTTGCAAAATTTTAATACTTAAAAAAGCAATAAGCAAAAACTAGTATTTTTTTACTAAACCATATAATAGAACTAGTTCATTTTAACTATTTTTGTTTTATTTTTAACTTCTCAAATTTAGTTTTCCTTTTTTAAAAGAGCCAAGAGCTATTCTTTTTGATCAAAATTTAACTATAGTAACTGTACATGATGTGATTATGGTAAATATAAACTTATTATTTTTGTTCCCCACCCAAATGTGTACATTGATTGGAACTTAGAACTTAGTTTCACTTACTATCTTGGCAATCTTTATATGCCAAGCTACATACCAAAAGGGTAAGCCAGGCCCCTCTATACCCCAAGTTGTATGCCAATAGTGTACTCTAGGAGTCTAGGTCCCTCTGTACACTGGAATTTTCTAGCGTACATATATACCATCTAGAGTCTAGATACTATTGCATATATGCGCAACAGTTAGCCGAGTTGGCCAATCCAACTGACTGATTTGGTAGCCAACCAAGGTAAGTTGCAAAAATGCCCAGCCCAAAGAATACAGACGTAGTACTAATTAGATGACGAGGCATTTAGCCCTTATAAGACAGTCATAGTTACTTATACCATTTTCTCAAAATGCATTAATTTTGCTTTAGGGTTTCTTTCATAGGTAAGTTGCATTTTTGGCCAAAAACTATGTCACATTTTTTGTTAAAACTAAGTTGCATAGCCAACTGAATTTTGGAGGTTGCGCATGTATGTACTATTGTTAGGGACTCCAGTGAGATTACTATAAGCTAATAATAAATTATTAAAAAAATTTTAAAATAGTGTTTTTTAAATGAAATTGCAAAGCATAGGGGGCCTACAAAGTGTTTTTATTAAAAACAAAATATGCATGTTAAAGAAGAGTTTATAGGCCCCTACACATTGTAATTAGACAAAGAAACAAAAATATATACATTACATGCCAAGTAGTATCCCACTGTCTTATCCATAGTCAGGAAGGTAGCACAGTGTGCGCTGGAATAAATTTTTTGGGATAATCTGTGTGCCATCTATGCGCTATTTGTGCGCTATTTGTGTGCCATCTATGAACCATGTCTATGCCCTTATTTTACATATTTTATGTAATTTATATAATTTATGTATTTTATGTAAATTATATATTTTACAATAAAATTACAAAATTCTAAGAATTCATGCAGACTCAATATGCTATGCCAGTTTTATGCTAATAAAGATTCTATTCTGATTCCTTATGTACCAAAGTTGTGCACAGCACCGCAGATGTCAGGGACCTTATATGCCGCAATTGTGCGCTGCATGCGCTAGGGACTTCAGTGTGTGCCATGATTGTGCGCTGCATGTGCCAGGGACCTTAGTATGCACTATGATTGTGCGCCAAGTGTGCCAAGGACCCCTTGAATGCGCTGGAATTTTCCAAGGCAAAGGCAGCCTTCCTGACTATAGGTGTCTTATTATATTTGAAGTTTAAGAAACTTACAAAACCAAAATTGACCTGATAGGCTGAGTCCTGACCTGATTAATAATTGAAAAGCATCGGCTAATATAATTATAAGAGATCAACTCCTAACCAAGACTTCAATACCAAAGTGGCAAAGCCAAAGATATTCCAATATATCTATCCTATAATTATAATTATAAACTTTTAGTAGGCCCTATCAAAAATCTGCAAAAGCGACACCACTTTTTAGGCAAAAATATCATAAACTATGCTATCTTATTTGTTGTTAAATGTTAAGAGATACCTTACCGGAACGCAGTTCATATTCACATATTGTCATTGAAACAATAATAAAATAATACAAATATAATTTACATATTACAATTTACAGAAAACCGCATAAAAGTATAGTGTAAATAGAATAATTTTAATATCCCCGACTGTGTCAGTGGGCCCGGCCGACTTGTTTCCTGGCACCTGTTAGCCTGTACTGTTTGTCATGGCCATAAATATTACGCTCTTAGTGCAGTTAATGATAGGAACTTGCCATGTCTAATTTTTACTTTTTCTTCTAACTTAAAAAACTTGTATAAAATTTCCAGCGTTTTAACTATTAACAAAGTTAATTAATGAATTTTTATTTCGATTTCTTAATAAAAAGGTGATAAACAGAATACTCAAAACTTAAATGCCCTCAAACTTATTAGAAACAAAGTCTAAGGATTTAGTTCATAATAAGGGTTCGGGTTGGCTGCTGTCTGGTTGGCACCGTTGAGTTTATTGGGCGGGTAAAGCAAGTGGGCTTTACCCGATTTTAATGGCGGAGCGACCCGCCTCGCTGCCCCCTTTTTTATCGCCTTGTACTCATACTGGTTTTACGCGCTGTACATACGTGCTGACTAGCACCCCCAACCCCCGGTGTGCATGTGCTTTACGAGCGTATTTATATGTTGCTCAGCTCAGCGCGAAAGGGCGCTGCTGCCGCTCAAAAGAAGGCTCATGTGAGAACACGGTGGTGCACAGCCGCTCAGGTGATTTGGTTTTCAAGGGTAACAAGGCTGTTAGCCCTGAAAACGTCAGTCTGGCGCAATGGATTGTTGGTAACGCCAAGGTGCTGGACAATATGCTAAGCAGAGGACAGCTGGTGCAAACTGGTGCTAGCTGATGGACAGCCTGACGTGTCAGAACTGCGGCAGTACCTGAAGTACAATGTCCAGATTGGTGAGCTGGCAGAGGCCGGTTTTGGAACGGCCAAGATCATGCGCTTTGATGAAAGCTACCGCATCAGCACAGCAGCAACCTGCCGTGGGCCACCGAGTCCTTCCAGCTGCTAGCCAGGCACCTGCTAGCTCCAGACAGCGTCAGCGACAATCGCAATCGCCCACAAAGGTCCAAGACTTCGCAATATCCAGCGAATCGACCCATCTGCAACAATTTCAACGCCAACAAATGCTTCCGCAAGGCCTGCCATTTCCAACATATCTGCTGAGTCTGCAAGGGCAACCACCCGGCCTGTACGCACGAGTCGGGTGCAGAAGCTTCAAAAAACTGAGTACGGGGGCCAGCCATCGAGCTCCTCGCAAGGAGACCGTCGGCGAGCTGGTCCAGCCTCAAATTTTTAGTCTTTTAAACCTTCAAGCAATGTCCGAAGCCTCGCTTTCATGCTCCGGGCTGCACAATAAGTTATCTGTATGGGAGGAAGAGCTACAGTCGGATCCCGACGCCGAGTTCATCTTGAACGGCATCAGAAAAGGTTTCGAAATCACCAACCAGAGCAATATCCTCGCAGCTAGCGAAGAAAACCACAGATCTGCCACTTGTCCTGAGAATCGTGAGCAAGTTGAGAAGCTGATCCTGGAGGAACTGAAGAACAACAGGTACATGTTAGTGAAGGATAAATCGCTCATCGTCAGCCCCCTGGGAGCGGTGGCCAAGTCTTCTGGAGGTCTCCGGCTGATCCACGACGCCAGTCTGCCTCGCGGCCGGAGCATCAATGAGTACTTTAAGCAGGACAAGAAGCTTCGCTTTTCGACTGTCAACGCATTTACCAAGAAGCTGAAGCCGGGTTGGTTTATGGCTAAAATCGATCCGGCCAAAGCCTACCGCTCCTGTCCCGTCAGCTCTACAGCCTACTCCATCACAGGACTCCGGTGGATCTTCAGCGGCGAGAGTGAGCCCAGGTACCTCGTTGACACCTGCCTCGGCTTCGGGTTCGCCGCTAGCGTCAACATTTTCCACCGGTTGTCGGAAGCCGTCAAGCGTATGATGGTTCGGCGAGGGTACTACGTCATCTGCAACTACCTCGATGACTTTGCCGTTGCCGCGAGCACGCTGGAAGCCTGCCAGGAAGCCAATAGCACTCTTCTGAGTCTGCTGCGCCGCCTGGGTTTTTCAATCAACTGGGAGAAGCTATCTCCACCCAGCAAGTCTATGGTTTTTCTCGGCATCCACATTGATACGGCTGAAGGCCGCCTGACTCTCCCGCAGGAGAAACTCGAATCTTTGCAGAGCCTGCTGGACGCCGCAGCTGCCAGCAAGCGACTCAGCAAAAAGCAACTGCAGAAGCTCTGCGGAAAAATCGGTTGGTTCTGCGAGGTCGCCCGCGCTGGTAGATCGTTACTTCGGGGCCTCATCAACCTGACCAACAGCCTGGACTTGCCTCACCACAAGATGCGCATCGAAGGTCAACTTGGTGAGCAGCTGCGTTTCTGGCGATCAGCAACGAACTGGATGCATGGAATCGAACTGTGGCCGGCCTTCGCGAACCGGCTGGTGGTTGAGACGGACGCCTGCCTATCAGGTGGCGCAGCAGTCATTTCTGACGGAACAAGGACCAACTGGATGTATGTCAACTGGTTGGCTGACTTTAGTGGTGCACTGCATGGACTGCACATCAACTACCTGGAGTGTGTTTTGCCTCTGCTTTTTATTATCCTTTTCAAGGAGCGCCTAGCTAACTGCCACATCGTTTTTTACACCGACAACTCGTCTGTGGCTGGGATGCTGCGCAAGGGCTCTGCCAAGCCCCCGGTGGTTCAGGCGCTGATGCGCACGGCTATTTTACTCGCGCTGAAGCACCGCATTCACTTCCAGGTGTTTCATGTCCCTGGCCGGTTTCAAATTTTTAGTGACCCAGCTTCGCCTGAGCCATAAGCATGGCCTGATCAACTTTTTATTTCGTTACTATGGAACTATCTACATTGACCCATTTGTCATCGCATCGCACGCCCTGTCTGCTGCTTCCTATCAATCTCTCCTCTCACAGGTTCAGCAGCTGCAGCGGAGCCCCTGAGGACGGAACGAGACCGGCTGCTCAACCAAGCCCTGGCACCGAATACAAGACGAGCCCTCCGGTCCCAGCTGATGTGTTGGGAGCGCTTCTGCAGCGAGATCAGCGTGCACCCTCTAGAGGCCGACGGACCGACGGTGTCACTCTACGTCTCCCACCTACACCTCAAGCATCTGACCGCATTTGCCAGCTACTCCACCTACCTGCACGCGGTGTCGTGGCTCTACAAGCTGGCTGGGAGGGCCGACCCGACTGCTCACCCCCTAGTGCGACTCGCCCTCCAAGGCGTCAAACGGCAGCGGGGCGCCCATGCGAGACAGAAAGTCGGCTTAACACCCGCCATGCTGCAGCAGCTCAAGTCACACATCGACACGACATCCTGCCGCGGCGCGGCCTTCTGGTGCTGTCTGCTGGTCGGGTTCTGGGGATTGCTGCGTGCGGACAATCTGTGCCTCCCCTCTGCGTCAGCCGCTCGGAGCCCGCAGTTGTCAGCCGGAGCGGTGCGGCTGAACGACCTGCAGCTGCGCGACAACGGCATCGAACTGCGGGTCCGGCGCAGCAAGACAATCCAGTTCGCTGAGCGGCAGCACCTGGTCTGGCTGCCACGACTGCCTGCTGCGAACGGGTCTCCTCATCCGCTTTGCCCGTTCTGCGCGGTCCTCGTCCACCTCAAGCGCAACAATATCGCCGGAAACGGACCCGACTCACTCCTGTTTGCTTTTCGAGCGAGCTAACGACTGGTCCCGGTGTGTCGACCGCAGTTTTCCAAACAGCTGTTCAAAGCGGCGGCAGCGGCCGGCCTCGACCCGACGGCAATCTCCGGGCATTCATTGAGCAGAGGCGGGGCGACCTTCTTCGCCAGCTCAGGCGCGTCTGTGCACGAAGGGATGGCCTTGGGTGACTGGCGAAGCGACTCCGTGTTCCGCTACATTGAATCTGATGTCGAGGCTCGCCGGCGCGCGGTGGAAGCAGCGTCAGCCCACATCGTCAGCCGCCCCCGTCCTCTCGCCGCTCCTAACTCTTCTCTTTTGGCCTTGGGCCTGCCTCGCCTCGATCGCCACTTGCCCCGTCTCCGCCTCGTCACTCCGGACATTAAACACTCTTTGTGTTGCGTCATGTTCGTTTTGACAGGGAATAGCTTTTGAAATAAAAGCTAACCTGTAATTATCATGATTTAGCTTTACTATTAATACATAAAATACGTTGTTCCGATCCTTGAAAAATCATTTTTCCTATCTTGTATTAATGCTTTATTTTTTCAGTCCATACTGATACTGATCCACCAAATCCACCATGAGCGGTCAAAAAATTGAACCGGAAGCGGATGATTGTGAACTCAACAAAAAGTAATGTGAGCTTAAATTTTTAAAAAGCCTCCTGATGTGATTGATTGAGACACTTAAATAGTTTCTCCAACACGTGGGCTTACATGTATACTTTTGGTTTTTGAGCAGAAAATGAATTAAGCCTGCGCATGTGGCTGGTATAGGGTTTATCGGGACGCTCATTTACTGGTACATGATTTTTGTCAGTGTTTTTTGCGTTTACCCACGCATTTACTTAATAAAAAACTCTTTTCATATACATGAATATATCTGTGCTTGTGCTACTAATGTTAGGCAAGGTTAGTCAAAAATTACAAGTTGAAGCAGAAGTTAAGCTAAGCAATTCACATTTTGCTTTAAACTAATTTAAACTAATTTAAAGCAAATCATAAAGGTCTGTTACAATAGGGACTCATTTTTTAGTTTAACGTTATCTTTTCATGAACATCTTAATATAAAATTTTTAAATAAAATATTAGCTCATAACTCCTTAAAAACTCTTTAAAAACAAGTTAATAAAAATAAATTACAAGCGGCTAAAATTTTTACCTTACCTTTTAGTGCATTCCGAAAGCTTAGAATTGACATTCAGACACTTTACGAACCTCTAAGGCACTTAAATATACTTTTAAAACCTATAGGTACTTTTAGGCAGTCCTTTAAAGTATTTCAGTCTCTTAGGCACTTAGCCGCTGAAATTTGCATGTACATGTAAAACTGCACGTTCGTACAGTCATATCCCTACTCAACTCTGATAATCACTTGCATTCACCGAAGATCACCAAAGTCTTGCAGGGAGCATGAGAATCGCCCTCATTAGATTTGCCCGCGAGCAATTCTCATTGACCCATATTTACAGAAATGTTTTTTCAGCAAACTCTACTCAAAGTAGGCCATTAAAAACCTGAGCTTAGCTTTTACTACGAAGTTCTTTGCAGTAAGTAATTAATTAGTAAGTAAGTAATTAACTTTTACTACGAAGCTTTTTGCAGAACCCGCTCGTTCAGGAATTCTTAACCTGCAGTTGCAGCAAGAGGATAAAGCAGTGCCGTTTACCAATATTGATATAATTGACCTGCCTGAAAAAGACAAATATATTCAATATGGGGCAAAACAGATGCGTCAACAAAAGGGCATTTGCTCTAAAGAAATATAAGGTTAATTAGTCCAGCTAATTGGATAGATAGATAGATAGATAGATAGATAGATAGATAATGCGAAATGAAACCACGCACACAGTTGAAGCAAATTCACAATTTCTTTAATTCTAAGAAAAAAAACAAATTTTCGACCCGAACAGGGTCTTCTTCAGGGTATATTGTGAATAAAAAACTGTGAAAATGGGCAAATTAAAACAGAGTTGAGTATTTATAGTGAGTATAGAAAGACGCGAGTAAAATAAAATGATCAAAATGGTTTGGCGGGAACGTTGCAACGCGTGTGTACATCTGTACATCTAGTGCTCATCAGAAAAGAGGTTTGAGTTTCGGCACTGACCATTAGTTACGGCAGGCAGATTGGATGGACATAGAATGTCCTTTAATGAGCGTGAGCGAGAATAGGCAGCCACCGTATCCAGCTCTGCAGTGTGGTTCGAAATGGCCGTGCGAATTTGATGAACAACTCGCCCAGAGTGGTCCATGAAAGGGATCACTATTGGGATGCAGGCGTCTTTTTCAGTGATGACGGTGTTTATGCCTGCTGGAGTCTGGGTCTGTAGTAAAGCGATGAGCTTCTGCTCCATATTCCTCCGCCTGCGTTGAGCGCCCTCTTTAGTGGCCAGGCACTCAGTACTGAGGTACCACAGACCCATAAAGCGGAGGTCCTGAATATTGTGGTTTGGTAAACGAAAGTGCCTGGAGATTGGGGTGTCCTTAGCCAGTCTGATGTCGCTCAGATGAGCCTGAAGTCTGACTTTAAGAGCGCCTCCAGTCTCACCTACGTAGATAGATAGATAGATAGATAGATAGATAGATAGATAGATAGATAGATAGATAGATAGATAGATAGATAGATAGATAGATAGATAGATAGATAGATAGATAGATAGATAGATAGATAGATAGATAGATAGATAGATAGATAGATAGATAGATAGATAGATAGATAGATAGATAGATAGATAGATAGATAGATAGATAGATAGATAGATAGATAGATAGATAGATAGATAGATAGATAGATAGATAGATAGATAGATAGATAGATAGATAGATAGATAGATAGATAGATAGATAGATAGATAGATAGATAGATAGATAGATAGATAGATAGATAGATAGATAGATAGATAGATAGATAGATAGATAGATAGATAGATAGATAGATAGATAGATAGATAGATAGATAGATAGATAGATAGATAGATAGATAGATAGATAGATAGATAGATAGATAGATAGATAGATAGATAGATAGATAGAGAGCACTCCCGTTCCGCTGCACTGTTGGCCCGGTGAGTAATTGTTTTAATCTGGGTTTTTGACAAGAAGTCAGGCAATCGACAGGTTCAAACCAGGCCATAATTGTCCTCTCAGAGAGGTAAGTAGGTGAGCACTTTCTGCGGAATTAATGATGAAGCCGCTGCATCACGCGTTAACTGCATCAGCCCGCAGCCAGTTGGCATCGGGGTGCCTAATTGCGTTGTCGGGTTCTCCTTTATTTCTGAAGCATGCAAAAAAACTCATTTAAGAAGATTAAAACAGCTCTCTATGCTATTCTTTTATAATTTATAAGAATGATGAAATTAAATCGTTTCGGATTTAGCCTGGGCTTAAAATATTTGAATGCGCGCTGCGCCGCCTCTCGAGCACAGTTCCGATGCACGCCACGATGACGCGCGTCTTTCTTTGAGTTCATCCCACCCGTATTTTTAAGTCAGTCATTCTGACAGAAAATGACTGCCCGATCGGATTAGCGCCAGCAACTGGCATCAATCAGGGATAGGGGCCGCCCCAAGTTTTGCATTAACTGAATAGGCACCGCCCTATCCAGTGGGAGTCACGTGATTCCCCAATCAGATCATTTCCTGTCGATGTGTTAATTCATTTGCGTCATTCGTTGATGCATAATGCCTTCCGTGGGCCGTAATTACCGGTGAGCTCATTCTAAGACATCCGGGCAGTTTGTTTTGCTCAACTCGCTGCCGACTTGTCACCTCCGTGTTTTCAGCGCCTCTGTCCTCACTTTGAAATTTCACCTGGAAATCCTCGGCCGGGGGGCTTCGTTTGTTCGCTAAGGCTCAGAGAGTTCACCAACGACCGAGTAATCTAAAGTCCACCTGTTGTTTTTCATCTTCCTCAGCGGTAAGCTGACTAGCGGTCTCACTCTCTCGGAAAATTAATTAGAGAAAAATGCCGATTGAAACAAAACGTCTCACTTAACATCTGAGTGATCGCGAGGTGAAACGACTCCAGCTGGATCTGTCCTTGAAGCTATTACGAGTATTCCGCTACTGTGGGGCATCCTTTCGCATTTATTGGATTAGCATCATTTTCCGGGTTCGTCGGAGGTCACGAGTTAGAATTGGAGCGTAACGAAAGGGGAGCGGATTTGGATGGAGCTGGAAAATCGGGTGAAGTGAGCAGAGGTGGAACAGAAAACTGTGTCATAAAAGAGAATAGAAGGAGAAGAGAGAGAAGAGAGAATAGAAGAGACAAAAAAGAGAGAAAGTGGCGAGGAGAGCAGATTGAAGAGAGGAGAGAGGAGAGGACAAGAGAGAGGAGAGATT
Organism: Macrostomum lignano; assembly: GCA_002269645.1. Taxonomy (NCBI): domain Eukaryota; kingdom Metazoa; phylum Platyhelminthes; family Macrostomidae; genus Macrostomum; species Macrostomum lignano. The sequence goes on from NIVC01000604.1 coordinate 106,390, forward strand.
AGAGGAGAGAGGAGAGGAAGGAGGAGAGGAGAGAGGAGAGGAAAGAGGAGAGGAGAGAAGAGAGGAGAAGAAAGAGGAGAAATTAGAGGAGAAATTTTCTGGAGAGAGGAGAGGAGAGTGTAAAAGAGAAGGGAGAGGAGAGATTAGAGGAGAAGGGAGATTAGAGATTAGAGGAGAAAGGAGAGGAGAGAGTAGAGGAAACAGGAGAGAAGAAAGGAGAGTTGAGGAGAGAGGGTGATACGCTCGTAGAGAGAGAGAAAAAAGAGGAAAGGAGAGAGTAGAGGAGATAGGAGAGAAGAAAGGAGAGTTGAGGAGAGAGGGTGATACGCTCATAGAGAGAGAGAAAAAAGAGGAAAGGAGAGAGTAGAGGAGATAGGAGAGAAGAGAGGAGAGAGGAGAGGGGAAATGGCTTATTGTTTGATGAGAACACATTTGACAGAGAATAATCTTAGTAACAAGCAATGCAGCCTGTAGCGCCCTAATCTACAACCTAAGCATGCATTTCCCTTCCCCTCGCATATTAGCAGCTCGCAATAAGAGGCACAGCACAGAGACAATGGGCCAAGCAAACCCGCACCCAGCGGAAGCGGATCCCACGCACCTCAGCAACACGGGGCAGCCAGGCGCAGTCCTGCGCCTCCAGTTGAACCGCTGCCCGCCCACGCAACAGCATTCCCTTTGCGTGACCGGCCACCCCGCCTCCGCCGCCCTCCCCCCGGCAGCCAACCCACTCCCCGGCCCGCACTTTAACCGCTGCGCGTCTTGCGCCTGAGATGACTCTCACTCTGACTCCGACTCTGTCTCTGACTCTCACTCTGACTCTCACTCTCACTCTGACTCTCACTCTCACTCTGACTCTGACTCTGACTCTCACTCTCACTCTGACTCTGACTCTGACTCCTCTGACTCTGACTCTGACTCTGACTCTGACTGACTCTGACTCTGACTGACTCTGACTTTGACTCTGACTCTCACTCTGACTCTGACTCTCACTCTCACTCTGACTCTGACTGACTCTGACTCTGACTGACTCTGACTCTGACTCTGACTCTGACTCTGACTCTGACTGACTCTGACTCTGACTCTGACTCTGACTGACTCTGACTGACTCTGACTGACTCTGACTCTGACTCTGACTCTGATTCTGACTGACTCTGACTCTGACTCTGACTCTGACTGACTCTGACTCTGACTCTGATTCTGACTCTGACTCTGACTCTGACTCTCACCAAGCCTCAGCAGGATTTCGATTCGATGGAAATTATTTGTTTCTTAAAAGCAATTTGTAATAACTCACACGGACTCCACTGGTTAAGTAAGTTAGAACTTTACGAGAAAGCTTGAGCGACTGCCAGTTAGCGCACGCGTATTTATATTAAATGGGCACGACGTACATTAGTACACGATACACGTACACGCGAGGACGAGCAATCAATGAGGTGCATACTTAAGCAATAACCAACGTGCCCAAGCAACCCTGCGCCCAAGCAACCCCAAATCAGTCCAATGGCACTTTGGCACATTCCTCCCCGCATAAGTCAATCATATCCCAGTCGGTCGGGTGCCTTCCGGATTCTCATGGATCGCCGTAGAAGCTCATCGGTTTGGCCGGCGCCGGAGCAGTCCGCGGGCTGCTGAACTCCAACTGCTGCAGCCAGTGGGCTCGCTGCGCCTTCGTTGCTCAAATCATCGGGCGCGGGTTGCTGCTCCGGAACGGCCTGCTGAGAGGTCTGTTCTCGGTCTGTGTTTTGAGAAACGCCGGAATTGTCGATGCCACGCATGTGATCGACATAACGGCGGATGAGCTGGCCGTCAGAAAAAGCGCAAGTAAACCAGCGACCAGCGGCGGCCGGGCTCTCTGCAGCTGACGACCGCCGGCTCCCAGCGCGAGTTCGAACCCGGGCGGAAGTCACGGCACAATTCTTCTAAGCTATGATTTTGCTTTTATCTGTCCAATATCTTCCACTCCATGTCTGACTTTTCCTGCTTCTACTCCTCCCACTCTCCTCTCCCTCTCTCCTCTCCGTCTCTCCTCTCCCTCTCTCCTCTCCGTCTCTCCTCTCCCTCTCTCCTCTCCCTCTGTCCTCTCCCTCTCTCTCTCCCACTCTCATCTCCCTCTCTCCTCTCCCTCTCTCCTCTCCGTCTCTCCTCTCCCTCTCTCCTCTCCCTCTGTCCTCTCCCTCTGTCCTCTCCCTCTCTCTCTCCCACTCTCATCTCCCTCTATCCTCTCCCTCTCTCCTCTCCCTCTGTCCTCTCCCTCTGTCCTCTCCCTCTCTCTCTCCCACTCTCATCTCCCTCTATCCTCTCCCTCTCTCCTCTCCGTCTCTCCTCTCCCTCTCTCCTCTCCCTCTCTACCTCTTCTCCCCATTGTTTCATTGTTCATTCCTCACTCTCCTCCCACTGCATTCTCATTTCCAGCCCACACACCGCTTGACAACAAGACAGCTCGTATCTGTCTAAATAAGGTGGTCTAACAAAAAATTCTTTTGAATTGTCGCGTGGCAATCAGGGGGATTCCATTCAAACTGGTGAGCTTCAGGCAAGGAAAGAAATTTTCAGTGTTCTATTTTTAGATCCCAGCGAGGATAGAAGGAGTTTCGGCCAGCTGATTGGTCGGCGGCGCGTTCCCGCTGCTGTTTGCTGGTGGGGCAGAGACTCAAGAGTGCACTGCGGATCGGGACGGGGCAGGGCTGGGATTGCCCGCCTACTAAACAGCGTTCCCGGCAGAGGGAAGAGTGGTCTCGGGGCAGCCACCCCATCTGAGGCCATATTTGGCGGTGCCGGCAATCATTCATAAAAGTGCTCCGCTCTCGTTGGCACTCGGCGCTGCCAGCTCCAGTTGGATTCGAGCAGCATTTTTTCCCGGGGTTCGCTTCGCGCTGAACGAGCTCAAATGGCAGATGAGCACTGGAGCGGCCTGACCAAGCAGCAGCTGGATCAGCTCACCCGGCAGGCGCTGGATGAGACCGCACTCAGCCTGGCTTCGCCGGAGCTGCTCGCAGATTTCGACGATGTCGAGACGTCGGCCAGGCAGGAAGTCTCAACGACAGCATCGACTTCGGTTTCGGCATCGGCCCAGGCAGCGGCACCCGGCGCGTCCGCCGAAGCCAGCAAGCGACACCATCGAGGCGGTGACATGGCCGCGGACTCCGGGCTGCTGACCCCGCCGCTGCCGCCCGAGGAGGCTGGCTACGATGAGCCGGTTGATGAGGCGGCCGCCGAGGTGGGGTCAGGAGAGTCCAGCCTGCTGCAACTCGCCCAGCAGCTCCGTCAGGAGGAAGAAGCGGCGGCCGCAGCAGCGGCGACAACCGCAGTTTCTGCCAGCGGCAGTCTGAAGCTGGAGCCGCTCGAGGGAGACAGCGGTGAGTGCCCAGCAGGTGCGGGGTGCAGTTGAACTTTCGTGGGCTGAGCTCCGTCAAGGGGTTCTGCTCATGCGGACTGAGACAAAACTAATCCAGCCCTTTGGCCTTTGACAGACAATTGAAATGACGGAGATCCGAACAAACAGACAGTTGAACAGAAAGCGTTGCCGATTTGAGAAAATTTGCGAAAGACAGACAGACAGACAGACAGACAGACAGACAGACAGACAGACAGACAGACAGACAGACAGACAGACAGACAGACAGACAGACAGACAGACAGACAGACAGACAGACACACAGACAGACAGACAGACAGACAGACAGACAGACAGACAGACAGACAGACAGACAGACAGACAGACAGACAGACAGACAGACAGACAGACAGACAGACAGACAGACAGACACACAGACAGACAGACAGACAGACAGACAGACACACAGACAGACAGACAGACAGACAGACAGACAGACAGACAGACAGACAGACAGACAGACAGACAGACAGACAGATAGACAGACAGACAGACAGACAGACAGACAGACAGACAGACAGACAGACAGACAGACAGACAGACAGATAGACAGACAGACAGACAGACAGACAGACAGACAGATACTCAGACAGACAGACAGCAGCTCAATGACCGCTTGCAGGCCCAATGAAGCAAGCCAAGGCAAAACACGAGCAAGCGCGGACAGAAATCATTCCGGCGCATTCCATTGACTTCTTGACGCCGGCTTTACGGGAAAAATAGTACACAGGTTCTACTTCGCGAGAGAAGAAACCCCAAGCACTCTCTCTCACCCTCTCTCTCATTTCTCTCATTCTCTTACAGCCACAGCTTTGCTGAAATGCGTGGGCGCGAAAAGAGAGAGAGGGAAAGTTTAGAAGTTGAATTGCGCTCACTTTCCGCTTTTAAATCGGCTAAGTTAATCCCCTTGCTACCGGCCTCTCTCGCTCTCACTCCTCCCACACACCGTGCTGGAAGGACGCGAGGAAATGTGCCCCCCTTCCCTGTTTTGGGCTTAAATTTATAGCGCTGAGATCAGCCCGGAGCTGTCTGTGCTTCCCGTTGCGGCTTCCCAAAACCCTCTGCCAGATTATCCGGTAGCTTAAATTTTAGCAATCTGTATCCTGCAGCCGGGAACCTCTTTATCGGGGTTGTCATCAACCGTTTAACTTGGGATTGGGGTTGGAATTGGGGTTGGGGTTGGGATGGGGATTGAGGTTGGGGTTAGGGTTGGGTTTGGGGTTGGGGTTGGGATTAGGGATTGGGGTTGGGATTAGGGGATTAGGGGTTGGGTTGAGGTTTGAGGTTGGGATTAGGGATTGGGATTTGGGTTGGGATTGAGATTGGGATTGGGATTGGGGTTGGGGTTGGGGTTGGGATTGGGACTCTCAGGTTTGAATTTCCATTCACGTAGCAATTGTAAAAAAAATTGCAGAAAATTTTTGCGGCCTCCAACCGGCGACTCTCCATCAGGGACTGCAGCTGCAGCATCATCAGCCTCATGAACAGTATCCGCATGAGCATGCCCAGCACCATCAGCTGCTGACACTGAAGCAGGAATCCCCAGACAGGTTCGAAGCGCTCAGCCCGTTCGACATGCTGGAGCTGTCGGGCCAGGAGCGCCAAGCTCTGGACGAGGCTGCCGAGATCATCGCGATGGAAGTTCACGCTGAGGTGACAGCGGCGGCTGCTGCTGCTGCGGCTGCTGCGGCGGCGGCGGCTTCGGGAGCAGAGGGAGGCGCGCAAGCTGCGGCTTCTTCCCATAGCAACAGCATAGAAGGCGATGGAGGTGTCAAAGGCGCTTATCAGCAGCATCAGCAGCAACAACAGCAGCAGCAGCAGCAGCATATGGCTCTAGACCTTCGTCGGCGACGGCGGCAGGAGCAACAACGGGAGACTCCCACCAGGTATGGGCATCCTCCAATCCGATGTTATAAACTGGAATAAAGCACGAATTGTGGAGCCCGTCGTTGAACCAGAGCAAATAGTAGTAGTATTAGAAATGGAATGTCAAACCGGAAGTGGAATGTCAAACCGGAAGTAGAATGTCAAACCGCAAGTAGAATGTCAAACCGGAAGTAGAATGTCAAACCGCAAGTAAAATGTCTAGTTGGAAGTACGCTCGTAGAATGTCAAACCGGAAGTGGAATGTCAAACCGGAAGTGGAATATCAAACCGGAAGTAGAATGTCAAACCGGAAGTGGAATGTCAAACCGGAAGTAAAATGTCTAGTTGGAAGTACGCTCGAGAATGTCAAACCGGAAGTGTATTATCAAGTTGGAAATAAATTAAGAAATGAATAAAAGGATGCTGGAGTAGAATGAAAGAGACTCATAAATTTAACCTGAGCGAATTAGCCAAGAAGCAGAAAAGCATCGTGACAAAATTCCAAGTATGAGCCAACTGAACTGACTCTCCTCTCCTGCAGCTCCACCGCATTTCTCAGCGGTAGTCCATCAGGTGCAGCCTCCTTCGGTCAGCTGCACTGTCTTCAGGGCCACCAACACCAGCCACATCATCAGCATCAGCATCTTCATCATCATCATCAGCAGCATCAGCATCAGCATCAGCAGCAGCAGCGACATCATCCGCAGCCACATCATCAGCTGCAGCAGCTGCCTCAGCCAACGCCGCCGCCACAGCAGCCGCCGCAGCCACCGCAGCCGCCACAGCGCCATCGAAGTGGCCGAACGCCGCATCAGGAGCGGCCGCACGCCTGCCAAGTTGCCGGCTGTGGCCGTCGATTCTCCCGGTCGGACGAGCTGGCCAGACACGGCCGGATCCACACCGGACAGAGGCCGTTCCAGTGTCCCGTGTGTAGCCGGGCCTTCAGCCGGAGCGACCATCTGGCGACGCACCGGAGGACGCACAGCGGCGAACGGCCGTTCGTGTGCGAACGGTGCGGCCGGCGCTTCGCCCGCTCCGACGAGCGAAAGCGGCACTCCAAGGTGCACGAGAAATAGCTGTGACTGGCGGGGACAGGTGGGCTCGTTCGACAAGTGAGATAGCGACAGGTTGGGGGGATTGACAGGTGAGATAGCGACAGGTTGGGGGATTGACAGGTGAGATAGTGACAGGTTGGGGGGTTGACAGGTGAGATAGTGACAGGTTGGGGGGGGGGGGTTGACAGGTGAGATAGTGACAGGTTGGGGGGGTTTACAGGTGAGATAGTGACAGGTTGGGGGGATTGACGGGTGAGATAGTGACAGGTTGGGGGATTGACAGGTGAGATAGTGGCAGGTTGGGGGGGGGTTGACAGGTGAGATAGTGACAGGTTGGGGGGGGGTTTACAGGTGAGATAGTGACAGGTTGGGGGGGGTTGACAGGTGAGATAGTGACAGGTTGGGGGGGGTTTACAGGTGAGATAGTGACAGGTTGGGGGGATTGACGGGTGAGATAGTGACAGGTTGGGGGGATTGACAGGTGAGATAGTGACAGTTTTTAGTGACAGGTGAAAGTTACAGGTGTTATTATATACGCGTCAGTTAAAGAGTATTTCTGACTAACATGCCCTTGGTTAAGAAATCAGGTTTCAGATTTTATGTATGTTAGTTTTGTTTCAGATAAATAATATTTCAGCAACTAATATGAAATTATTGTCATGGGCTTTTCCCATTCCGAACCAAGTTCTGTATCGGTGTGCTACAACATTTTTGCTTAAAATATTTCTACTCTGTGACCCTAGAGCGGCTTCTCACTCTGTTTATCGCTAATAGAAAACCTGTGTGTTGTATTTGAGCTTTAAGGCTTTTAATTTGTACTTTTTAAACAGGCGAACAAATTTCAATGTGCATTTTGTCACGTGTTTTGTGCTAAAATTTCTGTGCCGCTCCCACCCTCAGTGCTGAGGCCCAATGCAGACAGAGAGGCCATCTTTATTGCATATTTTCCAGCTCAGCCAAGGCTCATCCGCTACTTGCATTGGTGAGGATCGCACAGCACTGCATTCCATGACAGCCCAGTGCCAAGGCCGGCCCCCTCCCCCATTGTGTCATTTGTCAGATCAGATTTGAGAATTTCGCACCTCTGTGTGTATTGAAGATTTTTCCTCATTAATTATTACTGTTTTGCGCTGTCACCCTTTGGCCCATTCTGTGTAACCTGTACGCTATGTGTTTGCACTTCAAATAAAACTGGGTATTCCAACTGGACCTGCGCTTGCAGATCAGAGATTTCCCAGCAAAAATCGCCACATGAGATTCTTACTGAGATTTTCACCCTAAAAATCTTGTTGAGATTCTCACCTCAGGAATCTTGTCAATATTCTTACCTCAAGAATCTTGAGATTCTCACCTCAAGAATCTTACTGAGATTTTCACCCTAAAAATCTTGTTGAGATTCTCACCTCAGGAATCTTGTCAATATTCTCACCTTAAGAATCTTGAGATTCTCACCTCAAGAATCTTGAGATTCTCACCTCAAGAATCTTACTGAGATTCTCACCTCAAGAATGTTACTGAGATTCTCACCTCAAGAATCTTACTGAGATTCCCACCTCAAGAATCTTACTGAGATTCCCACCTCAAGAATCTTACTGAGATTCCCACCTCAAGAATCTTACTGAGATTCTCACCTCAAGAATGTTACTGAGATTCTCACCTCAAGAATCTTACTGAGATTCTCACCTCAAGAATGTTACTGAGATTCTCACCTCAAGAATGTTACTGAGATTCCCACCTCAAGAATCTTACTGAGATTCCCACCTCAAGAATCTTACTGAGATTCTCACCTCAAGAATCATACTGAGATTCTCACCTCAAGAATCTTACTGAGATTCTCACCTCAAGAATGTTACTGAGATTCTCACCTCAAGAATCTTACTGAGATTCCCACCTCAAGAATCTTACTGAGATTCCCACCTCAAGAATCTTACTGAGATTCCCACCTCAAGAATCTTACTGAGATTCTCACCTCAAGAATGTTACTGAGATTCTCACCTCAAGAATGTTACTGAGATTCTCACCTCAAGAATGTTACTGAGATTCTCACCTCAAGAATCTTACTGAGATTCCCACCTCAAGAATCTTACTGAGATTCCCACCTCAAGAATCTTACTGAGATTCCCACCTCAAGAATCTTACTGAGATTCTCATCTCAAGAATCTTACTGAGATTCTCATCTCAAGAATCTTACTGAGAGTCTCACCTCAAGAATCATACTGAGATTCCCACCTTAAGAATCATACTAAGATTCTCACCTAAATAATCTTATGTTAGTGCAATTTAATAAAATTAGCAATAGTCGTTGAGGACTACATTCTCGGAGCAAAATACACAGATTCATAATATCCTGGTTACTAGAAGACTCTAAGCTTCCCTATCCCATCTGCTGATTGAGTTCAATTAAGGCAAGACAGATGACGCAAAATAGGCCCCTCAGGAGCCAATAGGAACAGGCGGGGTTCCCAGTCAGGGCTAAAAATAGATCATGGCAGGTTGATGTGTACTTTATTTATGCATGCTTGGGACAGATTTTTGCTAGAGGCTATTAATAAAGCAGTTATGGTGTGCGCGGGCTGCGGTACTATAGGCCCAGGTGCTTTAGCCAGAATCCGCAAACGCCCACACAAAGATGGAACTGTGGGTTAATTTGGTCCTAATTCTGTTATTCGTTCGGATGGTCTATTTTTGTTTTCCGAGATTGGTAAACCAAAATTGGACCATATTGAAAAAATTGGAAAATTGGAAAATATTGACTTTTTGCTGCCGCAGATCTGCTTCCGCCGGCTCTACAAGTCCGAGTACTTCAGAGAGCTTAGGCTTAATCGGTTCCTGAATGATGTCAGCTATTCTAAAAAAAAGATGCAAGTAACCTTATCCTGCTCTCATCAAGGATGCGTTGGTGTCACTGCCCGCTGCACGACTCGACCTACTGTGTGACCTTTGTGTGACCTCTGTGTCACCTGCAGCTTTCCTTCACCTGTCCTGCAGCTTCCCTTCATCTGTCCTGCAGCTTCCCTTCATCTGTCTTGCAGCTTCAATTCAACTCTCCTGCAGCTTACCTTCGTCTCTCCTGCAGCTTCCCTTCATCTGTCCTGCAGCTTCCCTTCATCTGATCCGCAGCTTCCCTTCATCTGTCCTGCAGCTTCCCTTCATCTGTCCTGCAGCTTCCCTTCATCTGATCCGCAGCTTCCCTTCATCTCTCCTGCAGCTTCCCTTCATCTCTCCTGCAGCTTTCCTTCACCTCTTCTGCAGCTTCCCTTCATCTCTCCTGCAGCTTCCCTTCATCTCTCCTGCAGCTTCCCTTCATCTGTCCTGCAGCTTCAATTCATCTCTCCTGCAGCTTCCCTTTGTCTCTCCTGCAGCTTCCCTTCATCTGTCCTGCAGCGTCCCTTCATCTGTCTTGCAGCTTCCCTTCATCTGATCCGCAGCTTCCCTTCATCTCTCCTGCAGCTTCCCTTCATCTCTCCTGCAGCTTTCCTTCACCTGTCCTGCAGCTTCCCTTCATCTGTCCTGCAGCTTCCCTTCATCTGTCCTGCAGCTTCCCTTCATCTGATCCGCAGCTTCCTTTCATCTCTCCTGCAGCTTCCCTTCATCTCTCCTGCAGCTTTCCTTCACCTCTTCTGCAGCTTCCCTTCATCTCTCCTGTAGCTTCCCTTCACCTCTCCTGCAGCTTCCCTTCATCTCTCCTGCAGCTTCCCTTCATCTGTCCTGCAGCTTCCCATCATCTCTCCTGCAGCTTCCCTTCATCTCTCCTGCAGCCTGCAGCTTTCCTTCACCTGTCCTGCAGCTTCAATTCAACTCTCCTGCAGCTTCCCTTCATCTGTCCTGCAGCTTCAATTCAACTCTCCTGCAGCTTCCCTTCGTCTCTCCTGCAGCTTCCCTTCATCTGTCCTGCAGCTTCCCTTCATCTGTCCTGCAGCTTCCCTTCATCTGTCCTGCAGCTTCCCTTCATCTGATCCGCAGCTTCCCTTCATCTCTCCTGCAGCTTTCCTTCACCTCTTCTGCAGCTTCCCTTCATCTCTCCTGTAGCTTCCCTTCACCTCTCCTGCAGCTTCCCTTCATCTCTCCTGCAGCTTCCCTTCATCTGTCCTGCAGCTTCCCATCATCTCTCCTGCAGCTTCCCTTCATCTCTCCTGCAGCTTCCCTTCATCTCTCCTGCAGCTTCAATTCATCTGTCCTGCAGCTTCCTTTCATCTGATCCGCAGCTTCCCTTCACCTTTCCTGCAGCTTCCCTTCATCTCCTGCAGCCACTACCATTCATCTCCTGCAGCCACTACCATTCATCTCCTGCAGCCCTACCATTCATCTCAATCCTGCAATTTTCAGCCAGGTCGCTTCTTAAGCTCACCTTATCAATTTTAATTGTTTCAGTGAATATTAATAATTTTAAAGCTCAATTTTCCCAGGAAAATTTGTCTCTCGTTATTCCCTGCCAATATTTCTCTCTAAAAGCTGTTCTGCTTGTTACACCTGCCCAACGTCCTTATAGGCTTAACGGGACACTCCATCCGCCCAAAACATCCTACTGCTCAAAATTTCCTTGTCCCGTATTCCCATAAATGAATTTCACGTGACCATATCGAGTGTGCCTGTCTTTGACTTCCTCTAATTTACCCTTAGCCAGTTGCTGAACTTATCTAAATCCTCGCTATAGCCATCCAATTTGATAATGGCAAAGAGAAAACAAAATATTTCCTTGATTTGTTTAATTAATTGCCGATTGGGTCTTGGGTGACCTCGAGATGAGCCCAATTCTAAGCGAGACTACTCATAGTAGAGTAGAAGCATTTGCAAATTAATAATCACGGCCGGGCAACTGAAGTTAAGAATGATGCTAAGGGGGCCGTGGCCTAGTGGTCTGGCGCGGTGCTCTGATGTGCCAGCGGCCTGGGCTCGATTCTAAGTTCAGACATGTTAATTTGGGGCTAAGTTGGAATATCGATTTATGTTCGATTAGCTCTAAAAATGTTTTCTCAGATGCTTGTCCTCGTTTTATCCATGTAATAGAAAATAATAATAATATTAATAATATTAATAATAAAGAAATATTAATAATAATGATATTAATGATAATAATAATAATATTAATAATAATAATAACAATAATAATAATAAATAAGAATAATATAATGATAATCCATAGAAATAAAGACTTTCCGTGACAATATTTGCGTTCTCCGGGATTTTATTTGGTAATATTCAATAATATCCCGTAAAGTCTTAATGTCTATGGTTTATACGAGATTACACATGCCTTTTTTCGGGAGTTATTTTCATAAATCCCTCGGGCCTCAGGCCCTCGTGATTTATACAAATAACTCCCTCAAAAGGCATGTTTAATCTGATACATAATACACCTTTTCACGTTCAACTTTGATCAAAGACCAATTCTAAAAAAACTAGCGGAAATTCAATTCAGACAATTCAGACTGGGGCAACGCTTACGGAAAATCAATAAAAACAAACCCCAGTCAAGGAATTCTAAATCTAGCAACTGGAATGACAACTGAAATAGCGGTGAGGACTTTTTTATACAAGATGAGGCTCACTGCGATTGCCACAGACATAGGATTCGTTTGCCGCATCAACTTAGATTGCCACTAAGAAGAATCAGCTTCGTTCGCCTTATTTTGTCTTAGCTTGTAAGCACTAATTTGGCAGAGTGACTTTCCTGAAGCCAAGTCTCTGCGTCCTCTGCGGAAGTTTTGCGTCCTTTGCTGGCTTTGCATGCCAAATAAATGCGCCGTTTTTGGCTGCAAGTCCGGCAGCGAGTCGGCAACGGCACGGTCAGCGAGGATTTCATTCCACAAGTTTCCGAATCGAGGCGACCTGTTGGGAAAAATGGTTAAAGAGCATTTCCCGAGAAGCAACTTTCAAGCCATCGAAGCACACTCGAATTTGCTCTCTTCACTTCACGGAATCAGATTTTATTACTGAGAATCAGGACAGCAATGCATATCGGAAAAGGAAACAACACGAAGAAGGTGCCAATCTTGTAAAAAGAATATTAAGAGAAGATGCAGTTGTCATTCCAGTTGCTACATTTAGAATTCCTTGTCCCAGTTCAAAACATTCTGCCACCGAATCAAGGTTTAGCCATAGACAAAATTGTCCCCAGTCTAAATTGACTGAATTAATTTCCGCTAGTTTTTTTTAAAACTGGACTTTGATCAAAATTGAATGTGAAAAGGTGTAATAATAATAATAATAATAATAATAATAATAATAATAATAATAATAATAATAAAATATTAATATTAATATTAATTGATCCAAGACAGCTCAGCTGCAGCTATTGCATGGCGCATCTGAAGGCTGCGTACGGCTGTTCAGTCCAAGGACTGGAGGGTCGCCACACACCCTCAATTACCCCAGCTAATGCTGGCACCCATTTGACAGCTGGGTGAACTGAAGCAATGCAGAGAGTTACACGTAAGTGTCATGCTTGAGAACACAATTTTTTCCGAGTGAGTCGAGAATCGAACCCCCGACCTTTCAGTCGCGAGTCAAGACCACAGAGAACTACAATTTAAAGCTTAGTTTATGGTATAAACCAGCTGTTCTCGAATTAATACTCAGCATGTACGAAAATGGCATCTACGAGCTATTTTTAAAACTCCATGACGCAAGCGCTTATCAATAAGAACTATTTTTTGTCAAATATAAACAAGCTCTGTGCAGCGTCAAGGTTGCAATATTTTCTCTGCTAAAAATAGTCATTACATTTACAGCGAGCAAAACACTGAAGAGGCAGCTACGTAAGCGTGAAAATTGATGACAAAAAAAAACAAAAAAAATTGCTCCCGAGCAAAAGCCATGCGAAACTGCCAGTAGGAAAATGCTTTTTTAACTAAAGCGAAAATAGCAACACTCGATGCAGCATACATATTTTCTTCCATTAAAGCAGATTAAAAATAGCAGATCCATCATTGATCGCGCATCGGATGCAATAGCAGCATGTAGTGGATGGTCGCGATTTTAATTTATATCAATACATTAATCGGTCACTGATTTTGCATTGATAAATTAATCGGTCACTGATTTCGGATCAATAGATCTATCGGTCACTGATTTTGCATTAAAAGATCAATCGGTCACTGATTCTAGATCAATACATCAATCGGTCACTGATTTCGGATCAATACCTCGTGAGAAGTGATATCGTGACTTGGCAATATTGAACCATACACAGAATAACTAATGCGGGCTCATAAATACTTTGATTAAAAAATATACTGTTAAGCAGTTAACTTTTGTCGGAATATCAAAAACAATCGAAGTATACTACTTAGAGAATGCATGGGAGCTCATGCAGTGGTAAACGCATCTGACAACCGTGAGCAGCCACGGTAAATTTGTGACTTGCGCACGACAAATTAGCCTGCTGGGAGTTTATTGTAGAAAACGCAAGCCTCTCCTGCGAAGCGCTACGCAATGGTACATATTGCAACTACTCTCGTAGAATTTGAAAAATTATCGTAAATCGTTTGAAAATTTTAATTAACGCTTCGTAGGAATATAGCAAGTAATTAAAGATCAAAAGATCAAAAGATCCTGTACATTATTACATTGAAGTCAACGTCAATAACTAAGAAGGATCGTAGGTGTACGAAAATTAAAAAAAGAGGGGGCCAAATTACTGACAGGCTACTGATCAATTTTACTTGAGTCAATCAGGCTAAATTACATGCTAAGAAGTGCGCGTCGCTGTCGTTCATTGGAAGAGCTGAAGCTTAGTGCAAATCTAGCTGGTCGTGGTCCGCTCGATCTCGATGGACTCTACTACCCATAGCCGTGTTCAGTCGTGTCTGACCAAGGTTGATCAAAACAAAACAGACGGCTTTTGCGTATAGGAGAATCTAAAAATAAGTTTTGACTAAGAAGTGGAGGGATTACTTTTTAAAGTGGGGCCATTGCCCTATTGACCCGCGTTCCTATGCTTGAAAGAGTGATCAGGGCAGGCCTGAGCCTTCGCACCAAAATATTTTCCTCAAAATGACTTAGAATTTTTTATTATCGTGAAAACAAAAGGAATATATTCCACTTTTACCAGCTAAAGAATCGGGATTTTTAGATTCTGATTGTCTAAAAAATAAAATTTAATACTTGCAGTCTTAAATAGGCGTCAAAGGAACAACAATTTGTTTAGATAGACAATAACAAGAAACAAATAGTTTCAAAAAGTCAGAAATTTTTTTGATGTTTGTAAGTTCAGTGGTGGTTCGTTGATTAGTTAAACACAATCAATAATTTTTTTGGGTTCATTTGCCTTAGGTTAATTTGATTACCTGGTTGTAGGGTTTTAGAGTTATTCAGTTTCCATATCTTCTGTCAGTACCACAGAATTTGCTGCAGTCCGAATTTGAAACATGGTAAGAATACTAAGAACTAGATTATGCTGTCTCTACTGAACAATTCTTTGTATGACGATACATATGACGATACTTTATATTTGATTTAACTTATAACTCTCCAGTAGGCGCATGACTAAGACCACCACACACCAAGACTGCCACAGCTATTATTGGCTACTGGTATTGAGAGAGAGCTACCAATCTTCTAGCATCCTCTCATAGGTTCCTCTCGTCTCTCGCAGGCTTGTACTGCTGGCTCTCTTACCCACTCATCTCCTCTCTAGCACCATCCAATAACACATTCAGCGAAATTTTTCCTCCAGCTCCTGCTCCTTAAGTGTGGCAGTCTTGGTGTGTGGCAGTCTTAATCCTACACCCTCAGTACAGTTGTACCAAGGAACAAATTCCACTATTTATGTCTATCAAGTGCATATTGACAAGGATTGTTAGCTCAAAAAAGGTTTGGAAATAGTTATTGGTTTCAGCTTTAATTATATACTTTTCATATTCTTAATGTGAACTTTAGAGATTATAAACTAATATTTTAAATAAAGAGACTATATTTATTAAAGTAAAAACTCAAAAGTGAACTTCTCATTAAGCCCTAATTCTAACCCAAGAGCTTTAGACAGTTTTATTTACCAAAATTTTTTTACCATTAACATGACATTCTAAATCATATAGTATACACCCAAAAATTTGGGCATGCATTGGCCATACATGCCAAGGCAAAAGTAGGCATACATAGTTGGCATGCATCACTCCTAAAAAAAATTGTGCATGCATACCTAGCTTGCACTTTATAGAATCACATTGAAAAGTTATTGTAAAGTAGAAAAAGATAAAAAAAGTTCATTTCTAAGCATAAATTTTAAGCTTTCTAGGTTTTTTAAGCTTGTAACAAAGCATTTAAACAAATCTTTGCATGTATCAATTTTTTACTATAAATAGTATAGCCAGAAAAACAGAAAAGTTAACACCTGCCAAAAGGGTTTATTACAAATTCAAAAAAGGTCATTTTTTGTCATAATACTGGCATAGTTTTGAGAATGGGCATGTACTCAATTTTTTGGTATGCATTCAGCATTTGTAACTATTATATTTTTGTTTGGGTGTGCACCTAGCATGATCTGGACTATGGCATTAACAATTTATAAAATAGGTCTACTATGCACAAGTTATTTAAATAAAATATATAATAAATAAACTAGACATAGAAAGAAGGTAAAGATCACCTATTTACTAGCCTTAGAAGTATTGATACCTACAAATATTAGTCTAATTAAGAATTTGCTATATATCATCCTATAAATTATTTTAATTTATTTGATAAATAATAAATAAGATAAATTAGTGTTTTTAAATGAATTCAGATAGACCTACTACTATAGTTGGGTTATACCTAATTTGTAGTGTTCCGCCGTAATTACGGCTACAGCTACGGCAAATTACGGCTATGACACTTTTGAAGCCGTATTTTCATTACGGATTACGGTTATGGACATATTTTGAGCTTACGGTTACGGTTACGGATTACGGAGATTTTTCTAGACTTGCCATAATTGGTAGCCGTAACAAAAATTATTTTTTTTTAACTGTTTAGTGTTATAAAAGAATTTTTTTATATCAACTTCAACCAGTTTTCATTTTGTTTTACTAGTTATTATTATTTTTTACATTTGTTAAGTTTCTAAATATCTACAAAACTTTTTGAAAATGAAAAACGAATTTTTTCACGAATTTTCTCATTGGGCACACGGCATAGCATAGCATAGCGATAGCATGATAGCAGCGAGACAGAGAGAGCCAGTCAAAGCCTACAAGAGACTAAGAATCTGGCATTCTTATTTCTTAGCCAAATGTAGCATTTAGCTCCTTAGCATAAAAATAGGATATTAGATTTAGATTATGAGGATAAGGATGAAAGAATATTAATAAGGAAATACTAAATAAATACTAATCGGATAAGAATATGAATTATGATTGAAAATTGATTGAAACCAAAGAAGACAATGCAATAGACAATGCAATAAAATGAAAAAGAAAAAATGTAACATGCAATTTCTTAGTCATCGTAAATTTTGAAGCAGTTTTATTTGAACAAATTCATATTCATTTAATGATATTAAACATACACATTGACCTTGGCACGTCAGTCATATATTCATATTGTAGCGAAACAAAACAGAATCACGACACAGAAAACTGAAAAAGGCACCAAGCACACAATTGCATACAACAATGCTAAAGAATACTTAGATAAAGATATTATATTTACGAAAAAATAAATGAATGTTAATGCATGAACGAACAACAAGTAGGTTTTATTGCTATCCTTTTATCCTTTTTATCTGTCCTTTTCTGTCTGCCCTACTTTTCATGCAAAAAAACGGCAAATTACGGTTACGGACTTTTTTAGCCCGTAATGACGGCAAAATTTGGCTACGGAAGTTGCTTCTTTCTTACGGCTACGGTTACGGTTACGGAGGTCAAAACTCGTGGCGGCGGAACACTACTAATTTGTCAATATCTAATATAATATATTAGTAGACCTAAAATGCAAGCAGTTGATGAAAAATCATATTTTATGACAATTAAAACAAGTTCAAGGAATTTGTTAACTAGGCAAACTTAGGCCTATATAAAATTATTCTTTAATACAATATTATAAATTTCTTTAAGTTAATAAGCAATATATTATACAATGGCTTGTATACTATATATGCTTTTTTAGACTTTAATTGTACCCCATTGCATGTATTATACTATCCTATTGCCAGCACTAATTTATATAATTTATGGCTATATTTCTGGCTATACATGCTCTTAAAGCTGCTTTGTAAAAAGGCTCTATTTGCAAATGTTTAAGCCCAGCTTATTTTATAAAAAAGATAGCTAAGTTAAGTAGCTCATTTTAATTTAAAAATAAGTTAATTCTTGTTTATCTCTGTAATTAATAACAAGTTATAAGGTTTTGTTAGATTATGAGTTTAGATTTTTAAATGCTCTAAAAATAGTTCTGCAGATTAGAATTCAGTGGTTTTTAAATCTGTAGGTGTTAATTGCTTAAAAAATAATTACCAAATATAAACAATTCATGTTCAATATCACTACGCACCTTCTTAATTTTTTGTCTTTTAATTTTTTGATGTATTCAAATATTAGTCAATAGTATACTCGTATAGTCAGATAACTCAGTTCATCAAAAATGTATAGTAAGATAAATTGAGTTTGTCAATAGAGTTACTAAATTAGATATTAATAAATTCAGTGGCACCCTAATTTAAGCCATATAGGGAGATATTTGGTCTATTAGAATAATTGTCATAATAAATCATGCCAAAGCTATTTGTTCTCTTTTAGAATATCCCACTGAATGATAGGCGTGACTTAATTTTATATCTGCCACTACCACCAAGTTGTCAAAGTGGAGATCTTTTTTCTATCCTATAGCTGCCACAGATATTGTCCCAGGATTTTTTAAATTCTACTAATTATGCCACAAAGTTATCTTAGGGTCTTGCTTCATCCTTTTGTTGCTATCAAAAGCTGTTATAGGGCTCTTGGTTGTGATTAAATGCTATAAAGTTGTACTAATTTATTTACTGGTTAAACCTGAATTCTTTGGATTAACTTCTGAATATAAATATTAAAATAAATTTGAATATTTCTCTAATTATAGGCTAAAGTCTAAAAATAAGTCTAGGTATATCTGAGTATTTCTTATTTTTTACTAGTGGCATTTTTACCATCTACTGGTAGCACTCATATATGAATAGCATTCTTATTCATCCTATATTGGTAGCATTCTTATTATTTACCAAGTGCTCTATTACTAGCCTAGATTTTCTTGCATATGTTTTTAGAATAACTCTAATTATTTTAATTAGTTATCAAGTTATCTAACTCTCCAGTCTTTTAGTGTTACTAAATAAAAGGGTCCCAGCCATTCTTCTATATACTAAAAATGAGTTGTCTCTATCTGTCTATCTATCTGTCTATGATATAATTTAAAAAATGGCTCAACCAAATTTCTTCCGACTTGCACCATTTGACCAGAAATTTTCCCTATAGTACATGTCTCTTGGCAAAAAAATTCCTAATGTTAAAGGATTTAAATATTCAAAAAACATGCTTTTTGCAAAGGTCAAGCAGACTTTTAGACTTGAAAATGTCTAGCATTGTAAGAATGCTAGAGAAAATACTAACTGGCTGAATTCTGATTCTGATAAACTTTGTCTATTCTGCGGTATCACCTCTCACCTCTGTCCAAGGCTTCAATGACCAGAGAGACTGCGCATCTCATTGCAGGTCTTTGTCCATGTTCTTTGTTTCGGGCTGTCACCCTGCTTGTCTGGGGCCGTTTCATAGTAATATTTCGACAGAGATAAAACACAACATTGATGAACATAAGAGTAAAATGTAAAAAAAAGAACAAGTCAGTGTCAGTTGGTCAACTTGAGCCACCTAACTATCAGTTGCCTGTCCATTAAGGCAGCAAGGGATGTATGTAAACATGGTGAACATGGTCTTGACTCCATATTGGTGCGCCAGTTCCACAAAGTCATCCCCAGGATCAGCAGCCATCTACACAAATCACTGTCGAAATAGAATGTAACTTTGTTTCTTTTGAATTTCCGCAGGCGCTTGAGATTTATTTAAGTTTTTGAATTGAAGTTCTTGTTTCTTTTGAAAAAAACTTTTTTTTAAATAGGAGGTAAAATGGTGTAGTGTCGCTCGCTATCTTCATGTTCCAAGGCTCATATTGTTGCCGATTTGTAGATTAGAGTGCGATGGTGAGATCCATAGATCTTATATTCCCTAGATAGGCCACTTTGTATGGCATTAATAGGAAAAGTGCGACTGTTGTTTTTTTCATCACTTGTGCGAAAAAGCCGACATGGGTTGCTTATAAATTTGAGTTCGGTAGCTTAGGGACATTAGCGCTATTTTTTGAGAATTTAACAGAACTTCTCATGAATTAAATAAAAAGCTACTCAATCAAACTAAGAATGATGCATGCACTGCAGAGACTACTGACGAAATAGAGTTTAGTAGTTGATTTTTTGCTCTGTCGCAAGTTGCAAAATTTTTTACATTAGCTTCTATGGCCACATAAGTGGCTAATGAGTGGCCCATCTTGTGTACATATGATCTTACCAAAGACATGAGAAGACTAAGTTAATGCTCCAAGGCTAAAATCTTTGGTCAAAGTTTTGGGGCATAGACCCGGGGCTGCAGTTGTCTTGAATGTAGCGTTCTGCCTCTTTGGATTTAGTCAAGTGTGTGCCAAGAATTTAATCTTCAGTAAAGAAACATTGGCAATATGACTTTACAAGTATGAACTACTGTCAACTGTCAAAACATGCCCCAATTCAGTTGTTATCCTACAGTTTTTTTCAATCATCTCGCCTTCTCCCAGAGCTTCTTCGGTTTTGGCCCCAGTGCTGAGATTGAAATCCTATTGGATGGCAGCGACACCCGTAAAGCGGCGGAGTTGAAGCTCGAGGACGGCAGGAAGGAGCGATTCCCGCTGTACTACGACGGCGAGACCGTCTCCGGGAAGGTCAACGTAGTGTTGAAAAAGTCCAACGGCAAGCTGGAGCATCAGGGTATTAAAATTGAGTTTATCGGCCAGATTGGTGAGTGAAGCATCCTGCGAATAACTTCAGGCTTTCATATGCTACGCATGCTACTCACTATTAGTTTATTAGTAGTGCAATAAGAAACGATTTTGTATTTCTAAACGTATTTATGAGCATTTAAGGGCTTATCCATGCATGCTAGACAATAGAACCAGCTGATCCCCGCCTCCAGACCTGTACTTCGACCGCGGCAATCGTCACGAGTTTGTCTCCATGGTGCGCGAGCTGGCCAGGCCCGGCATTCTCACGCAGAATGCCAGCTACAATTTTGAGTTCGTCAACGTTGAGAAGCCATACGAGAGCTATACTGGCAGCAATGTCAAGCTGCGGTGGGTTTTGAATCGTTTTAATCATTTGGTACCTTTTCATCTTGGCTTATAGACGCTAAGTAAAAAAGCGACAGACAGACAGACAGACAGACGACAGGCAGACAGACGACAGACAGACAGACGACAGACAGGCAGACAGACGACAGACAGACAGACGACAGACAGACAGATAGATAGACAGACAGACAAACACTAAGACAGACAGAAAGGGAAATCCTAAGACAGACAGACAGGGAAGCACTTAGACAGATAGACAGACAGACAGACAGGGAAGCACTTAGACAGATAGACAGACAGACAGACAGGGAAGCACTTAGACAGATAGACAGACAGACAGACAGGGAAACACTAAGACAGACAGACAGACAAACACTCAGACAGGCAGGCAGGTAGACAGAGAGATTTACATAGGCACAAGGGACACATTACATAGGCAGGCAGACGCATATTACATATGCGCACAGTCAAAGGCATATACGGCTCACTCCAGGTATTATTTGCGTGTTTCAATGGTGAAGCGGCTGAGCGATCTGGTGAAGGAGCAGGAGATCTGCGTGCACACCCTGGCCCAGTATCCGGACCTCAACAGCAGCATCAAGATGGAGGTGGGCATAGAAGACTGTCTGCACATTGAATTCGAATACAACAAGTCCAAGTACCATCTAAAGGATGTGATCGTTGGCAAGATCTACTTCCTGCTGGTCCGCATCAAGATCAAGCACATGGAGATCCAGGTGATCAAGCGGGAGATCGCCGGCTCCGGGCCGAACGCGCTCAACGAGAATGAGACCCTGGCCAAGTTCGAAATCATGGACGGCGCCCCGGTGCGCGGCGAGTCCATCCCCATCCGGCTGTTTCTGAGCGGCTACGATCTGACGCCAACTATGCGGGACATCAACAAGAAGTTCTCTGTCAAGTACTACCTCAATCTGGTGCTGGTGGACGAGGAGGAGCGGCGCTACTTTAAACAGCAGGTTTGAGACCGGCTCTCGCGATGCTGTGGGTTGCTGCTAGCCGGTTCATCTCTGGACATTCAGGAGGGGGGTATTTTGTTCGGGTCAACTGAACATAATGAAGAATTTTAATACCAGAGGTCATCCAAGGACAATCTAGGGTCATCTACTAAGGTTTAATATTAGGGTCATCTGAGGACAGTATTAGGGTCATCTGAGGATAGTATACCATTAGGGTCATTTGAGGACAATATTAGGGTCATCTACTAAGGTTACTATTGGGGTCATCTAAGGATAGTATTAGGGTCATTTGCGAACAATATTAAGGTCTTCTACTAAGGTTTCTATTGGGGTCATCCAAGAACAATACTAGGGTCATCTCAGGACAATATTGCAGTTATCGGAAGACAATATTCAGGAGAATAAGTGAATTATAAACAGATCTAGGAATGCTATTTGTATAATGATTTTTCATTTCTGGGTCATTCGAGGTCACAATTGAGTCTGGCACTTTTGCTGGGCCCATCTGAGGGCACTACAGTCCGACCGCCACCCCCCCCCCCGCTGCCACCAACGCAGGAGGTGACGCTGTTCCGCAAGGCTGACAAAAAGCGCCGGCCAATCGCGTCGAACATGATCGAACGGGGCATCTTCCACCACAGGACGGCCCAGTTTGGTGGGCCGCAGCCTCCGCCGCAGCAGCCACAGCAGCAGACTGTGGAAAGTCCCGAGCTCGAGACCGGCTCAACTCACGTGTCGCCTGCGATGCCATCAAAACCAGTCGCCGCCGCGGGACAATCCGAGGAGCCAGATGATGACGAGGCGGAAGCTGATGACGATGAAGAGGATGAAGATGAGGAACCAGAAGCTGAAGATGAAGATAATGATGGAGACCGTCAAGAGGATCGGGACAGCAAGAATGGGCAACTGTAGCCATTGTTGGAGCATCGGCGCCCCAGCTGCCAACTTTACTGTTGTCTTTGTTCTCTCCGCTATCAGCATAATACACGCACCAATTGTTATTAATATGAACTTCTTGTGTTTGAGAATGCGGATAAGTTTGGAATTTCCCCACACACAGTATTTTTCATGCGGGGAGGAGAGAAGTTCTGTGATTTCCCTTCACTGCCAAATGCTGCGCCTGGTTTCCATCGGATTTATAACATCCTGGTGTCTGCGCGTAGCTTAACTTGTAGGATATGTACGTAACTTGTAATATGTAATGAAGGGTCAAGTGACCCCCTGGATTTTATATGTAAGGAAGGGTCCAGTGACCCCCTGGATTTTATATGCAAGGAAGGGTCAAGTGACCCCCTAGATTTAATATGCAAGGAAGATTCCAGTGACCCCTAGATTAAATATGTAAGGAAGGGTCAAGTGACCCCCAGATTTAATATGTAAGGAAGGGTCAAGTGACCCCCTGGATTTAATATGTAAAGAAGGGTCAAGTGACCCCCTAGATTTTATATGTAAGGAAGGGTCAAGTGACCCCCTGGATTTTATATGCAAGGAAGGGTCAATTGACCCCCAGATGTAATATGTAAGGAAGGGTCAAGTGACCCCCAGATGTGATATGTAAGGAAGGGTCAAGTGACCCCCTGGATTTAATATGTAAAGAAGGGTCAAGTGACCCCTAGATTTAATATGTAAGGAAGGGTCAAGTGACCCCCCAGATTTAATATGCAAGGAAGGGTCAAGTGACCCCCTAGATTTAATATGCAAGGAAGATTCCAGTGACCCCTAGATTAAATATGTAAGGAAGGGTCAAGTGACCCCCAGATTTAATATGTAAGGAAGGGTCAAGAGACCCCCTGGATTTAATCTGTAAAGAAGGGTCAAGTGACCCCCTAGATTTAATATGTAAGGAAGAGTCCAGTGACCCCCCAGATTAAATATGCAAGGAAGAGTCCAGTGACCCCCAGATTTAATATGTAAAGAAGGGTCAAGTGACCCCCTAGATTTAATATGTAAGGAAGGGTCAAGTGACCCCCCAGATTTAATATGCAAGGAAGGGTCAAGTGACCCCCTAGATTTAATATGCAAGGAAGAGTCCAGTGACCCCTAGATTAAATATGTAAGGAAGGGTCAAGTGACCCCCTAGATTTAATATGCAAGGAAGAGTCCAGTGACCCCTAGATTAAATATGTAAGGAAGGGTCAAGTGACCCCCTGGATTTTATATGTAAGGAAGGGTCAAGTAACCCCTAGATTTAATATGCAAGGAAGGGTCAATTGAGCCCCAGATTTAATATGTAAGGAAGGGTCAACTGACTCCCAGCTCTTAGTGTACGAACGGTCGAATAAATTCTGTATGTGTTTAATTAGCGAGGTCACGGGGATTGTTTGACCTCTAAAATTATCAAAGCCAAGTCGCAGCAATTTTGCCATTCATTCATTCAGATTTCAACAAGTAGTCAATGGTTGTATTTTACACACTAACTAGGCTAAGATAAATCTATTTGTGATTTGTTTAGACAACATCTCGAACGCAATTCCAGCCGCTGATTCTTTGGCACCTCCGCTTCGTAATTAGCATTATTATAATTATTCAAGGCTAATTTTCAATTCAATAGCGTGCGATGCTTTTTACTTATTAGTAGGCAGATTAGAGTTTTGCTATTCTTGTTTGGTTTACAGTATGTCATTATCGCATGTGTGATATATATAGTGACTCCATTAATTTGGTTCTTAGTACCAGAGTGATTTTGCTTGTGCTGAACAGTTCCTGCGGTCTCACTGGCAGTGCAATATTTTCATTTTGTGTACTTCTGTAGCATGTAGTAATAAAGGGCCGGATATTTACACTTTCAGAGTACACTCTTAGTTCGTTCTGCTGGTTCCTTCAAGTTTTCACTATTCTACAGATGAAAGTGTGAACCTTTTTATAGATCTTCACCAATGTACAATTGCCAACACCCATCCAATGTACACTCACCGATCCACCACTCGTACACTCAGAAACCCACCTCATGTACACCCACCAACTGCCACCTCTACAGCAACCCACCTCATGTACACCCACCAACATCCACAACATTTACACCCACCAACCCACCCCATGTACAACCACAAACCCACCTCATGTACACCCACCAACCCACCCCATGTACACCCACCAACCCACCCCATGTACACTCACCAACCCACCCCATGTACACTCACCAACCCACCCCATGTACACTCACCAAACCACCCCATGTACACCCACAAACCCACCCCATGTACACTCACCAAACCACCACTCGTACACTCAGAAACCCACCCCATGTACACTCACCAACCCACCCCATGTACACTCACCAACCCACCCCATGTACACCCACAAACCCACCTCATGTACACTCACCAACCCACCCCATGTACACCCACAAACCCACCTCATGTACACTCACCAACCCACCCCATGTACACCCACAAACCCACCTCATGTACACCCACCAACCCACCCCATGTACACCCACCAACCCACCCCATGTACACTCACCAACCCACCCCATGTACACTCACCAACCCACCCCATGTACACTCACCAAACCACCCCATGTACACCCACAAACCCACCCCATGTACACTCACCAAACCACCACTCGTACACTCAGAAACCCACCCCATGTACACTCACCAACCCACCCCATGTACACTCACCAACCCACCCCATGTACACTCACCAACCCACCCCATGTACACTCACCAACCCACCCCATGTACACCCACAAACCCACCTCATGTACACCCACAAACCCACCTCATGTACACCCACCAACCCACCCCATGTACACCCACAAACCCACCCCATGTACACCCACAAACCCACCTTATGTACACCCACCTACCCATGCCATGTGCTGATAGCAACTCACCAGTCAAGTCAAAGGCCCATAAAATTACGGCTCATCAATTTTTAATAACGAGGTCTCAATTTCACTTTGTTAATTTTACTTACTCTCGATTCCTACTACTCACAGTAAGTGGGTGGCTGCAGTTTTTGTCACAGGAAATTTTACGCAAATTCAGTTCGATCGCTGCAATCATGCTGTCACGTGATTTAATTGGATTTTTGTACCTACTATTTTTGCATCAAAATATTTCCAATAGAAAGTCTATCATTTAGCAATGGCAAGGACTCCGGCAGTGGCAAATCCCTCTGTAATAATCTTCACAGGGCCGATTAGCTGAGCAGATTTCTGCGGTCGATTATTTGTTCCCCGCAGTTCTGGCAACCGCGGATGGCGGTCAGTCACTCGTATTTTGTGCCTAAC
Source organism: Macrostomum lignano (assembly GCA_002269645.1). Taxonomy (NCBI): domain Eukaryota; kingdom Metazoa; phylum Platyhelminthes; family Macrostomidae; genus Macrostomum; species Macrostomum lignano. The sequence continues at coordinate 132,250 of NIVC01000604.1, forward strand.
AGTAGTGCATGCCGCATGCATGCCAACATGTTTGATTGAATTTCACTGAGAAATTGTCTTGTTAATTCTTTATTATTCTGTCAATTTACTGTCTGTAATATTTTTCATAATATATTGAATATACGCTCGTAATATCCACTTGATTTTTTGACCGATGCAAGCGTATTTGCGTTTCAGAAAACTGGGACAAAAGCCAGGGTTTCGATTCTTTGCAGCGTTGATTTGCGACAATTGGGCACCAGGGGGAGGCAGGGTGCTGGAGGGGGCACCAGAGAGATTCAGGGTGCTGGAGGGGGCACCAGAGAGATTCAGGGTGCTGGAGGAGGCACCAGGGAGAGTCAGGGTGCTGGATGGGGCAACAGGGAGATTCAGGGTGCTGGAGGAGGCACCAGGGAGAGTCAGGGTGCTGGATGGGGCAACAGGGAGATTCAGGGTGCTGGAGGAGGCACCAGGGAGATTCAGGGTGCTGGAGGGGGGCACCAGTGGGAGTCGGGTTCTGGATGGGGCACCAGGGAGAGTCAGGGTGCTGGATGGGGCAACAGGGAGATTCAGGGTGCTGGAGGGGGCACCAGGGAGAGTCAGGGTGCTGGAGGGGGGCACCAGGGAGAGTCAGGGTGCTGGAGGAGGGCACCAGGGAGAGTCAGGGTGCTGGAGGGGGGCACTAGTGGGAGTCAGGGTGCTGGAGGGGGGCACCAGGGAGAGTCAGGGTGCTGGAGGGGGCACCAGGGAGAGTCAGGGTGCTGGAGGGGTGCACCAGTCGGAGTCAGGGTGCTGGAGGAGGCACCAGTGGGAGTCAGGGTGCTGGAGGGGGCACCAGGGAGAGTCAGGGTGCTGGAGGGGGGCACCAGGGAGAGTCAGGGTGCTGGAGGAGGGCACCAGGGAGAGTCAGGGTGCTGGAGGGGTGCACCAGTCGGAGTCAGGGTGCTGGAGGAGGCACCAGGGAGAGTCAGGGTGCTGGAGGGGGCACCAGGGAGAGTCAGGGTGCTGGAGGGGGGCACCAGGGAGAGTCAGGGTGCTGGAGGAGGGCACCAGGGAGAGTCAGGGTGCTGGATGGGGCAACAGGGAGATTCAGGGTGCTGGAGGAGGCACCAGGGAGAGTCAGGGTGCTGGATGGGGCAACAGGGAGATTCAGGGTGCTGGAGGAGGCACCAGGGAGATTCAGGGTGCTGGAGGGGGGCACCAGTGGGAGTCGGGTTCTGGATGGGGCACCAGGGAGAGTCAGGGTGCTGGATGGGGCAACAGGGAGATTCAGGGTGCTGGAGGGGGCACCAGGGAGAGTCAGGGTGCTGGAGGGGGGCACCAGGGAGAGTCAGGGTGCTGGAGGAGGGCACCAGGGAGAGTCAGGGTGCTGGAGGGGGGCACTAGTGGGAGTCAGGGTGCTGGAGGGGGCACCAGGGAGAGTCAGGGTGCTGGAGGGGGCACCAGGGAGAGTCAGGATGCTGGAGGGGTGCACCAGTCGGAGTCAGGGTGCTGGAGGAGGCACCAGTGGGAGTCAGGGTGCTGGAGGGGGCACCAGGGAGAGTCAGGGTGCTGGAGGGGGGCACCAGGGAGAGTCAGGGTGCTGGAGGAGGGCACCAGGGAGAGTCAGGGTGCTGGAGGGGTGCACCAGTCGGAGTCAGGGTGCTGGAGGAGGCACCAGGGAGAGTCAGGGTGCTGGAGGGGCACCAGGGAGAGTCAGGGTGCTGGAGGGGGGCACCAGGGAGAGTCAGGGTGCTGGAGGAGGGCACCAGGGAGAGTCAGGGTGCTGGAGGGGGGCACTAGTGGGAGTCAGGGTGCTGGAGGGGGGCACCAGGGAGAGTCAGGGTGCTGGAGGGGGCACCAGGGAGAGTCAGGGTGCTGGAGGGGTGCACCAGGGAGAGTCAGGGTGCTGGAGGGGGCACCAGGGAGAGTCAGGGTGCTGGGGGGCACCAGGGAGAGTCGGGGTGCTGGAGGAGGGCACCAGGGAGAGTCGGGGTGCTGGGGGGCACCAGGGAGAGTCAGGGTGCTGGAGGGGGCACCAGGGAGAGTCAGGGTGCTGGAGGGGGCACCAGGGAGAGTCAGGGTGCTGGAGGAGGGCACCAGGGAGAGTCAGGGTGCTGGAGGGGTGCACCAATCGGAGTCAGGGTGCTGGAGGGGGGCACCTGTGGTAGTCAGGGTGCTGGAGTGGGGCACCAGTGGGAGTCAGGGTGCTGGGGGGCACCAGTGGAAATACGTTGTGCTACTGAAGACACCACCAGTAAGCAGCAGTTTCTAACCTTGCTGATTTCACCTTTTCTTTTTTAAACTGTAAGCGCATCAATTCTACTTAAGGTAGCTAAGTGTTTCTACATCTAGAGAAATTGGTAAAGCCAAGAGATAGTTGTCATGAGAATCAATCACAAACAACAATAGAGAAGGCAGAGGCAATTCGAGAATGGTATACCTGTAAATAATTTAAAGATCTCCGAGCAGCAATTGCAGAGCAGCTGCGGACGAATTTTAAATTCCTCTGGCCAATTACCTTATTGGGCACTCGGTACATGAGAAGTCGTAAAGTCATTTATGGCTGTCATTCCAGACTTTTTGGCAGCAGCGCAACACGCCATTGCGGGAGCCGGCCAACCCGTGGTGGTGGTGGTGGGGGGTACCATTTTACAGCCCTGAGCTTCCGGCGTGCAGAATTCAGTGCTGCAGGTTGGCGACACCAGCCTGTCGACTTCTACATGCTGGCTGGCCTACCTGGGCTGGATAATTGCTCGCCGACGTGTCAAAGCTCGCTGCAGGGGGGGGGGATATTGCGGGCAGTTTAGGCAGGACACGATGCGAGACCGGAAAACATGGGAGATGCGGCCGACTGCGCCTGTGTGCCGTAAAGGGGTTGCGGGGATATTCTTCCCACAAATTGGGGCAAATTGTTTTCCTCTGTGGCGCCTCGGCTTGCTGGTAATAAAAATAAAATTGTCTGCGTTGCGTGCGCCTGCGCTGCCTACCTGGCTTCAAGAAACTCGGAAGGTCGCTTTTGCTAATTGCTAAAAGCTTGCTTGGGCTGGGCTTTGGGGCTGGCATCTTGCTGGCGCCTGGCGCCAACTTTGGCGCAACCTGAGACAATAGAAATTACCTGGAGATGCCTCTCTATTCCATCTCGGCAGTTTCATGGGGTAGATTCTTTATGGTTAGATAATCTGGGGGTAGATTCCTTATGGATCGATAATCTGGGGGTAGATTCCTTATGGATCGATAATCTGGGGGTAGATTCCTTATGGATCGATAATCTGGGGGCAGCTTCTTTATGGGTAGATAATCTGGGGGTAGATTCCTCATGGGTAGATAATCTGGGGGTAGATTCCTCATGGGTAGATTATCTGGAGGTAGATTCCTTATGGGTAGATAAACTGGGGGTAGATAGATTCCTTATGGGTAGATAATCTGGGGGTAGATTCCTCATGGGTAGATAATCTGGGGGTAGATTCCTTATGGATCGATAATCTGGGGGTAGATTCCTTATGGATCGATAATCTAGGAGTAGATTCCTTATGGGTAGATAATCTGGGGGTAGATTCCTTATGGGTAGATAATCTGGGGGTAGATTCCTTATGGGTAGATAATCTGGGAGTAGATCATCGAGAGGTAGATAATGTGGAAGTAGATAATGTGGAGGTAGATAATCAGGAGATAGATAATGTGGAGGTAGATAATCAGGAGGTAGATAAGGTGGAGGTAGATAATCAGGAGGTAGATAATCAGGAGGTAGATAAGGTGGAGGTAGATAATCAGGAGGTAGATGATCAGAAGGTAGATAATCAGGAGGTAGATAATCTGGAGGTAGATAATCAGGAGGTAGATAATCTGGAGGTAGATAATCTGGAGGTAGATAATCAGGAGGTAGATAATCAGGAGGTAGATAATCTGGAGGTAGATAATCTGGAGGTAGATAATCAGGAGGTAGATAATCTGGAGGTAGATAATCTGGAAGTAGATAATCTGGAGGTAGATAATCTGGAGGTAGATAATCTGGAGGTAGATAATCAGGAGGTAGATAATCTGGAGGTAGATAATCTGGAAGTAGATAATCTGGAGGTAGATAATCAGGAGGTAGATAATCTGGAGGTAGATAATCTGGAGGTAGATAATCTGGAGGTAGATAATCAGGAGGTAGAGCACTGAAACTCTAACAACGCTTTTCCATGAGCTGCTCCGCAATTGGCCCGGCAGAATTGGTTTAGCAAGAATAAATCTGCTAAACCCTAATTAGCATAAAGCTACTGGATTACAAAAATTAGGCTTTTAATCCCCATCCCCGTGTCGAAAATCAAGTCCGCATAGTAGGGGATATTCTATTGCAGCCTTCCCGATCGTGTCTTCCCTTCTGCCACCCAACCCCGGGGATAAGCTCTCAGTCTTATCAGCTATAGCCAGTGCAAACAGGCTGCCCTTATGCTGCGGCCGTGGGGAAGCAATCGCATTTGAGACGGAAGGCCGAACTGGTGCTGAGGTGCCTCGCTGCTCTTTAAAGTCCCCCCCCGAGCCTCTCGGGCCGCTAACTGCCGCAGCCGCCGCCTACGATAAAAAACCGAGAAAGACACAGAGAGAGAGGCTGAAGCCGCGCGATCATAAATCTTTGCTCGAATCCTCTCTCTCCTATAGGGACGATTTTTTTCAGCGCCCATCCTCTCAAGCGCCGCTTCGGGAGGCACTCAGGCGCCCCCGCACCCTGTTTGACTCTGCAGCAGCAGCTGCCTGCGTGCGCAAAGGTTTTGCTGAGGCGAGCGGCTGTCTTCGCGTTAAAAGAGAGAGAGGAAGGCAGGGGTAGCTTAGTGTCAGGGGACAGCTGAGTTGCTGTGCGGTTGCCACGGCGTTGGGAGGGGGCACAGAGGCTACGGGAGGTGCTGGGGGGATCACGGACCCAACCACAGGCAACCTCTGGCCTCCCCGCAGGCCGCAGTCAGGTACGCGCGGGGCCGCGGACGGGGGCCGAATCCCATGCAGCGGCGGCCGCGCCTCGATCAAAGAGGGACAGCGGGCGATATCAGAAAACGGGGCCTGCTGCGGGCGGCCCGGCCGGGTCTCTTAAAATTTACAGTCGCCTCGTGCCAGATTTACGAGCTCAGCCTCCCCCATCCTCTCCATCGCGCCTCTGTCTCCCGTGTCTCCGCTGCTCGCGGCCCCTCCAGTCCTCGCGTGATTTACAATGAGCGGCCGCCCTCCCCTGTCTCTGTCTCCCTGTCCTCCTAGGGATTTCTTCCCGCAGCTCGCATTGGGGGGATAAGGACCTGGGGACGGGAGGATATTTTTCCTCTACTTCCAGGCCGAGCTTCTTTGCAAGCTCCTCTTGACAGATGAAGCGGTGCTAAAAAATGGGAGAGAAGAACGCAGGGCTCTCTCTCTCGTTTCTGCAACCGCCCGCCTGTTGCCCGAACTCTGCAGGCCTTGCTTAAAAAGCTGCCTGAAAATGTTTAATTAAGGTTGTAAATCTTTACGTTTTAAGAGCTGCATTTCTGCATGTCAAAACACATTTTCGTAGACTCGATGGATCCTCAATCTGGTTTTTCTACGTGCCAATACTCGGTCAAGACCCAAAGGGGGCGGATCCCCGGAGGTCAAGACACAAAGGGGGCGGATCCCCGGAGGTCAAGACCCAAAGGGGGCGGATCCCTGGAGGTCAAGACCCAAAGAGGGGGCGGATCCCCGGAGTTCAAGACCCAAAGGGGCGGATCCCAGGAGGTCAAGACCCAAAGGGGGCGGATCCCCGGAGGTCAAGACCCAAAGGGGGCGGATCCCCGGAGGTCAAGACCCAAAGGGGGCGGATCCCCGGAGGTCAAGACCCAAAGGGGGCGGATCCCCGGAGGTCAAGACCCAAAGGGGGCGGATCCCCGGAGGTCAAGACACAAAGGGGGCGGATCCCCGGAGGTCAAGACCCAAAGAGGGCGGATCCCAGGAGGTCAAGACCCAAAGGGGGCGGATCCCCAGAGGTCAAGACACAAAGGGGGCGGATCCCCGGAGGTCAAGACTCAAAGGGGGCGGATCCCCGGAGGTCAAGACACAAAGGGGGCGGATCCCCGGAGGTCAACACCCAAAGGGGGCGGATCCCAGGAGGTCAAGACCCAAAGGGGGCGGATCCCAGGAGGTCAAGACCCAAAGGGGGCGGATCCCCGGAGGTCAACACCCAAAGGAGGCGGATCCCAGGAGGTCAAGACCCAAAGGGGGCGGATCCCCAGAGGTCAAGACCCAAAGGGGGCGGATCCCCAGAGGTCAAGACACAAAGGGGGCGGATCCCAGGAGGTCAAGACCCAAAGGGGGCGGATCCCCAGAGGTCAAGACCCAAAGGGGGCGGATCCCCAGAGGTCAAGACCCAAAGGGGGCGGATCCCAGGAGGTCAAGACCCAAAGGGGGCGGATCCCCAGAGGTCAAGACCCAAAGGGGGCGGATCCCCAGAGGTCAAGACACAAAGGGGGGATCCTGGGAGGTTAAAAATTAAAAGGAGCGGATAATGGGGAGTCAAGACCCAAAGGAGGCTCCCGGTTGGTCAAGACCCAAAGGGGGGCGGATCCCAGGCGTCAAGACCCAAAGGGGGGCGGATCCCAGGTGTCAAGACCCAAAGGGAGCGGATCCCCCTTTAATTTGTTTATAAAATGATTTTTTCTGAATTTAGGAGAAGAGAAGAGATTCTTAACATAGACGGAAGAATCGAGAGAGGCGAGCAGAGAAAGTCAAGATTTTTCATAGATTGCAATTGTTACAATGTTGCCTTAGTTAGATTATTCTATACATTGTCAAATGAGTCTATGAAAGCATTTATAAGGCACTTGGAGATCCTTCGGTCGAAAAACTGGGATCATAAATCAATCAGATCGAGATCGCTGCTGAATTCATATCGAGCCCTAAACCGCTATATACCGGCTCAACTGTTTCCATAGACACCCGCAGACACCCCCTGGTTTTGTATACAAACTGAGCCCAATGGTGGCCTATGACTCCATGGGGGACTGCACTGTGTGCCGAAGGATAAGGAGGAGGAAGGTGGTCCGAGGGGGGGGGCACTGCTTGACGTTTGACCCCCCCCCCCTCGATTCGCAGGGCGCAGATCTTGGCAATAAATCAGCTTCAATATCGCTGCAGTTTGTCGCTTAGTTTTGCAGAAGAAGCAAGCAAAATAGGCCGGCCGGCCAACTTGAAACTCCGCGCCTTGTGTCCCGACCAGCCCCCTCATCGCACTGATAGGCCGGCCCGATAAAATCCCAGAGCGCCGCGGCGGCCCCTTGTTAGCGGCGCTAAAATCTCTGAAGAGAAAACTTGCCCCCCCCCCACTTTCCCAATTCCCACGAATTCTGGCCGCCAAGGCTCGCCTGAGTCAATTTATGACCTCCGTTGGTGAGGAAGCAAGCAAACTTCCTCAAGATCCAAGAGCGGTTTCCCCCTCTGTCTTAAACGCAGTGGCGAGGTTCCTTTATTAACTATATAGAGGTCTGGAAGTCCACAACTGCCTACAGGAACAACAGCTGGACAGCTGCTGACTTCGGGCCTTGGACGCATCCAGCGGGGGTTGTAAATCGACCAAAGAATCGCTGGACATCAGGGGCCACAATGCGACGCCTACATAAAAGCTTGCATTCACTGTGCTGAGGGAATCGTGTTATGGCAGGAGCTTGGGAAAACAAATTTCCAATCGAATGGTTTGATATAGCGATAGGGAGAACCGAGGCCAGGTAGCTGACAGAGTGCGGGCTCTGCACTCACTCACTCTCAATGCTGTAGACTAATAGTACTGGCTCTTTCCGCACGCAACACCGACTCTCAACCAGGGCTGGGCGAGTATTGAGTTCAGTCACTTCCAAGTACCGACACTGAGTACTCGCCCAGCCCTTTGCATAATTTACATCGCACAAATGCAGTACAATGAGCCTCTTTCTTAATCTTCAACTTTAAGGGGAGAATCACTTCATAAAAGTTGATTTGCTGCCTTTTCTAAGAAGAGAGGAGAGGAGAGGAGAGAGGAGAGGGGATAGAGAGAGAGAGAGAGAGAGAGAGAGAGAGAGAGAGAGAGAGAGAGAGAGAGAGAGAGAGAGAGAGAGAGCGGGTCAGAGTTTTCCGACCCCTACTTTACCATCTCTTTTCTACCCACTCTAATCTCTACTCCTCTACTCTACATCTCTTCCAAAGCTCCGAGACCAATCAGCATTCAACATTCACGAACGATGCTGGGTTTTGCTCGTTTTTCCGCACCCTCTGCTCTCTCTGTTCTTCTCTGTTCTCTCCCATCTCTCTGGCTCAAATACAGGTTCATCGCACTAATGGCTAGCCCGGAAGAGAGCCACTATTTCACTTTTTATGACTATCATGGGATTTGAGAGCTGCGGTGGGGATGCGGATCCTTCCAGTACCTGTGCGGTGGGATCCCCCCTCTCTCTCTCTCTCTCTCTCTTCCCACCGGCTCCATCAACTTGATAATCACTGGATTACCGGAATCTCGGGATGGCCCAAGCCCAGGGGAACCCTTAACTAAGCCATCAGCGGCGCCGCAGAAACACACACAAATGCAGAGTCAGGTGTCGCAGGGCAGGTACCATGCAGAATGCTAAAAGCCCGGCTGCAGGGACATCAGGGAGCTTATATTGCCGTTGAGGAAGCTGGCTGTGCCTTCTTTATTGCCCTCTCTCCCTGCATCTGCCTTAAACCTGCCTCGGACCCTGCGCTGCGCTCCTTTTGCTCCGCAACTCTCTCATCTCTCAGGGAGGCGCATAAAAATTGCGTTATTGCTTGCCGCCAATTGCCGTCCGCCCATGGATGCTGCAGGCTTGAGACACAAAATATGTGCGTTGCAAAAGCAAAGCACCCAAAATCTCCCCAAGAGCTGTGACTGCAGTTTTGCTAATGCAATATTTAAGGGATCTGGCCGCGCTAATCTCCTGTGGTCCATTAGAGCATTACCTGTGTCATTTGTGCCTTTCAGAGGTACAAGCCCAGGAGAGAACATTTGTAATGTGTATGCATAGATTGATTGCAGAACTGGCAGGATCAGGATTTTAGATTTCAGCCAAAATTGCAGTCAGTCAGTTTCTCATCGGGAACTCGGTGAGCAATGCCGGCTCGACAACAGGAGGGCTGTATACAGGCCACAGCACGCCATAATTGTGTTTATACCGATGCCGCCTGCTTGGTAACCAACGACGCAAAACTGAGAAAATTTAACAAATCAAGAATGAAAAATGGAAAATTTAGATAGATGCTATATAGAACGGCCTGAAAATCTGACTCACTGCTGTCACTGCGCAGCCTGTATCACTTTCTCTCTGTACCTGTTGGATGTCAAAATTCTGTAACTGTCGCTTAAAATCGCCGATGCGAAACTGACTCGTACTATGGTTTGAATATTCAGAATTTAGCCTATACAGATTACATAATATTCATTTTATATTTTGCATTAGAAGAAGTTGCAAACTATGGAACAATGCACAGTTCTATTGTTGTACTGGTATGCATGTGCATTGTACATTGTCTTGAAGGAAAATTAGGAAAAAACATATTTGATGCGATATAGAGTTAGAAGTCTGTTGCACAACATCTGCAGGCCACACACGGGAACTGCCAACACTGCCCAACGGTTGAAAAATATTCCCCATTCGTGTTGACTGAAAAGGAGCGATGTGAAGACATTTATGACGCAATAGGGTCGGCCTCCGCTTGCATATTGATTTAGCTGCCTGCCGCTTGTTGCCGCTGAGGTCCGGCCGTCTTATAGGTGTTAAGCAAGCACACACAAACACACCAACAGGCTCCGATTGGGGACAATTTAATAAGTGACAAAAATCAGTGTCAAAGTATCTCTCGCTTGAGTGCCATCCAAGCAGTAAAGTCGTATATAAAAACATACACTATGTACGGATGGTAAGACCTTATTGAATTGGGCTATACGCCTTAGTTATAGTTGCTAGGCCAAATATTATTCATTCGGCAGGGGTCCACGGGAGCGGGAAAAGACAAATTCATAGCCAAACTGCTGCATCGATACAGCCCAAGGAGCTGTGAAGTCAAGCGGAGCAAAAATTAAAGCTAAAATATAATAGTAGGGCCTCAGGGCTGTTTTTTGTTTAACTGTTGAGCCCATGGACGCCTGAGGCTAGAAATCTGGATTGGAGAGTAAAGAACTTATTCAGCTTTTAAATTTATTGAGGTCCCTACTGTGAGAAGTCGAATCGGATGTACTTTTCCGCAGCATTGAAGCCATATTTTATGTATTGAATATAATGCAACCTTTATTTTGGTTGCTCATTCTCTTGTGAAAACTCCCAGCTGTGCCCATTTTGCAGTGTTGTTACAGTTTTACAGTTTTCCTAAAAAAGAGTTGAGCAACCTTGCTCAGCCTTGCTCAAGCCTTCGCCAGTTTGGCTTGAGGAAGGCCATCATGTCATGAGTTGCAGAGATAGAGTTCTTACATTCCAAAATACATTAATCACTGATTATACCCAGTCACTCAGTCTATTACAATGTAGCAAAACTGGTCTCTGGGCTTCTGGCTCTGTGCGCGCACGGTTACTAACTTTGTTTTTGCAGAAGACTTCCTACATAACGGAAACTGGGGGGCCTAGCGGGGCGCTGGGATTGGGGGAAACTGTGTTCCATTGTTTGAACTTGTTACAATCCCAGTTTGATCAGTAACAAAAAGCATAGCACCTTGCACACCTGTGCGCATAATACCGGTGTGTGTATATTTGTTGTTCGCCATTTTAACAACACATTTATTATATAGAATCTGAATTAGCATAATCGCTACAGACACATATTACTGCGCAAACTGCAAATCGGTGTCTCGGGTCTCGGGAGGGATAGCCATTTGCCCCATTAGTGTGGAGAAGGTCCTCCGTCCTGGGAGCTCCGCCGCGCTGGCCCCCTGTCGAATGGCGGGCCGCAGCGGGGCGCCACCCCCCGGCCAGCACTGCGCCCGCCAGCCAATGGCGCGCCTGGGTCGGCATTCCTTTCATGTCTGCGCCCCCACCCTGCCACCGCTGCCCCACCCCCACCTCCCCAGCTTAAGGGGTTGTGCGCTTTAACAACTTCACCCGCAGGCCACCGCAATTGCCATTTCTCAGCGCCAGCCTTATCTATCTATCTGTGCCCGCTTTGTCGCAGTTTTCACCGGCCCTTTCAACCTTGCCGCCAGTCTGTTTGCTCACCTGCACTAATTTATAAAATTAGCGAACTTTTTCTTGCTAACTTAAATCCTCGACCGCTAAGCAAGCCCACAGCGAGTACAGGTGAGAGCGATGACGATGACTGACACCTGGGCTCCGCTTGGCCCGGCTGCCGCCTACCCAGCCTGCAGGTGCGCCTACTGCCTGCAGACTCAGCCGGCCCGCCCCACCTGCGGCTGCCCGGACTGCCTGCGCAAGTGGAACTGCGGCAGCCTCGGCGCCGCAGCCGCCGCCATGGCCGCCAGCTCGTCCTCCGCGTCCAACGCCCACCTGCCGACCTCGGCCACCACGCCGCCTGCAGTGGCTTCCGCAGCGGCGGCGGCGGCGGCAGCGGCGGCAGCAGGCGGCGGCGGCATGATCCCTCACAGCTGGAGCTCCTCCGGAGTCGCTGCCCAGTTCATCCAGCAGCAGCAGCAGCAGCAGCAGCAACACCCCGCGCAGCAGCCGCCTCTGGCGCCTCCGACACACTTCCAGTCTCTGCGGCAGCCTCATGAGCCGCATCACAGCTCCCAGCAGCATCATCAGCAGCAGCACGTACAGACTCAGCTTCAGCAGCAGCAGCAGCAGCAGCAGCGGTCCCCGCACTTCCTGGTGTCCAGCCAGCCCGCGGTGCAGGCATCCACCGACCCCGCCAGCTCGGACGAGGCGCTCTCGCCGCTGCACCAGGAGGACATGGAAGACGCCATGGGCATGAAGGAGGCCTCCAAGCTGCAGCAGGAAATTGTCAAAGCCTGGAAGCAGAAGAAGCGGCCAAACTGCGGTGAGTTGATTGCTCATAGATTTCCCTCGTAAAAGTATAAGTCTGTAATTAAAAAGGCAGACAAGAATTTTCTAAATCTCGTTTCCACTTCCAAGCTTCTAATTTCATCTCAATAGCAGTTCTCACGCATGTAAGGGGGGTCCCGGAGAAAATTAGGGGGGTCATGACCCCCCCCCCGGAAAAATCCTAGATCGCCAAATTTGCCAATAGCTGCCAATAAAATTCCGTCTAGACGGGCTGGGCTGCATGGCCTGCCATTGTAGTTATTTTGTAATTCGAAACTAAACTTTGAGAGCTTTGGGTTGATAGCTGCAGCTGGGAGTCTGGAATGGATACAAATGCATTCGCTGCATCATGGCTCCGGCACAACCTTAATATAAGCTGCATGTCTGTATCCGTTTCATCAAGGTGGCAACAAAAATATTTCAAACAATTTTCAATTGAATTTCACAACTTTGCGGAATGCAGAGTTTCATTTCTCAGTTAAATTGATATTTTTTATTGTAGCAATATCAGCCTAAGCATTCTGCGCACCTCACCCCCCCCCCCTAGACTAACAGTTTTCTCGTGGAGGGTCAAATGACCTCCCCTGGGCCCTGACTCCCTCTTGATGCGGCACTAGGTTCAGTACTTTTGTGTGATGGAGGAAATGCAATTCATTTTCCCAGTATGATCCTCATCATCCCAGTCACAATTGTCCATACAGTTTATCTCAGAACCCATTCGTTCCGGATTATAGATGATGAGCATGAGGATGCAGATGCAGATCGAGCAGCGTATTTTTCAAATCGCGTCCCACGAGACCCGTGAGATCCATAGCGGCATTCAAAGATGCCCAGACTCAGAAGTCACTATATAGGCATAGCAATGCCATCCTTGAGGCCAGCTGCTTTATTGGGTCCCAAATTAGCATAAAAATGCTGTAAATTTCCTGAGAAGCCGGCTGGCTGGGCGAAGGGGAGACTCTCAGTGCTCATGGCGACCTCCTCCAGGGCAGCAGCTCAGAGTTCGGTGTGCTCCAATTATAATTTGTGCTTCCCATATATTAAGGATGCTCAGGTTCCCATTCTCGCTTTCAAATCCATCAACTTCAGAGTTTGGGCGGTCAAACTCCTCGAATTTGATTGAGTTATCGACTCTGATGGCTGCCGCTAGCAGATACAACGGGTAACTTGGATCCAGTTCATTGGAGAACTCGAATTTCGAAATAAATTACTAATGCAATTTAGAACTGCATGCGTTGGAATTACAAAATTTATTCGAGTCAACAATCAGAAATCGGGTTTGACTTTTTAGAAATCGGGATTCAATATTATAAAATCAGGATTTGACACTTAGAAATCGGGATTCAATATTATGAAATCAGGATTTGACACTTAGAAATCGGGACTCAATATTTAGAAATCGGGATGCAGTATTCGAAAATCAGGATTTAATAATCGGAAATCGGGATTTTATATTAGAAATCGGGATTCAATATTTTAAAATCGGGATTCGGGATGCAATATATAGAAATCGGGACTCAATATTTAGAAATCGGGATTCAATAATCGGAAATCGGGATTCAATAATCGGAAATCGGGATTCAATATTTAGAAATCGGAATTCAATATTTAGACATCGGGATTTGATACTAAGAAATCGGGATTTAATATTTAGAAATCGGGAATCAATATTTAAAAATCGGGATTCAATATTTAGAAATCGGGACTCAATATTTTGAAATCAGGATTTGACACTTAAAAATCGGGACTCAATATTTGGAAATCGGGATTCAGTATTCAGAAATCAGAATCCAATAATCGGAAATCGGGATTTTATATTAGAAATCGGGATTCAATATTTAGAAATCAGGATTCGGGATGCAATATTTAGAAATCAGGATTCGGGATGCAATATTTAGAAATCAGGATTCGGGATGCAATATTTAGAAATCGGGACTCAATATTTAGAAATCGGGATTCAATAATCGGAAATCGGGATTCAATATTTAGAAATCGGGATTCGGGATTCAATAATCGGAAATCGGGATTCAATATTTAGAAATCGGGATTCGGGATTCAATAATCGGAAATCGGGATTCAATATTTAGAAATCGGGATTCGGGATTCAATAATCGGAAATCGGGATTCAATATTTAGAAATCGGGATTCAATAATCGGAAATCGGGATTCGATATTTAGAAATCGGGATTCAGTATTTAGAAATCGGGATTTAATATTTAGAAATCGGGATTCAATATTTAGAAATCGGGATTCGGGATTCAATATTTAGAAATCGGGATTCAATATTTAGAAATCGGGATTCAATATTTAGAAATCGGGATTCAATAATCGGAAATTGGGATTTAATATTTAGAAATCGGGATTTTAAATTGAGACAGAACGAAAATCTCTCTTTTACACAATTAAACAAATTATTAACACGTGCAAATCCTAAGGATTAAGGCAGTTGCGGCCAGCTAATCCTGCAAGCGGATTAGTGCGGTAACTGAGCGGATCGGGGCTTGGCTAAACGGATTAATTGCCAATTGACTGCGAACCGCTGCTGCCGCAGTCTCACGCTTTCTCTCTCCCTCCCTCTCTGCCTCTCCTCTCCTCTTCAGTGCAGCAGAGCTTCGAACTACCAAGGCGGCTCCCACGCCCCCCCCCCCCCCGGCGGTGTGTCTGCAGCTTGATATCGCGGTCTCCCCTTGATAGTCAGTGATATCCCAATTCTATATTAGTTAGCCCTGTTTTCCCAACAGAAGGCCCGCAGGCCGCTCCGCTCCCCCAATGGCCGTCATCAAAGAGAGGCGCCGGCAGCGGTGCGCACGCACAGCGCAGACAGGGGCGCAGCATTAAAGAAGAGCCGCATGCAGTTCTTATCGCGGTTCGGCGGGTTTTATAGCGCGGCTTAGCCGTGGCAGGTGCGCCGGGCCAGAAATTCGCTTATCTCCCCTTCCCCGCCCCGCGCCGCCTCTCTCACTTTAAGTCTGTTGTTGCATTTTGTCTGTCGGATGTTGTTAGCGCTTCTGGGCTAACAGGGAGGTCAGGGGGCTTTGCTGAGCTGCTTTTTCCGACTATGAGAGTAAAATATTTGCTTCCTTTTATGGATTGAAAATTTCCCCATTTTCACTTGTGGATTCTGGAGTGCCAGTTATTAATCTGTGGAGTGCCAGTAATTGATCTGTGGAGTGCCAGTAATTGATCTGTGGAGTGCCAGTTTTCGATTTGTGGAGTGCCAGTAATTGATCTGTGGAGTGCCAGTAATTGATCTGTGGAGTACCAGTAATTGATCTGTGGAGTACCAGTAATTGATCTGTGGGGTGCCAAAATCACACTATCCTTCAAAAAAGCAAAACTGTCAAGCAGGACTGGCGGGAAAGAATTATTTTGGAACTCATCAAAACACCATAGATATGAAATTTGAGAACACATTGTTTGGTGTTTTCGTATTAAAAAAACAGCGCACCCAAGCGCCATCAAAGCCCCTATTAGCTCTTGGCTTGCCCGCATCAAAACTCAACGACTGTGCAAGGCGAACAGCTTAGCAAACCGAGCATTGACAGCGTTTTGACGAGATGATATTGGTACGGAATACAGGGAAGTCGCGGTTGCTGGGTTCCATAGACACCGCTCACTTTTCACTGCCTGCCCATTTAACCCTATGAACACTGTTAGCTAAAAGAGATTAAGCTAAGGGGGGTATTTGTATAAACTGAATGATAAGGATCGGATAACAGATACCTGCAGCCTCCATCATCGTACTCACCTGCTCATTATCGGTGTGTATTCTTTAATACTTAGCCGATATTATCAGCCAATATTGGCTGAAAAGGCAGACAAATTTCACTCGCTGCTCAATGCACTGCTCAAGTTGAAATTCATTTTTTAAAGCTCCGAATAGAAGTTTCCATGGGCTTGGAACTGGTTACACTGCGCAGCTTGGAGACCTCCCGATTCCCAGACACGTCCCGGAAAATCGTTCCCACACACGCATCGCCAGCCGCTGTTGCCATCTGCATCAAGTCAAGGCGGAAAACTTAAAGGGCTGACATGGTTATAGTGAGCAGAAGTTGAGTTCGACTCGGAATAGACCGTCCCGAGGGCGGGGCTCTCGGGTTGCGACAGTTTTATGGCGCGGCGCCCAGGAGCGGAAAATCCGATCTCTCCGATCTCAGAGAGAAGCCGCTTCTGAGCTGGGCTCTGAGTCCCTGCACTCCAACTGGGCTGCGCACCACAGTTTTCCCAAGCTTGCTTGCAACAATATCCTGCAATGAATGCTCAAGTCAGTGTGGGGAGGCCACGAACCAAACAACCTGCGTTACATAATACATTAACAAGTTTATTGTGCCAGAGAGAAACTGATACACTTCTGGCGCCAACACTGATGCTCTGCATCCTTGCTTTTTGCCTTATCAATAATTTCCACCTTTTTTGGAACAAAAATTATTGCCAAGGCCCAGTCTCCCAACGGGATGAAAGGTGCGCGCAAGAGACGATGGGGCTGCGTCTTTGTCAAGGATGAAATATGCCTTTTTAGCTCTGCCTTTTTTACAAGCGCCGCCCATGCAGGTCCGATGGCACTTCCCCGCTGGGATTTCCTGTTGTGGTTGAACAAATTTCTGCGAATAAAGAAGCCTCTCTATTTTGGAACCGCGCGAGTTTTCAAAAAAAGCAGCAGACTTTTCAGCAGGGGGGGGGCTTGGCCTGTCTTCAAAGTGGCACAGCCCGCCTGCCTTCTCCGGCGGCCGCGGCTTCTCCGAATTTTCCGCATCCCGCCAGCCGCCCCTTCGTTTCCCCTCTCTTTGGGGCGGGAGGCAATAAAAGTCAACTGCACGCGGCTTGCAGAAATGAGCGCCACTTTTCCGGCCTGGGGCTCTGAATATCAAAGCAATCGGGCCGCTCCCAGGTGACCGCTTGAATCCCCTGTGCCTTGGCTGCCTTCTCTTTGTGTCTTTTTACACCGAAATTGAACTTTTTACACCGGGTTAGTGGCAGATCACTGAGGGATCGGGAGGGGTTAGCGGCAGATCACTGAGGGATCGGGAGGGGTTAGTGGCAGATCACTGAGGGATCGGGAGGGGTTAGCGGCAGATCACTGAGGGATCGGGAGGGGTTAGTGGCAGTTCACTGACGGATCGGGAGGGGTTAGCGGCAGATCACTGAGGGATCGGGAGGGGTTAGTGGCAGATCACTGAGGGATCGGCAGGAGTTAGCGGCAGTTCACTGAGGGATCGGGAGGGGTTAGCGGCAGTTCACTGACGGATCGGGAGGGGTTAGCGGCAGTTCACTGACGGATCGGGAGGGGTTAGCGGCAGTTCACTGAGGGATCGGGATGGGTTAGCGGCAGATCACTGAGGGATCGGGAGGGGTTAGCGGCAGTTCACTGAGGGATCGGGAGGGGTTAGTGGCAGATCACTGAGGGATCGGGAGGGGTTAGCGGCAGATCACTGAGGGATCAGGAGGGGTTAGCGGCAGTTCACTGACGGATCGGGAGGGGTTAGCGGCAGTTCACTGACGGATCGGGAGGGGTTAGCGGCAGTTCACTGACGGATCGGGAGGGGTTAGCGGCAGATCACTGAGGGATCGGGAGGGGTTAGCGGCAGTTCACTGAATGATCGGCAGGGTGTAGCGGCAGTTCACTGAAAGACCAAACTTCCACAATGAGACAATAATGCGAGCCCGTCTTCAATTCCGCAGAGATGAAGACTCGGACTCAGGACAAGTATAGGCAGGTGTACAGCTCGCATCAGCGTTTCGAGCTGGAGAAGGAGTACCACTTTCAAAAGTACATCAGCACCGCGCGCAAATCCGAGCTATCAAAGACGCTTCGTTTGTCGGAAAGACAGGTGAGTCGGCTCATCTTTAGCAAGTAGCATCTTGTCTGCATATAGGACGCTAAAATCTCCCCGGGTGTCCTTAGGTGACCCTATCAATAGTCGCCAACCCACCCCCGAACCGCAGATCAAGATCTGGTTCCAGAACAGGCGGGCCAAGGAGCGCCGGCAGAGGAAGAACCAGCAGCGCGGCGGCCTCCCCGAAAGTCCGCAGTCGACGCCCGACTTGGAGCAGTTCGTGCAGGAGAGCGCAGCGCAGGAGCTCCAGCAGCAGCTGGTCAAGCAGGAGGGTCGCTAGCGCCTCCCTGCAGAGCGCAGTGAGCTGAGCTTTCAATACGGCTGCATCCAGCAGCTGACAGGTGAGCTAACGCTCTTTACTTTGGAGTTTGTTTAAGCATAGCGGTGTATTAGCAGCAGATGACGCTATACACAATTAGCTACAGATGGCGCCAAACACAATCAGCTACAGATGGCGCCAAACATAATTAGCTACAGATGGCGCCAAACACAAGCAGCAGCAGATGACGCTATACACAATTAACTACAGATGGCGCCAAACACAATCAGCTACAGATGGCGCCAAACATAATTAGCTACAGATGGCGCCAAACACAAGCAGCAGCAGATGACGCTAAACACAATTAGCTACATAGGGCGCCAAACACAATTAGCTACAGATGGCGCCAAGCACAATTAGCTACATAGGGCGCCAAGCACAATTAGCTACAGATGGCGCCAAACACAATCAGCAGCAGATGACGCTAAACACAATTAGCTACAGATGGCGCCAAACACAATCAGCAGCAGATGACGCTAAACACAATTAGCTACATAGGGCGCCAAGCACAATTAGCTACAGAGGGCGCCAAACAGGGATATTTGATAGAACAGACCGAATTCTAAGCCTGTGGAATCGCTGTCAAAGGCATTAATATGTTTAGAAAACTCACTCTATGTCTCCAAGGTCTCCATCAACCGAAATGGCCACTTTCTTCTCCTCGATTGCAGCCAAGCTCACCAATGGCGCTACAGAACTCTTCAACTACCCTGCAAGTGTCTTTGACTGCGTGACGCACCACCAAGCCAGCTACAATCGCTAAACCAATCTATCATTGAATCAGTCAGCAGTTTCAACCCTACATACATGTATAGTGAACTACTCACCTTGTTATCAAATAATCGTTATACACTTCCAAACCAAGAAGCCCTTTTGTGTCTGTTGTCCTCACGCTGTCCAGTGCGTTGGCCAGTCCAAGTCTTGTACATAGTATTCATTCAGCCCTGCGTCCAAGTTCTGCGCACCTGAGAAAGTCATTTTCGAGATATTTCTGTGCACTCGATTTTTAACTTTCTCTCACACTTTACTGAATGCGTATGTACATGCTGACTGCTGGGCTTAGCTATGCTTTGCACTTTTAGTATTAACATGCGTACAGATGCGAATCTGCAAACTTTAATAGCTTAAATCACTGACCTGTCTGTCTGTCTGTCTGTCTGTCTGTCTGTCTGTCTGTCTGTCTGTCTGTCTGTCTGTCTGTCTGTCTGTCTGTCTGTCTGTCTGTCTGTCTGTCTGTGTCTGTCTGTCTGTCTGTGTCTGTCTGTCTGTCTGTGTCTGTCTGTCTGTCTGTGTCTGTCTGTCTGTCTGTCTGTCTGTCTGTCTGTCTGTCTGTCTGTCTGTCTGTCTGTCTGTGTCTGTCTGTCTGTCTGTCTGTCTGTCTGTCTGTCTGTCTGTCTGTCTGTCTGTCTGTCTGTCTGTCTGTCTGTCTGCCTGTCTGTCTGTCTGTCTGTCTGTCTGGGTCTGTCTGTCAGTCTGGGTCTGTCTGTCAGTCTGTCTGTCTGTCTGTCTGTCTGTCTGTCTGTCTGTCTGTCTGTCTGTCTGTCTGTCTTAGTGTCTGTCTGTCTGTCTTAGTGTCTGTCTGTCTGTCTTAGTGTCTGTCTGTCTGTCTGTCTGTCTGTCTGTCTGTCTGTCTGTCTGTGTCTGTCTGTCTGTCTGTCTGTCTGTCTGTCTGTCTGTCTGTCTGTGTGTGTCTGTCTGTCTGTCTGTCTGTCTGTCTGTCTGTCTGTCTGTCTGTGTCTGTCTGTCTGGCTGTCTGTCTGTCTGTCTGTCTGTCTGTCTGTCTGTCTGTCTGTCCACGACTTCTGCCCGCAGTTGCAGCCGCGCACGCACAGTCCTCCTGTCATATCCGAAACCCGACCTCTCTCCGTTTCTGTTTGCGTTTGTTTGTTTTGCTGAATATAAATTAGCGCTTAAAATATACATCTTGGAGATGGCGTAGACAAAATGCGCAGGTATTTCCAGCTATTGCTGCTCCAACACATACTTGTAATTAATAATAATAATATTTTAGAAATTCAAATTCCAGTTAAGGCAGACATTGATTTCTTTTATTTGCTACGTAAAGTTGCTACGTGCCCTGATCTATAGGACTCCCTGGTCTATAGGACTCCCTAGTGTATAGGACTCCCTAGTCTATAGGACTATAGGTCTATAGGACTCCCTAGTCTATAGGACTCCCTACCCTAGTGTATAGGACTCCCTAGTCTATAGGACTCCCTACCCTAGTGTATAGGACTCCCTAGTCTATAGGACTCCCTGGTCCATAGGACTCCCCTGGTCTATAAGACTCCCTGGTCTATAGGACTCCCTGGTCCATAGGACTCCACTGGTCTATAGGACTCCCTGGTCTATAGGACTCCCTAGTCTATAGGACTCCCTAGTCTATAGGACTCCCTAGTCTATAGGACTCCCTAGTCTATAGGACTCCCTAGTCTATAGGACTCCCTAGTCTATAGGACTCCCTGGTCTATAGGACTCCCTAGTCTATAGGACTCCCTAGTCTATAGGACTCCCTAGTCTATAGGACTCCCTAGTCTATAGGACTCCCTAGTCTATAGGACTCCCTGGTCTATAGGACTCCCTGGTCTATAGGACTCCCTGGTCCATAGGACTCCACTGGTCTATAGGACTCCCTGGTCTATAGGACTCCCTGGTCTATAGGACTCCCTAGTCTATAGGACTCCCTAGTCTATAGGACTCCCTACCCTAGTGTATAGGACTCCCTAGTCTATAGGACTCCCTACCCTAGTGTATAGGACTCCCTAGTCTATAGGACTCCCTACCCTAGTGTATAGGACTCCCTAGTCTATAGGACTCCCTGGTCCATAGGACTCCCCTGGTCTATAAGACTCCCTGGTCTATAGGACTCCCTGGTCCATAGGACTCCACTGGTCTATAGGACTCCCTGGTCTATAGGACTCCCTGGTCTATAGGACTCCCTAGTCTATAGGACTCCCTAGTCTATAGGACTCCCTGGTCTATAGGACTCCCTGGTCTATAGGACTCCCTGGTCTATAGGACTCCCTGGTCTATACGACACCCTGGATTCCGGAGGCCCAAGCCAAGTCCGCACTGAACAAGTACCAAAGCTGATCATGGCAGCGGATCGCTGCTTGCTGACAGCGCGCGGGTCCCCTTCGCTCCCTAGCTTAGCAACTATAAGCGGCCCAGCAGAGAAGGGGCGGCCAGACACGACAACAACATAAGCCACCCTATGGGCTGGTGTCTCTCCATTTTGAGTTTTTATTGCTGCCCCCCCCCAGCCCGGCAAAGAAATGACTTCATTTCAGACCGGATTTTTTAGCCAGCGCTGCATGGGTCCGATGGCTTGGCAGGCAACCCCACACACACTGGTAGGTAATTCTGCCACTCTCAGCCTGCCTAAAGATGAAGGAAGGTGAGAGGGATATGCCGGCCTGCCTGTGCGGCGCGGGGTGTCATAAAACTTTGAAATGCCAGTCCAGCATCCCTACCCCCTGCATCAAGCTCGCCCCTGCGCCATCGAGTTATAGAGGCCCTTTCATCCGAGCCGCCTGCACCCACCCTACCTCACACAGAAAAAAGTGAGCAAAAGGCACAATAGAAATTGAAACTGTTTTTTTTCTTTGACTCCAGGCCGCACAGCTCAACATACTGTGAGCAACTGTTTAACACTATCCTTAATGCAACTGTGCTCAGATGAGTTTAGTCACCAATTACCAGGGAAAAGTTCCCATGCTCGGCCAGCGGCCAGGGGGTTTAACACTGCCGGCCACCTCGCAGTGCCCTCGCAGTGCGAAGTTAACTTTGGCTAAGGGAGTGAGAGAGTGAGAGAGTGCGGCCCAGTCTGAATGGGAATGAACCATTCTCAACCAATTTACTTCTCTTTGAAGTTTGCCGCCACTACCGCCGCCGCCCTGCCAAGCCCACGCCAGCCAGAAAGCCGGCCGCCTGAAATTTATGCTGGATTGGACTGGCCGGAGCCCCCGCCCACTCTGCCCCGCTCTGCCCGCCTCCCGCTCTGGCCGCTAAAACACAACAGCAGCTTTAGTGGGGACCGCAGCGGCCATTAAAATGATTTCTAAAGCGCCAGGCCAAGGGCCAACAACTGCACCCGAGCCTCACTGGCGCTGCACCGCAGCTTGGACCATTATTGCACATTGCATTTCGGATTTGGAAAGTCAGCCCTTGCCAGCTGGGGGACCAGAGGCGCAGCGCATGCTTGCAGTCTGGAATTCTTGCAGTTGAGCTGCTGAGCATGAGAAGTGAAAGCTGCGCAGGAAGTAAATGTTTGGTCTTTGAGCTGTGAATTTGTTTAAGTATAGTTGCAATTATAATTTGATTTAGTTAAAACGAAATTTACTAATACGTTTCCAGGTCATTATTTGAGATTATAGGACTAGCAACGTTAGCCCCGCCTCTGAGGATGAAATTAAAATTAATCATAGTTACATTTATATTCAGATTTTCTGAGTACACGTACAGAATCTCACATTACTCCAGCTTGATCTCCAGCAGAAGCCCTTGAGTTAAGATTTCCTCCTATAGATATCAAGTTGAAGTTCCTAGTGACGAGATCTACAAGGGGTGCCGCTGAAAGATATATAGGAGTACAGGTGAGGGGAGCTGCAGCTCTATAGGATTACAGGGGAGGGAAGCGGCAGATCTATAGGATTACAGGGGAGGGAAGCGGCAGATCTATAGGATTACAGGGGAGGGAAGCGGCAGATCTATAGGATTACAGGGGAGGGAAGCTGCAGATCTATAGGATTACAGGTGAGGGAAGCTGCAGATCTATAGGATTACAGGGGAGGGAAGCGGCAGATCTATAGGATTACAGGGGAGGGAAGCTGCAGATCTATAGGATTACGGAGGAGGGAAGCTGCAGATCTATAGGATTAAAGGGGCGGGAAGCTGCAGATCTATAGGATTAAAGGGGAGGGAAGCGGCAGATCTATAGGATTACAGGGGAGGGAAGCTGCAGATCTATAGGATTACAGGTGAGGGAAGCTGCAGATCTATAGGATTACAGGGGAGGGAAGCGGCAGATCTATAGGATTACAGGGGAGGGAAGCGGCAGATCTATAGGATTACAGGGGAGGGAAGCTGCAGATCTATAGGATTACGGAGGAGGGAAGCTGCAGATCTATAGGATTAAAGGGGCGGGAAGCTGCAGATCTATAGGATTACAGGGGAGGGAAGCGGCAGATCTATAGGATTACAGGGGAGGGAAGCTGCAGATCTATAGGATTAAAGGGGCGGGAAGCTGCAGATCTATAGAATTACAGGGAGGGAACCTGCAGAGGGCTAATTGCTTGCCAGAACACGGGATCATAATAAATGATCTGAGCACAGCTCTAATCGCATTCGCCATGCTCCGCCAGCCCGTACCGCGGTGAATAAAAGAACAGCAGCTTTTGTTTCTGATTCTGCTAGAAACAATTTCAATATCAGTTGCTATGCAGCTCAAAGTGGTTCAACAATTCAAGACTGAGATATAGTTTACGAGCATTGAGTCGCGTGCTCACACCTCATAAACGAGAGGCTGCTCCAGGTACCAGGTGGCTTTAGATTCGGTCTATCTAGTAGCGATAGAGATCTGTGCTGTATTTGCTTGAGACAATAAATCACCACGGATCAGGGCTCACGAGGGGTTGGGCAGGCAGTCACTTCTGCCTGCCAGTGTGGCAGCTTATTTATGGCACCCTGTGTGTCGATGGGAATCGTCTCATTTAGCCTTGTTTTATTCCCCATTCTCCTTGATTTTCACCCCCCCTTGGTCACCGACACGCTTGGGATATTTTTGTGGTAACAAAAAGCGCCACTTCAAACTGATTTTCGGGGAAATCAGTTGGTCCCAACAGAAATTCTCCCCTCAGCCGAGCATCTTCTGTCGTGACCGCCCGGGGGGCAATGCCAAATAATTTTACAATGAGATTTTATTTACTGCCCGTATCCATGCCGTCACATCGAAAGCCAAAGTCGAGCTATATTATAGTTCACCTGGCAACTAACTGAACCAACAATAACCCGGACGGACAGCTAGTAGCTTTCCCGCGAAATGTAGCCGGGGGTTGCGATACAGGCTGACCGCACTACACCTTAGATAAATGTATAAGTGAAACAACACCCACTTCAAGCCACTTGTACGCCAAGGCGCTACTCTTTACACTTCAGTGTGTAACTGGGAAATTTTTGACAGGTGAAAACACACTTGAGGTGTGCGCATGGAAACATATGGCACTTGCATTTATAGTGGTCTGCATGTTTACTATTGCATTTACTCCCGTTTTGATGCCAGTTGAACCCGATTTCGGTAATATATGATTTAACCTGTCTGGCTGCAGTGTTACTGATCGAATTTCGGCCTACAGGTAGGAATAAAGGGGAGTCAGGAGCAGAGTAACTTGACCAATGGATCGGATTGTTCATAAATGGCTAAAAAGTGGGTCAGGTCATATAGGATGGAGGGTCAAGTAGTGGGTCAGGTCATATAGGATGGAGGGTCAAGTAGTGGGTCAGGTCATATAGGATGGAGGGTCAAGTAGTGGGTCAGGTCATATAGGATGGAGGGTCAAGTAGTGGGTCAGGTCATATAGGATGGAGGGTCAAGTAGTGGGTCAGGTCATATAGGATGGAGGGTCAAGTAGTGGGTCAGGTCATATAGGATGGAGGGTCAAGTAGTGGGTCAGGTCATATAGGATGGAGGGTCAAGTAGTGGGTCAGGTCATATAGGATGGAGGGTCAAGTAGTGGGTCAGGTCATATAGGATGGAGGGTCAAGTAGTGGGTCAGGTCATATAGGATGGAGGGTCAAGTAGTGGGTCAGGTCATATAGGATGGAGGGTCAAGTAGTGGGTCAGGTCATATAGGATGGAGGGTCAAGTAGTGGGTCAGGTCATATAGGATGGAGGGTCAAGTAGTGGGTCAGGTCATATAGATTTAATGTCAGGTAGTGGGTCAGGTCATATAGATGAAGCGTCAAGTCAAGTAGTGGGTCACGTCATATAGATGGAGGGTCAAGTCAAGTAGTGGGTCAGGTCATATAGATGAAGGGTCAAGTAGTGGGTCAGGTCATATAGGATGGAGGGTCAAGTAGTGGGTCAGGTCATATAGGATGGAGGGTCAAGTAGTGGGTCAGGTCATATAGGATGGAGGGTCAAGTAGTGGGTCAGGTCATATAGGATGGAGGGTCAAGTAGTGGGTCAGGTCATATAGGATGGAGGGTCAAGTAGTGGGTCAGGTCATATAGGATGGAGGGTCAAGTAGTGGGTCAGGTCATATAGATTTAATGTCAGGTAGTGGGTCAGGTCATATTGATGAAGCGTCAAGTCAAGTAGTGGGTCACGTCATATAGATGGAGGGTCAAGTCAAGTAGTGGGTCAGGTCATATAGATGGAGGGTCAAGTAGTGGGTCAGGTCATATCGAAGGAGGGTCAAGTAGTGGGTCAGGCCCCTTGACGAAGGGTCCGGTCGCAAACAGGTAAATCATGGATATGAATAAATTGATGAAATTCAACTATGGGGTGGATCAGATCATATGGAGGTGGTGGAGGGGTCACAGTGAGCTCAACTGAGTTGAATCTAATGCAATCCTACAAAACCTGTCATATTTAAGCAGATGCTATTGCAGGTCAAGTCCCAGTAAAACCGGACTCCCACCTCAACTGCTGCTTGTCTCGACTTGACAGCCATCCGCGCAGTTGACAGGAGGGCGCGCCCCCATGGTCAAGTCAATGCTAAATGTCTCCAATGTCCATATGCAGCATAATCTTTGTCGGCTCGTCATCAAAGGCAAGAAGACCAAACCTTCCCTTTCTGCTTGGCGAAAGCAAAATCGAGAAGAGGGCAGCCTTCTTGACATCAATTTCCACCATGCCGTTTCCGGATTTCTGCTATCTTCATCAAGCCAGCCCGGCAGCTGCAGCAGGTCCTTACAGAGCCGCCATATATTTTATTTTTTTCTCTCTCTAAAAGTTTGTAGAGCAGCAGACACCCGAGCTGCAGCGTCTGTCTCCCCCGCCCCCCCTGCAGGAATTCTTAATTAACCGGCTTAAGAGTTGACCCGCAGCGGGGTGCGGGAGGGGAGCAGAAGATCAAACAAATGGCCGCTCTCTCACACTTCAGTTCACGCGTCTCTTAATAAGGCGGGGGTTGGGGGGCGCCGGCATAAATCCTCAAAGTCTGACACGTTGAGGGGAGATTTATCCCCTTTGCTGGGGTATCTCGCTGCTGTCCTGCCTGCCTGCCTGCCGGTCCTCTTTGTTGCAGAAAAAAGTCGTTTAATGCAGCGAGGGGTTCGGCACGTGCGGCAAATGAAAATCGCAGCACAGCATATCTGTTTTCTTGTTAGTTTGTTTGCTTCACCACATGACCTGAGCTTGAGTAGCGCTAGCAGCGCGTTACAAGTTGCCTTTCAACACGTGACCGCCTGTGAAAAATTTAATCTGCGTCAATTGTCACTTGTGAACGTGAAATATTTCAAGTTGAAACATAAGTGAATGCAACACAGTCTATTACTACAACTATACAAATACATCAGTGGAAACAAAGTGAATAACACACTATTCACAGAATCACGTGTCCGTGACCGTGAGCACAGCTCACTATTCACAGTATCACGTGACCCTGAGAACAGCTCACTATTCACAGTATCACGTGACCGTGAGCACAGCTCACTATTCACAGTATCACGTGACCGTGAGCACAGCTCACTATTCACAGTATCACGTGACCGTGAGAACAGCTCACTATTCACAGTATCGCGTGACCGTGAGAACAGCTCACTATTCACAGTATCACGTGACCGTGAGAACAGCTCACTATTCACAGTATCACGTGACCGTGAGAACAGCTCACTATTCACAGTATCACGTGACCGTGAGAACAGCTCAATATTCACAGTATCACGTGACCGTGAGCACAGCTCACTATTCACAGTATCACGTGACCGTGAGCACAGCTCACTATTCACGTGACCGTGAGCACAGCTCACTATTCACAGTATCACGTGACCCTGAGAACAGCCCACTATTCGCAGCATTACGTGATCATGAACATAAACAGCCAGCAATTAATAACTGGTTTTAGAAATTAAAAATGGAACTCCAACCAGTCCATGCAGAGCCCTTAACAGTCTGGCCCCCAACCGGCTGTCTCTATCAAAGATATCCAAAAACAGGCCACGCAGTCAGACTGCAACTGCGTCTGTAGCAACGAACTACACAGAGGTATTTTTCTTTCAAGATGCGCCTCCCCACTCTCCCAATAAATAGTTTCACGCACACGCTCCATAGTAGCCATTTGTTCACAGACTTATCGATATAACTGTGATGCGCGCAGGCGTTTGCCTGTCAATTCGCACCATTGGGTGCAGCGGCATTCCATTGACATCGCAGACGCACAGACAGGCGGACAGACAGAAATGAGCTATTACGTCACACGGCGATGTCAGCTTTCCCTATACGAGCTGAAGGCTCCAGATAACGGCAATAAAACCTACGGCACTAAAGAAAGAAATCTCCGCTTGTCTCCGGGGCGGGGAGATGAGGCCGAACTGGAAATCCGGTCGACAAACCTGACACATGCGCAGTGTGATCAAAGTCAAACTTGTGCACGTGAAGAAGACAAACTTCCGCTAAGTAACCGCCTTCCTGTCTGGCCCGCTTGATTGCATTTCTAGCAATTGCCTACTTTGTGAAACAGAACTAGCAGTTTCAAACGTTTTTTTTACTTAACACGCTCGATTCTAACCGTACTACTCATTTGGATAAGTAGATAGAGCGAACAGGAACACAAAAATAAGAGTGAAAATTTGTGATTTTTAGCATCAGGGGCGGCCAACCACTGAAGAATTCGCACAGTGGTCCTCACCCTTTCAGGAGCGACCCACTCTGAAGACCTGAGGGGTCAGGAGCGGCCCACTACTGAAGACCTGAGGGGTCAGGAGCGGCCCACTACTGAAGACCTGAGGGGTCAGGAGCGGCCCACTACTGAAGACCTGAGGGGTCAGGAGCGGCCCACTACTGAAGACCTGAGGGGTCAGGAGCGGCCCATTGAAGCGCCAGAGTCTCAGAGTACAATAAATCTGTACAACCCAAGAAAAATGTTTACAGCTGTTATCATGTCTTGTTTTTACATTATTCTAATTTCATTCTGCTACTAACAGTAGTGCTGTAATTTATAAGCAAAAAATATGAAGAACATACCAGAGACACGAGTTGTTTTTTTCGTTTAAATACAAGTTTCTACGGTGAGAACAGTGCACATTATACTTCGTAACCAATAGTTTTAGCAGAAATTAGTCTAATATTTCACAGATTAAAATTGCAAAAAACGCCATCGTTACTACTACTTGTTGCTATAGTAATCACAGGAGAGTGCAGTATGAGGATGGAGTCAGCAAAAAATTTTGAGGAAGTAAATAGGTACAATGAAGTCAGTCAGTCAGTCAGTCAGTCAGTCAGTCAGTCAGTCAGTCAGTCAGTCAGTCAGTCAGTCAGTCAGGACACAGGAGCACAAGGTCAGTATTGGATAAAAGCATCTGCATAGAGTCTGTCTGTAGCAATCGCTAGGTTGGAGGTGGTTTCGGTTATTTCGAGTTAGCCAGAAAGAGCGCGTTAGTTCGCAAAATCATAACATTAACAAAGCTTGCCATTGCAAGCAAAAAAATGGTCAGCAAAAAACGCAGACTCTGCAAAGAGTTGAAAAAGAAGGCTAGCCGAGGTTTTCAAAACAAGGAGACAAAAACAAAAGACAGACAGACAAATCATTTCTACGAATACGTACACCGATTAAAAACCGACACAAGTTAAACTAACAAAAACTGACTGATAATTGCAGTGGAAGTTACTTAAAAGACCTAGCAATGTATTTAATTATGAACTAGGGAGCTAAGTAAGACTGGGGACATTGATTTAAACTTCATTTAAATTACACGTAAAGATGCCTTGACTAGAAGCGTAATAGACTAATTTTGTCCTATAGCTTAGATGAGACAAGATAAGAGCCTTTTCCGCCGAGCATGACCAGCAATACTAACCATAATGACTGTGTAGCCGATGTACTCGTAGGCAATGTACAGCATAATGTACAGCCAAGTCTGGTATAGACTATAGCAGCAGATACTAATCAGATGTCACTCACAAAAAAGTTTTAAAAAGCAGAGCGTCTACTCTTTTTCAGTAGTTTTTCTGCGCATTGTCACTTCCTCGGGTTAGCGGCCTCAGGCTCAGGGGCATATGGGGTGCTAAGATGCTAAGCCTTGGGTGCTAAGACTGAACAACCAGCATTTAACTCGATGTGGACAGTGAATGCAAGACGGACGAAACTCCGTCTGGGGAGGCAGGCCCAGTCTTGCTCAGCCAATGAGAGAGGAGTAAGGAAAGAGGTCAAAGTTAGGCAGACAAAACTCCGCCTAGGGAGGGGCAGCCCAATCTAGCTCAGCCAATGAGAGAGCAGTAAGGAGAGAGGCCAAAGTTTGACAGACGAAACTCCGCCTAGGGTGGAGGGCAGCCCAATCTAGCTCAGCCAATGAGAGAGCAGTAAGGAAAGAGGCCAAAGTTTGACAGACGAAACTCCGCCTAGGGTGGAGGGCAGCCCAATCTAGCTCAGCCAATGAGAGAGCAGTAAGGAGAGAGGCCAAAGTTTGACAGACGAAACTCCGCCTAGGGTGGAGGGCAGCCCAATCTAGCTCAGCCAATGAGAGAACAGTAAGGAGAGAGGCCAAAGTTAGGCAGACGAAACTCCGCCTAGGGTGGGGGCAGCCCAATTTAGTTCAGCCAATGAGAAAGCAGTACGGAAAAAGTTAAACTCAGAAACAAGCGATACTAATACTGTTTATCGATCGTCTGGCTTGGGGCTGGGGCGCCACCCCTCGTCTCTCTTGCTCGCTATGCACACGCACTTGGTTCAAACAGGATGAAGATGGTGTTATAATGAGCTTTCGCAAAAGGTCAGAGTCTATTGTTGCAGCTCCATCTAAAGCTCTAAATATCTTGTAGATTTTAATCATTTTTATTTAACTATAATAAAGGTAAGAAACGCTAATGTTGTTACTAAAAAGAGTAGATAAGCGCATTTTTTTGCGAGTGACATTTGAGTTTAGGCTATAGGCTAAATCTCTTCATTCTCGACTGGAAATGCTTTGCACAATAGCAGAGTGCTGAAATAGAGGCAGTCCATGGCCAGCCCCATTAACATTGCTATTAACCTACTCAATGCTAGTAATAATCAGAATAGTGCATTATTGTATCGCTGAGCGGTGAAACTATGAAAAAGGAGGTAAATACGAAATATGAAATTCAACTAGGGCCTATGCGGTACGATAGCAACAGGCCAGGTGCATGCACGCACAAGCGTGCGCCAAGTGGAGTGTGGCTGAATTACGCAACAAACTAGTTAGTTAGCTGAAAATTCGGTAAAAAACAGTATTAGAATACATGTAGATATAAAAATTGATTGCGCAACAACAAATTCCTGTGGAAAAATTGCAGGCATTCCAAAGATGTATAGCGATATTAGAAATAGAATTTTATATATTATATACACTAATAATAAGTGCACGCTGATTTGTTCATTATACCTACATGCTCAACTAAATAGGCAGGTGCAGTCAATACATTAATGTACATGTACCGTACTAGATTTAAAAAGAGAGAATACTGCTCCGTAATCAGCAAGAGGTGTGAGCGAAACAGAAACTAGGTATTTAACAGATTGGGGGAGTTGCAGAGTTGAGGTGAGGACTCTGCACTCTATTGCACTCGCTCAGGTGCTAAAAATAAAGGTAATATTTGTTAAACAAAACCTGTGCAAATAGGATTGCAATTGGCCGCTGCTGAGAGTCAGAATTTTCACTGACGGCTGGGGGATGGGGAAGATGGGAGATGGGGAAGATGGGAGATGGGGAATATGGGAGATGGGGAAGATGGAAGATGGGGAAGATGGGAGATGGGGAAGATGGGAGATGGGGAAGATGGGAGATGGGGAAGATGGGAGTCGGGGAAGATGGGAGATGGGGAAGATGGGAGATGGGGAAGATGGGAGTCGGAGAAGATGGGAGTCGGGGAAGATGGGAGATGGAAAGGTGGGAAATGGGGAAGATGGGAGATGGGGAAGATGGGAGATGGGGAAAATGGGAAATGGGGAAGATGGGAGTCGGGGAAGATAGGAAATGGGGAAGATGGGAGATGGGGAAGATGGGAAATGGGGAAGATGGGAGATGGGGAAAATGGGAAATGGGGAAGGGGAAATGGGGGGAAGATGGGAGATGGGGAAGATGGGAGATGGGGAAGATGGGAGATGGGGAAAATGGTGGATTTCATAGGGATTAAATTTTCTAATTCCCAGCAGCAAATAATTAAATTAAAAGAGAAAAAATAAACACACATATATATGGTATAAGAATTTCAATCTGGTTACATCTGACAATCAAAGGTAAATAAAAAATAAAAATAGCAGAAAAAACGGATCAAGTTAAAAGAACACAGCAGAAGCGATAGATTATAATCGTGGTCAGGATATAAAAGAGACTCGTCTTCACAATAAGAGCTGCAGAACTATTGCGGTAAAATGACTCCCTGACTAGTGAAGGATTAACAGTACTAAATAAGCAACAATTCAAATCAATTAGCGATATGCGCGATATGGAGATCAGTTCTGAAATTCAATAAATAGGAATTATTATTATTTGTATCCTACTTGTTTTGTGGCCGGGTGTAAAACTCAAGCCAAAAACGGTAAATTACGTAATTTAGACTCCAAGTCTTTACCTCGCATGAAGCAAAAAAAGCTCTGTTTCCATGGTAACACATGCAGTTGCTATGCTGTTAAATAGCTGACATTATCGTCAAGACACATGTTCAACTACTTAAAGACGCAGGCTCTGCTAAAACCTATTGATTCATTGTCCGTAGCCATGGGAACGCATGTCGCTATGCGTTTGCTATGCTGTTTAGATATAATTTAGTTTATTATAGTCATTAATTCATAACTCGAATTCCTAATAAAAGTTGCTATGGTGTAACCATGGAAACACACACACACCCGTTGCTATGCGGTTGCTATGGCCATGTGATACAGGCGGGGAAGTCACTCAGGCGGCAGGTTCTCGTACACATTAGTGGTGACGTGCTGAAACCAGGCCTGCAATCGGTCGAAGCTGGGCCGGTCCTCCGGCTTGTAGGCCCAGCACTGCTGCATGAGGTTGTACAGATCCGAAGCTGCCAGCCGCGGCTGCGGCAGCCGGCAGCCCTCCTCGATTTGCTTCAGCACTTCAACGCCGTCCAGATCGCCCCAGGGCGGCTCGCCGAGGCTGTACAGCTCCCAGAGGCAGACGCCGAAGCTCCAGACGTCCGACGCGGAGCTGAATAGGCGATAGTAGATGGCCTCGGGCGCGTACCATTTGATTGGCCACTTGCCGCGCTGGGTTGCCCTGCAGAAACAATTAGTTGTGTCTGGTTCAGTAGCCAAGGCTATGTGTTGGTTGCTATGGTAACAAGTGGCTAACAATTATAGGATGCAATGGAGGGGCCAAAATTCTGCTGCTATGGAAACAGGTTTCCGTTGCTATGGCATTACAACAAATATCGGTTGCTTTGGACAGGGCATAACAACAAAAATCGGTTGCTATGGCATACAACTAATATCGGTTGCTATGGGCATGGCATAACAACAAATATCGGTTGCTATGGAAATTACTGGTTACTAGACAACTATTTCTGGTTGCAAAATCAAACAAGTACCGGTTGCTAAAGAATAGGTATTAGTTGCTATGACAAGAACCAGCATATGGCACAACAGAGTCAAGCATCGCTAAATTACCTGTAATAGTCAGTATCAGCTCCAACCGCTCTGGACAAACCGAAATCGGAGATCTTGGCCCGGCCCTCGTCGGCTAGCAGGACATTCCTAGCCGCCAGATCGCGGTGAATGCAGCCCCGCTGCTCCAGGTACTGCATACCTTCGGCCACCTGCAGGGCCCATCGGTACAGCGGCTCCTGACAGTCGGTGAGGGCGGCCTGCCTGGCCGGCTGCCGGATGTAGTCCAGCAGGGAGCCGAGCGGGCACAGCTCCAGCAGCATCATGAGCCGCTTGTTCTCGCACAGGCCCAGCACGCGCACAATGCTGGGATGGGCGAGTTTGGCCATCACGGCCGCCTCCTTCACAAAGTCTAGCCGGGTCTGCGCGGAGGCCAGCACCTTCACTGCCACTTCCTGGACAATTGGGATAGTGTGTAACGTTTCTTTCGATACATATCGGTCGGTAGTATTATTAAGCAATTGTCACAAGAGGCAGCAGAGCCCACTGGCAATCTCTTCATCTATCGGAAATGCCGCAAGTTTTACATAAGCAGGAAATCAGCTCACCTGGACCGCTGAGTCCCCCCTGGTCAGGCGGCCGCTGAACACCTCGCCGAACTCGCCTTCGCCCAACCTGGCCAGCAGGATCACCTGGTTAGCCGGAATTAGCGGCAGGTCACCTCCGCCCCCGGCTGCTGCCGCGGAGCCGCCGGCGCCGCTGCCGCCAGACTTCGACTTTCCGCTGGCCGCCCGCTCGCCGGAGCCGCCGCTGGACTCGGAGGCTGCGCCGCCGCTGCCGCCGCTGCGACGGGTTGACGACCGGCGAGAGTTCGAGCCGCCGCCACCGCCGCCTGCGCCGTCCAGCCGGACGATGTCGCGCTCAGCGCGCTCAACGCCGCGGGGCGCCAGACGTTCGACGTCGATCAGCTTGGATTCGGGCGAGACCGCCCACTTTAATCGGCAGGGGATGCCGTCGGCAAAGCGGATCAGGTGCTCGACAAGGTGGGCTGAAATATTCGGATTTCGGAATAGTGAAATTACCGACTGAAAACTTATCAATGGGGGAGGATTCTAAGAAAAATCCGAAGTGATTCCAGGAAACAAGAAATTTAATAATAAAATCTGCATTGGCTTAAAGAATAATTGAATTAAGCTTCTAGAATCAATGGATATCCTAGCGATTCTAAGAAACAACGGATATCCTAGCGATTCTAAGAAACAACGGATATCCTAGCGATTCTAAGAAACAACGGATATCCTAGCGATTCTAAGAAACAACGCATATCCTAGCGATTCTAAGAAACAACGGATATCCTAGCGATTCTAAGAAACAACTGATATCCTAGCGGTTCTAAGAAACAACTGATATCCTAGCGATTCTAAGAAACAACTGACATTACTTTAGTGGTTTTAAGAAACAACGGATATCCTAGCGATTCCAAGAAACAACGGATATCCTAGCGATTCTAAGAAACAACTGATATTACTTTAGTGGTTTTAAGAAACAACCGATATCCTAGCGATTCTAAGAAACAACTGATATACTTGCGATTCTAAGAAAAAACTGATATCCTAGCGATTCTAAGAAACAACGGATATCCTAGCAATTCTAAGAAACAACTGATATCTTAGCGATTCTAAGAAACAACTGATATCCTAGCGATTCTAAGAAACAACTTATATTACTTTAGTGGTTTTAAGAAACAACGGATATCCTAGCGATTCCAAGAAACAACGGATAGCCTAGCGATTCCAAGAAACAACGGATATCCTAGCGATTCTAAAAAACAACTGATATTACTTTAGTGGTTTTAAGAAACAACTGATATCCTAGCGATTCTAAGAAACAACCGATACCCTATTGATTCTTAGAAATTGATATCCTAGCGATTCTAAGAAACAGCTGATATTCATAAAAGCAACCGATGCTTTTATAATTCCAAGAAATAACTGCAATTCTTGTTTCTAAAAAACAACGGATATCCACAAAATGTTAGAGACAAAAAAGATCAATTAAAAGCCTACAAAATTCCTCATAAAAGCTCCAAGGAAGCAACTGAAAAGCCAGCGCAGGTACCTGGACTCTGGTGCAACGGGCCGCCGCTGATGAACCAGGCCTCCTGGGCCGGCACGCCCGGATAGGCGCCGCCGCTGACCTCCACCGCGTATTTGAGCGTCTGGCCGCGGCAGGTGACGCACAGGACCAGTTTGCGATCGCCGGCAGACGAGCGCCGAAGCAAGAAGGTGCCATCGTCGGGCGGATCGCGGTGCCGACGAAGCGCCGCCTCGGTGTCCTGCTTGGACAGGTCAGAGTGGAACCAGTCCACCAGGCAGGTGAGCGGTGAGGGGCAGCGGTAGTTCGCCATGGCCTCGGCCAGCTCGGCGAATCCGAATCTCAGCGCCAGCTCGTAGGGCAGCTCGCCGTCGCAGTTGCGCGGATGCGGAGCGGCGTGGAAGCGGAGCAGCGTGTTGACGCAGTCGGCGTGGCCCAGCACGGCCGCCTCGTGCAGCGGTGTGTTGCCGGAGAACGGGCAGCGGACCTGCGGCGCGGTGGCGGGGCCGGAGCCGGTAAGAGTACGGACTGCACAGCCTCGGAATTCCGACTTGGGAATACCGCATTTGCTGAGATAGCGATATCACAAAAAAGTAGATGGCAGAATGTCAGGAAATGTCAGGAAGTCAGATGGCAGAATCTCAGAAGCAGATGACAGAATCTCAAGAAGTGAGATGGCAGAATGTTAGGAAGTAGATGGAAGAATCTCAAGGTAGTAGATAGCAGAATGTCAAGTAGTAAATACCAGAATCTCAGGGAGTAGATGGCAGAATCTCAGGAAGTTAGATGGCAGAATCTCAGGAAGTTAGATGGCAGAATCTCAGGGAGTAGATGGTAGAATCTCAGGGAGTAGATGGCAGAATCTCAGGGAGTAGATGGCAGAATCTCAGGGAGTAGATGGCAGAATCTCAGGAAGTTAGATGGCAGAATCTCAGGGAGTAGATGGCAGAATCTCAGGAAGTTAGATGGCAGAATCTCAGGAAGTTAGATGGCAGAATCTCAGGGAGTAGATGGCAGAATCTCAGGGAGTAGATGGCAGAATCTCAGGAAGTTAGATGGCAGAATCTCAGGAAGTAGATAGCAGTATATCAGGGAGTAGGTGGCAGAATCTCAGGGAGTAGATGGCAGAATCTCAGGAAGTTAGATGGCAGAATCTCAGGGAGTAGATGGCAGAATCTCAGGGAGTAGATGGCAGAATCTCAGGGAGTAGATGGCAGAATCTCAGGGAGTAGATGGCAGAATCTCAGGAAGTTAGATGGCAGAATCTCAGGAAGTTAGATGGCAGAATCTCAGGAAGTTAGATGGCAGAATCTCAGGGAGTAGATGGCAGAATCTCAGGGAGTAGATGGCAGAATCTCAGGGAGTAGATGGCAGAATCTCAGGAAGTTAGATGGCAGAATCTCAGGAAGTTAGATGGCAGAATCTCAGGGAGTAGATGGCAGAATCTCAGGGAGTAGATGGCAGAATCTCAGGGAGTAGATGGCAGAATCTCAGGGAGTAGATGGCAGAATCTCAGGGAGTAGATGGCAGTATATCAGGGAGTAGATGGCAGAATCTCAGGGAGTAGATGGCAGAATCTCAGCAAGTAGATTGCAGAATCTCAGCAAGTAGATTGCAGAACCTCAGAAGTAGATGGCAGAATCTCAGAAGTAGATGGCAGAATCTCAGGGAGTAGATGGCAGAATCTCAGGAAGTTAGATGGCAGAATCTCAGGGAGTAGATGGCAGAATCTCAGGGAGTAGATGGCAGAATCTCAGGGAGTAGATGGCAGAATCTCAGGGAGTAGATGGCAGAATCTCAGGGAGTAGATGGCAGAATCTCAGCAAGTAGACAGCAAAAAAGTACAGTTTAAAAAGAGCAGAATGCACACAATTCCTACAGTTTATCCTTGCCCCATCAAAGCAGCTCACCTGCGGACTCGCCCGGCCCAGCTTGAGCAGCGTCTCGGCCACGTGAGCGAAGGATCGCTGCACAGCCCGGTGCAGAGCTGTAAACCCAGCGCAATCCCGCAGGCCGGTCTCGGCGCCGGCCTCCAGCAGCAGCTTCACCACGTCGTTGCTGCCAGTCTTGGCCGCTTCAATCAGCGGCGTTGCGCCATTGTCGCTGGACTTCTCGTTCAGCATTAGCGGGTCGCAGGCGCCGCCAGACTGCGGAGCGGAGGATTCCTTGGTTACCTCTACCTGTGCATGAGCTCGTCCCTAATCACCTCTACCTTTGTATGAGCTGGTCCTTAATCACCACTACCTGTGCATGAGCTGGTCCTTAATCACCACTACCTGTGCATGAGCTCGTCCCTAATCACCCCCACCTTTGTATGAGCTGGTCCTTAATCACCACTACCTGTGCATGAGCTGGTCCTTAATCACCACTACCTGTGCATGAGCTCGTCCCTAATCACCCCCACCTTTGTATGAGCTGGTCCCTAATCACCCCCACCTTTGTATGAGCTGGTCCTTAATCACCACTACCTGTGCATGAGCTGGTCCTTAATCACCACTACCTGTGCATGAGCTGGTCCTTAATCACCACTACCTGTGCATGAGCTGGTCCTTAATCACCACTACCTGTGCATGAGCTGGTCCTAAATCACCACTATAGATATATCTACTACTGGTCCTTCATCTTTCCCTTGGAGCTCACCTGCAGCTGCATGAGCACCCGGCGCACCTCCGCCATGTTGGCCCGCCTGGCTGCCAGGTGCAAAGCATTGGTTGAGCCGTATACGGTGATGGCGGGCGGAGGAGGCTGGGCTATGACAGGCCGACTCAGCTGGCACACAATGGAATTGTCCGTTCGACGAAACTCCGACACCAACAAGTCGATCCCGAGGTATTTGGCAGAGGTGCCGTGAACCTGAGTTTGGGGGGGGGGAATTGAACTTGAGGCCGAGGTCGGGGTTTGATGATGGGAGACTGGGGTCGGGGTTAGATAATGGGAGACTGAGGTCGGCGTTTGATAATGGGAGACTGATGTCAGGGTTTGATGATGGGAGACTGAGGTCGGCGTTTGATAATGGGAGACTGAGGTCGGGGTTTGATGATGGGAGGCTGAGGTCAGGGTTTGATAATGGGAGGCTGAGGTCAGGGTTTGATAATGGGAGACTGAGGTCGGGGTTTGATGATGGGAGGCTGTGGTCAGGGTTTGATAATGGGAGACTGGGGTTGGGGTTCGATAATGGGAGATTGAGGTCGGGGTTTGATAATGGGGGACTGAGGTTGGAGTTTGATGATGGGAGGCTGAGGTCAGGGTTTGATGATGGGAGGCTGAGGTCAGGGTTTGATAATGGGAGGCTGAGGTCAGGGTTTGATAATGGGAGACTGGGGTTGGGGTTAGATAATGGGATATTGAGGTCGGGGTTTGATAATGGGAGACTGAGGTTGGAGTTTGATTATGGGAGGCTGAGGTCAGTGTTTGATGATGGGAGATTGAGGTCGGGGTTTGATGATGGGAGGCTGAGGTCAGGGTTTGATAATGGGAGATTGAGGTCGGGGTTTGATGATGGGAGGCTGAGGTCAGGGTTTGATAATGGGAGATTGAGGTTGGGGTTTGATAATGGGAGACTGAGGTTGGTTTAATAATGGGAGACTGAGGTGGGGTTTGATAACGGGAGAGAGCAGTGAACAGACGGTTAAACAGACGAGCATACGAGACACCAGTCACCTGGTAGAAGCCATCCGGCAGCTCGTCAATCGGATAGTGATAGGACGCCGAGTCGCACAGCACGGATAGCACAAATTTATTAGTGGAATGGGAATACCGCACTAAAAATGTGCCTAAGCCGCCTTGAGCTTTAAGCCGGCGTTCCGTCTCTTCCCGACCAACTTCGCCGTGAAACCAGCGGGACAGATCGCCGCGTGACTGCTGCTGCTGCTGGTACTGCTGCTGGCCGCTGCCGCCGCCGCTGCCAGCACTGCCCCAGAATGGTGCTGGTGCATGCCGCGCAATTATCAAGCCTGGCTTACTTTCGTGTCGCTTTTTCGTTTGTTTAAGTTCTAGCAATAATGAAACACGCAATAGAGTATTAATCTATTGAGACGGGCGAGACGCCCACTATGGACTTGTTATTTATGAAGATTGAAGCTGGCTTGATTTGTCTGTGTTGCAGCGAAGCAACCAATGCAGAAGTTGTCTGGGCGGCAATCTGCTTTAGCCAGATCTTGGCCAAATGAGAGCTTTGCAGGAGTCTGCAATTTATAGGTAGGCAATTAGTTTGGACTTATCATAATTGTGTTAAGGTGTTACTGTGCAAAAATTTAAATTTAAAATATTAATAATAAATTTGTTTGCTTTCTAATAAAGTTATGATGGGTCAATAAGCTTTCATTTATATGGAAATACAACAAAATAAAGGAGACCTCAAGGCCATTGTAGAAGGCCAATCATATTCATGGCCAAGCAGAACATTGTGCCGGTGCAAGAGCTGATGGACTTGAATCCAAAAAATCACTGTCACTTTGAGTAGCTGGATGATTGGCATATTTAATGGAAATGTTTTCACTAAATTGCATAAATGCCTTGCCCTTAACAAGTTCACTGCTACTGGTTGCATCACACTGACTCTAGATTAGATGCAGGTTTGCTATAGTAAAAAAAACTACCAAAGTAAAAAAGTACCAAGTGACTTACTAATATATTGACAGGTGATAAGAAAAGGATCTATTACTACCAAGTGCCTGACAAAAACCACAACAATGCTAGGATCTGGGCTGATAAAGACCAACTGTTAGCTGTTGCCTTGGAATTCATTCATGAAAGCTGATATTTTTCTCCTTTGCCATCTAGAGACAGTTGTCATGGTGCCAAATGGATAGAACATCAATGCCATATTTTATACCAGTGAGGTTCTACTAAAAGTTGTGGTCATAGTTATAGAGAAGCAGAGAGCATGTTTCCTAAGTGGCAGAATCAACCTACAAAATTGCAATGCCTCCAGACACTGTAGAACTTAAGTAAATAGATCACAGTGAGCAACTAGTTTAGTCTATCCTATTATTCATTTAATTTTTCACAAAATGTTTTTCATTCTAAGATTTGATTTGGAACATATAATTTGGCAAGCCATAGTATGGTCATTGAGTATTTCACAAAATTTTTTTGTATTTTAGAGTAAATTAGTATATAGACTTCAAGATATAAAATAATATCTTAGTCTTAAATTCCTGCTCATTATGCAGTTTCAGTCAATAGCCAATCTTATCAAACAAGGTTATTTAACAAGTTATCTAACTTATGCCATCATCATCATCTGATCAGTATCTTTTAAACTGGAATGTTAGACAGCATATGCTAGATCTTTTAACAAGCACTGATTTGAACATTGCTAATGTATCCAATGTTGGCATTGATAGTGCCCTTTGCTATCAACCTATCTAGAAGTGAAATGATATCAAAGGAGGAGGAAGATCCTATACTTCACTTAGGGCCTTCTGATAATACATTGGCCTCTAAGAAAGTACACTGTGTCTGATTTGATGCTGTCTAAAGAGTTATTATTTTCATTCATGTTGCCATTTGACATCAGCACCTTTGACCATGGCACCTTCTAGTCTGCTTTGGTCTTGATGTTCCATTTTCTATAGCAATTTTGAAGAAGCCATGCAGAAAGTCAAGTTTTACCTATTTTGTTATGCCTTTTGGTGACTTTTCCTACTGTGGCATTATGAAAAATATCCTACTGTCTCTAATCTGGACTGCTTTATTTGAAGGAGACTTATATATATATTAAAATTTATATCAATATTGATGGTGTACCATTGTTTTGAAGTTCTCATATGTGCCTTTAGCCAATTCTTTTAACTATTCACAATTTCAACATTTTATAGTCATTACTACCAAGCTTACCAATAGCCAAACTCTCATTCATTGCAGCTTGTTCAATCTTAAGCAGACTTTCTATAGTATGGTAAAGTCTTAGCTCCTTAGCTGCCTAGCAGTGCTACTGAAAAATTCAATATAACATATACTAATTTGATGTCAAGTCTAGTTTAACACCAATTTTATAGCTAGCATTTCCTCTATATCATCATATAAGACATGCTAATCGAGCTAGGCTTCTACCCAACTCAACTAGTCTAGATCATTTGGACATGGAAAGGCATAGGATCTAGAGCTAACAAGCAGCATCAATGGTAGGAGGCCAAGTTTAGAGTTTCTAAGAATTTAAATTCTATATGGTACTAATAAACTTGCCTATTACAACCTAGCCATCTTACCAATCCTGCACTGCTATGCAACCTTCAACATCCTGACTACCAAGGTGAAATACAAGGAAACATAATACTATAAGACACCAGTGCTGCCTACCTATATAAAAGGAGAGAAGCCTTCAAATGCTACTTTGCCATAGTTGGCTTGGACTTTATGAAGTAGCACTAATAATATTCTACTTGTTTCTTAGGAAGTTGAATTTGTGCATGACACCAAAATTAAGTTTCTTTTGTTATACTGTTTAAATAAAGAGCCAATTGTTTTTGTTTTAATGTGTAAAAAAACTACTATATATATAGGAGCAATTTTTGCAACAAATAAAGTAACCTATTCATGAGCTAAAGGTCTCTAGTGGTTCAATACAAATACTCAGAGTTTGAAATGTTATTTATTTCAAAGCCCGACTTAAGAACAGTGTGGAAGAGTTATTAAGAGTGGGAGTTGGAGAATTATACAAAGGAATACTGAGAGTTATCACCGTGACATTCTGATCTCTGTAATGCCTAATTAGACATACATCTATACCAGTACTAGACCGCTCAGGCCATCTAATACATAAGACACTACCTAGAATGCTATCATACATCAGATGCTACCAGACTATACATAAGATTGTTTGTTGATTTTATCAAAAACAATGCACCACTAGAAGTTTTTATATAAATTTTCAAAATGATTTTGCGAGATATTTTTATTTTATTGCATGTTTTGACTTTTACAAGGAGTTCCAAGCTAAGAATATCTGTGACCCACTAATAATTCAGAACACAATGTATCTTTTTAGCAGAACAACTTTTAAAATGTGATGTAAGAGATGTGTAGCAGCTCCTAGCCCTCATTGTGTTTTTAAAATTGCATAACTTTATAAAGGCTAGATGCCTATATACAAGCGTACATTTACACTAAAATCAGTTGAGACATCAACTCATACTGCTGAGTACAAGCTTATAGTTATGTACAAGTTGTGTAAGCCTAAAATTGTAACCTCATTTGGTAGTGGAATGAACAAGCTATAATATCAATGCTGCATGAAAGTGTCATCTTAAGCAATCAAAACTGGAAAATTAACTCAACCTGATATAGTATTTAGCTGCAACCATGCCAAACCCATCATGCGGAGCATCACATGCAGAAAATCGGCTCAAAGTATGTCTCATTTGCATGCAAAAAGGAAACAGCATGAAGCCAATTGGTGAAACTGTACTCACAAGGATTCGCCGGTTTTTTATGCCAAGCTGTAATCTTGATGATGAGCAACTACCAGCTGCAGTGTGCACTCGATGCAGAACTCTGCTGGCTGACATTGAGGCAGGAAAGCGAGAAGAAGATGCTTTGCCTCGACCATTCGACTTTTCAAGCATAAAAATGACTGTCCTAACACGCTCAACGACCATGTGCGAGTGTGGCATCTGCACTGCCGCAAGATGGACACCTATTGGTAAAGGCCTTGGATCACGGAAAGTCAGTGCACACCCTCGTGGGAGACCTTCATCTGGCATCGAAGATCCTCTGCCTGAAGCTCAACCTGTATCAACCTGCATGCGCTGCTACTCTGTGCTTGGCAAAGGTATATCTCACAATTGCAATGTGACTCAAAGAAGAAAAAACCTTTCACTTCAGTTTGCCATGGACAAAAGAGGTGCAGAAATCCATGCATCAGACCTCATAAAGACAAAGTGCACCAGTGGTGCCTTTCTCTCCACGCAGTTAGCAACTCGTGGACCTTATCAGCTGACAGTGACAACTACAGCGCAATGCAAAAACTCTTGTGCCACATTTGTTGACAAGCCTGTGACTGCCAAAGAGTTCAACAGGTTTCAGAATACTCTTGGCTTAAGTGGCCAGCAGACTAAACTGGCAGCTCAGTTCCTGCGCAACTGGAAAGGACGTAAGTCTGTGGACTCTGGACTGATGTCAAAGTTACGTCAGCTGGATGAGGAGCTAGGTGAGTTCTTTGATGTAAAGGCAATGCAGCTGGAGGTTGGGAAGGATGCAGCAACAGAGATAAGACACGTTGTATACTGCAAGGACCCGGAGGGACTCATTGATAGCCTTCTGTACCACCGCTGCATTGAAGAAGGAAACTTTGAAGTTAAAATTGGCATAGATGGAGGAGGCAACTTCTTGAAGGTCTGTCTCACTATTGTGCGAATTGGAGCAGAGCAACAACCTAAAACAAAGACCAGCTATTCTGCTGCCGCATGCAGTTCTCGTTTCTGTGATAGTGGAGTGAAAAAACTGCTGATCCTTGCAATTGTCGAAGATGTTCGAGAGTCCTACTTCAACATCAAGGCTGTCCTGGACCTTCTGAGACTGCAACAGGTACGCTTCAGTCTTGCGGTTGACATGAAGATGGCTAACGCACTACTTGGCCTCCAGTGTGCCAGCAGCAGTCACCCCTGTCCATGGTGCGAGTTGAACTGCAAAGAATTCTGTAGCATACATCATGAAGTTCCCTTGCGGTCATTTGGCAGCATACGACAGAACGCTAACAGCTACCAAGAGCTGGTGCAGCAGACAAGTAGCACAAGGCATTCGGCTGGCTGCCAGGTTCAAGAATTGTGTTAGAATGCCGCTGCTTGATTTTCCAGACGAGACTTTGGTGATCAACGTTGTGCCTCCAATGGAGTTGCACTTGATGCTAGGTATTGTCAATCGGCTGTTCAAGGAGCTTGATTCTCGATTACAGTCAATCTCCAACTGTACAATACGAGCACAGGACTTTGCTAATCGTTTAAACATCTGGCAGGCACCATATCAAGGTGGGCAGTTTACTGGCAACCACTGCAGCAAGCTGCTAAACAGTGTCGACTCACTTGAGCAAATGCTGCAAGACTGCGGTGCCATAGCAGCCATGCCTATTGTACAAGCCCTTCGCACCTTTCGTGAAGTCTGTAGGACTTGTTTTGGACTGGTGCTTCTAGACGGCTACGATGCAGCAATAAAGGCATTTGCTGCGGCCTACAAGGATGTTGGCATTCCTGTCAGCCCTAAAGTCCATGCTGTCTTTGAGCATGTTGCTCCATTTCTTCGCAACCAGCCGCAAATGCCTGGATCAGCTATGCATGGCCTTGGATTCTGGTCGGAGCAGGCAAGTGAGGCTGTGCATGCGGACTTCAGTCGCCTCTGGGACAGCAGCTACAAAGTGGCGAAAACGAGTGCACAGTACAGCAAGCAGCTGCTGAAATGCACAATTGTGTACAACTCACGGCACCAGTGAACAAGTTGCTTTTAGTTAATAACTATTTTTAAAGGTAAAGGTGATTTTCTATCAAAATGTTATTGAAAGTCTAATATTATTCAACATTTTTCATTTAATGAAGTTTACTAATTTATGTATTGATATGTTTGATCAAAAATTATACGTATGCCATACATTATACAAGTAACCCTCAACTACCAGACCACAGATACTATAATTTCAGCACAGAAATCATTGTAAAAGTCAAAACATGCAATAAAATAAAAATATCTCGCAAAATCATTTTGAAAATTTATATAAAAACTTCTAGTGGTGCATTGTTTTTGAAAACACAACCCGTTTTTTGGGCAATT
Organism: Macrostomum lignano; assembly: GCA_002269645.1. Lineage (NCBI taxonomy): Eukaryota > Metazoa > Platyhelminthes > Macrostomidae > Macrostomum > Macrostomum lignano. Next base: position 176,906 of record NIVC01000604.1, read on the forward strand.
TTTTTGTCACTTAACTAGTCTTCAAGATAGCTGTGAAAGCTAATAGTACTAATATAGCTTAGTGGCTTAATGGAAAGATTTTAATAGAGAAAACAGCCCTAGCATAACTTTGGTAGCATAACAATGGGATTTATAGAGACAGAGGAAAACACCCTGTTACATTTGCTAGCTAATTCATTTTTTGATGCTACATACAAGGCTCTTTTACTTTATCTATTTTTTGCCTTTTTCAATAAGCTTATCTGCTTTATTTAATTTACTTTTCTTCTATTATTTATTTCAAGGTATTTTGATGCTACATATAACATACTTACAATATTTTTATTTAGCAAGCATTTATTGACTTTCTTTATATTTTTTTAATTTCTCTTTGACACTTTAAATAAAGGTCATTTAGGGCTACTTATACAGTTTGATTTTGCATTTCTTAATATCTAACTCATTTTAATATACAAGGGGTGCTCTGATATTTTCTGGATGCAGCAAGATGATTTGTTTTAGGGTTTAGATATTTTATTTATTGGCATAAAATTATGTTCTAAGTTGTACCTCCAATTTTAGCCATAGATGGGTTTGCTACCTTGAGCTATTAGATTTTTTTCATTGTATCCCCACCTAGGAACACATAGTAGCCATGGAACTCTCTTGTGAGCATTTTAGAGCCATGATTTATTATGACTACAAAATGGCTTCATCACCCCAAGAATCACTAAATTGGCTTCAATGCTATTTTTAAGACTCTGCACTATTATAGACAACAGTTTTTGACTAGTATACGGAATTCAGATGCAGTCAATAGCACCTCCAATATGAGCCCTGTTGTGACAGGCCTGCAACTACAGTTACCCAGCAAATCATTAATGAGGCAATGCGGCTTATCTTGGAGGATTCTCAAATCACCTACCGCTAGCTTAGGCAAGCCTGGAGATTGGATTGGGGGCACTTAATGAGATCCTGCACCAACACCTTTGAGTGCAAAAGAGGTGTGCCTGGTGGATCCCCACTGCCTCACTGCTAACCGGAAGACTTGGTGCTGATGTTTTAATTATTTTGTTTATAAATTTAATAATTTCAGTGTACTCACAATAAAGTTATCAAACCATGCCCATGAAATGTTGTATACCATCTTGTAGAAGTAATTATTGCAATGAAGATAAGGTAGCTAAATTTGGCTTTCCTAAGGATGAGGCTAAGCATTGCCAATGGATTAATACATTGGCATTATCTAATAAGGTGAATAAAATGACCTTTTAATGAGTTACTTTTATCTTTAAAAGTAAATAATAGTGATTAATATTTTTTGAATAATTAAGAATTACATAAAAATATTCAACTTTTAAAGTAATATCTAAATTTCCAAATGGCTCTAAGGGCCTTTTCATATTACCAATTCCAGAATCAGAATCAGTTCGGAATTCCAAGAAAAACAGCAATATAACTATTAAACTCTGTTAATATTTGACTGCCTTAACAACCTAACTTAGCACAATTTTTCACTTTCTTATTGGCGATTGTCATTCAATAATAAAACTTTATAGCACATATCTCCCTCTAGTTATAGAGACAAAAAGTTATACTTCACAAATTGGTTCTGGTTCTGGAACCAGAACAAGCAATATGAAAAGGCCCTAAGTTCATGGGCATTTTTAAAAGCATTGGGAAGATGATGCCCCCATGGTAAAAGTCAAGCAGTTTACAAGACCTAGGGACCCACCTTCTATTTTTCAATTGGCTAAGAGAAGTGATATGCGCCAAATATATCCAAGTAAGTACAATAATATAATATACTCAATCATACAGCATGTTAATTTAGCTATAGCTAAAGTTGGATTGCCTTTATAATTGGTTGTTATTTGTACTTTAAGTTTTTTTAGAGAAATCAAGGTAGGCTACTAAAAGAGGCATTTCCTTGCAACCAGATGAATTGCCTGCATTTAATAAAGCAGATTGAATCTATTTGTGGAATGCCTTCCAAGTTGCTGCTTTAGCTTTTCTCTTTTTAGTTGGCTGGCTAATGCAAGTTTTGGATTCAAATGTTTTGTTCTTGACCATATTTGAATGTGCTATTGAGTTCTATATCTGTATTAATTGTGACTTTACTATTAGGTCTATTGACAAAAAAGTGTTGTCAAGGTAATTGACCTCCTAGGATTTCAATAGAAACTAGAATACTTTAGTCAACTTGAAGCTATTGTAAATAGGGTCAAGCAAGCCCCATTGATAGTTAGTGATGAAATCAAGTCTAGTGTGATAACTTTTCATAAGTTGCCAAGTAGCTCCAAGCAACTGTTTCTTTTTCATCAACTGGAATTGTCCTTATTATCAAATGGGCACTATTATAATTCAATAGACATTTTAACTGCTATGAAGATTTTCCTATCTGGCATTAATGCCTATTGGTCAACAAGGAGCCTACCCCATGCTACAACTCTAAAGCTCTAAATGTGGTCTTAGTAACATCGGAATAGACTTAGATTGTCAAACCATTGTGAGTACACATTTTGGCCATCATAGAAGTTGTGTATTATTATTTTTGACAAACAGACAAAGTATACTCAGTATATTCTACTATTAGCTCATTTCCAAGGTGGACATAAAGTTGGCTATGCTGGGAATATAACAACATAATTGGCTTGTACTATCCTTGCCTTAATGATAAAGCCATTCATAGGAGCCCAATCAGGGGCATAGTGAGGAATTTCCTATGGGGAGATACACCAAGGTGAATTTTCTGAGGGGATACACCAAGGTAAAAGTGCTATGACAGAATCACATGGTAGCATGTATAGCAACAAAGAGTAACAAAAAAGTTTTGGTCAGGCTCTTTGGGGGGATATACCCCCTATCCCCCTCTCCCTTTGCCCCTGAACCCAATCATTTATGGCTAGGCTAATTTCTATTTATAGTTTAAAACCAAACTTCTTATTCCAACAAATTGTAAAACTAATTAGAGTTATTAATCAATGCAATGGGTAGGTTGCAAGTCTCATTTGTGACAATCATTTTATCTATCATATTTGTGACCAAGTTTCAGTTAGACAATATGGATATACCTTGAAAGGCAATTAACCTAGTAGATCAAAGCTATTATATGACACAGTTTATCTTTTGAAAAACCTATGCAATAATTAGTATACTGAAGGTACAAAGATTATTGACTTTTAACTTTCAACAGAAAGGCCTATTTAAATTTATTAGCTAATTGGAATGATACTAAAGATACTGAGTAGAAATCATAGCTTTATATTTTTCAACCTATAACACAATCCACAATCTGGCTATCCATCTCCACTGGAACATCAGAAGGCATCTTTAGTTCTTTAAGTTTTTAATAAAAAGACAATTGCTGCTCTTTAACTTCATGGGTTTCATGGTACAGCCACTTACCCACTTTTATAGATTTTATCCTTAAGTTTTAGAAAGTAGTTAATGTAAAATCAACAATATCTTATATACAGCTGCATGATGATACCCGTAGTCCAATTTTCTTAGAATAATCAAGTAATATTAAGTTACTAAATATTTTTGCTGAAGTATTAGAATGGATGCCTAGAGGTTGAGGACCTGGACATTTACAATTGCTTACTTAAGAAACTTGCAAGGCTGCTATATACAGGGTACAGATAGTAAATTGGCAGTAGTTTTAACCATAGGCCACTTTGCTCCTATATAACCTACGGGCACCAAAATTTACATAGGTATACTTTATGAAACCAAAATTTACAGCTATTGAGTCAGATCTTATTATACTAGCAATGTCAAAGGAATATGACATGAGAGCTACTATCATATCAGGACTGCGCACCGGAAGGTCAGCTAGAAAGATTGCACAAGCACAATTCCACAACATCCCTGAGTGCACTGTGTATCAAATTGCAAAGCAGTTTCAAGAAGCAGAGGATGTTGAAGAAGCTCTAGCACCTTAGTGCAAGGTGCATGCTCCCTGTTTGGACAAGACAAGGACACCAGCATTCATTGAAAGGCTGCAAGGACTGATTGATCAAGATCCTTTGCAGTCCATGTAGCAGCTGGGCCGAATGCTGAAAGTGGATAAAAAGACAGTTTGAAAGGCAGTGCTAGAAGACCTGCACTACCATTCTTACTCGCTGAAGGTTAGCCAGCTCCTCACTCTGCAGCAGAAGAGTTAGGCATATTGCCTGCTGCTAGTTGTTGCTGTCATTGCTAAAGCATGAAGTGGCTGGGCTCATTTGCTTTAGCGATGAGAATTTTTTTAGCTATCCAAACAAGGCCACATGAACAGTTCCGGCCAAAGTCATCATATTCGAGATCATCATATGCGGCTTACGAGAAAAACAACTAAATTATCTACATTGTTATCATCTCAATATTGGACAATGCTCCATTCACTAAATCGTCATATTGTGTTGCATTGGCTGCGCAAGGATCTTAGCTCATGGTGGCAGCGTGTTCTTGTTTGCCAACAAATTAAAATGATTTACAGTGTATTCTCAGTAGTCATATGTGGCAGTCGGGTGCCACTTAATTGATATTTGAACTAATAACTGTTATTTTAATAACTCATTTAAAAGGAAAACTGCTATAAACATTTAATTTTTGTCTACTCATTGTTTAATTTTTGTCACATTTCCATTGACTGGAGGTTTCAGAAATTGTTCTGTTCTTCCTTTGGTTGGAAAAGTAGTTTTCTTCTACTGGAATCTTGGTCAAAACTTTTGTTTTAATTTTGTCGCTTATATGTTTGTGAGCCATTCCATTGGTAGTCTCCATGCATGGGATTTTTGGTCCAGTAGTATGTCCAGTGGCATCCCCACCCATTGATTGTAACCTCCTTTTTCAATATTTATACTGACTTGATGTGTTGCCTAATTTTCAACCCCCTTTTCCTTTTGTCTTTTTCCTTTTGTGTTTGACAGTTTAGTTCAAATTTATTTATTAGTTTTGCACACTGGTGCCAGCAAACTTCATCCTTGTTTGAAAACTAAATCTAGTAATTAGTTTGGACTGGATTAGTAGGCCCTACCCAATTTGTTTTGATTACCAAGTTATTAAATTTTCTTTCTCCACCCTTCCTCACATGCAACAATAAGGGGTGAATCAGCATTAATTGACACAGTTAATATAAAAATTACAGGTGCATGCAAGGAATTTTTGCCTGAAGGTAGGAAAATCCTAAATTAATACATCTTTTCCTTTGGTCAAAGTTGTCATATTTAAATGTTTAAGTCTTAGATTTGTTCAAGTCGTCATCATCATATGACAATTTTGAATATGACGATTTCGGCTGCACCCACATGAACAAGTATTAATGGTTCCTTCATTTTCCAGGGGTTCAGCAACTTTCTCTACTGGGTGGCACACTATTTATTGTCTTATTGACTTGCTTGACTGACTTACTGACTTGCTTGCTTATTGTCTTATTACTGCTTATTGCTAAATTGCTTGCTGCACCTGCACTTATAATGATCCCACTTATAACGCCTGCACTTAAAAATCGTTATTAGGTGGTTATGGGCATGGCCAGACGCCCAGATGTGTAGATATATCCTTTTATAGTTGGCAGTGCTTATCCCCACGGTACCGTAGGAATAATTTCTGTCTTATTCCAACGGTACCGTGGGGATAATTTTCTGCTTATCCGCACGGCACACTGACGAGATAGCTGCCTATCTTCTACATATGCCGTGGGTTCATAATTTAGTTTAGTACTTACGGTTTGAGTGCAATATAACAACATAACTTTGCTTGGCTATTATTTTGATAGAAGTAAAGATTTAATGGCCTTTTTACGCAAAAAAACACTTTTTTGTATTTATGACATATGATTTAAGATGAATTGCTCTAGTAATTGTTTACAATTTAGGAACTTTTAGCAACTAGTCTAATCCCGACATCCCCGAAAAGTCCATTGCCGCTGCTTCTGTAGACTTCTTACTAGACATGTAAATTCTCAATTTGTTTGTATAGATTATTGCATTGCTTCAACAATTCACCCGTGCGGATAAGCAGAAAATTATTCCCACGGCATATGTAGAAGATGGGGCAGCTATCTCGTCAATGTGCCGTGCGGATAAGCAGAAAATTATCCCCACGGTACCGTTGGAATAAGACAGAAATTATTCCTACGGTACCGTGGGGATAAGCACTGCCTTTATAGTTTAGGCCTATAGCTAAAATTATTTATGGTTATGATAATTAAAATTAAATAAAACATTAATAAAAATTGTTAACCGCACCACAACTGGAAATTAGGTGAGGAGCGGATTGGAGACCAAGGCCAACAGCTAGACGCAAGGCAAGGGGGCGGTCTGACAGTCAGTGACAGATCCCAAGATCCGGTCTTGTATTTAACTTGGGTAAAAGGTCACCGAACTTGAATTTTTTCCAGGTCTTCACTCTCTGCCAAACAAAAGATGTTGCTTCTTCTTGTACTGTTTCTTCAATGTTTTTTACTGTTCTGAACATGGAGTGGAGGCGGAATGGATTGGAGAGTAGTGTCAGACAGCCATAAGATTTAAATTGTACGTACGTAATTTTTCATATATTACAAAAATTGCATTTGAATAAAAAAGAAGGCACAATACGGCACATAGAACTCTAGTATAAGTAAAAGATTAAAGCTAATAATTTAATTTTTAAAAAGTTAATAACTTTTATCCAACTAAAAACTTTTCAGTGATTTACTCAGTGACCTATTTGATTTACTGACTGTATGCTTTGCTTCCTCTATTCTGAAATTTAAATTCAATTTCACTCGCCTTTGCACGTAGCTCTCAATTAGCCCAAGGATCGTTGAGTGAGTCACTTAGCAGCACCGGTGCCGGTCACATCGGCGAAAAGGCATTTCGACGAAAGCCTCTTCGGCAGTCAAAGGTCACGCCGTCACGCATAGTTCACTCACCATGGCGCACCTGCACCACAGCAGCTCCTGCTTCGGAGTAAGACCCTATACTAAGTATGCCGAATTTCAATGCTAAACACCTAACAGCGTAAGACTAAATGAGTGCTTCCTAGATTTAATAAATAGTTTTGGAGAGTTAGTAGGTAGTTTACATGGTGTTTAGCAAATTATTAGTATTGTGATTGATTGTTTCAAAATAACCATTTTGGTTTAATTAGACTTAGGCCACACGCCCACACTTCGCCTTTGGATCATGTAGTAGGCCTATACATGCCCAAAAAATTTGGTCACATTCTATACCAGCTATTCTATGTCATAGCATTCCAACATGCCACTTTTGGCGTGCAATACCCAAATACACGCAAATGCATGCCACAATTTTTAGGCCAAATAAAATGTATGCCACAATTTTCTGCTTCTGGCATGATGTATGACTTCTAGAGTATGGGATAGTGACTGGACTGGACAGACATGGCCTCTATGGGTTAGGAGGGTAAGGCCACACTCTTATCATATAATTGATTAGTATATGCCCAAAAAATTGGGCATACAATGATGTACATAATTGGCATGCATCCAGGGACTACTCAAACACAGGGACGGGAAACTAAATTTTTTTACAAGGCTGGCTGGCAATTATTTTCATTAGAGAGATGCTGTGTTACTTTGTTGTCTATGGTTATTTTCTACTGCTGATGATAGACCAGCCTCATAAAAAAATCCTGGTTTCCCGTCCCGGTGTTTGAATAGTCCCTGCATGCATCACTCTTAAAAAATAGTATATATACACACCTGGCATAGAATCATATAAAAAGTTATTGTGAAGTACAAAGAAAAAAAGAAAGTTCATTTTTTGGGTGTAAATTTCAAGCTTTGCAGTTTTTTAGCACATAATAAAGTAGTTAAATATATCTTTGTGTAATTGATTTTCTGCTATAAATAGTACTGCCAAAAAGCATAAAAATCAATTAAATTATAAGCCAAAATTGGTTCAATATGCAATTTATAAAAAGGCTATTTATTGTCACAATGGCATGCAATTTCACACAAGTATAACTTTGGCTATCAACTTTTCCGTTAACTTTTCTGTTAACTATTCCGTCAACTATTCTATTAACTTTTTGTGTTAGTAGGATAAATAACTTTATCCATTAACTATTCTGTCAACTTTTCCGTTAACTTATCAACAAGTATGCAAGTCCGTAAAATATTCTATCAAAAATTTTGTGTTCTCTAAATCGAAAGTGATAATTTTTGCATAAGTGCAGTTTCCTTTGTAATTTTTTATACATGTTTTAAATTTGTTGAGTATACATATGCATGTATAAATTATAAATAAAAAACACATGCAAAAATTTCCAGTGCAACATGTTCCAGAATTTAATTGGTATTGCTGTACTACCTGCACTATAACATCTGCACTTGTTCTTTGATTTATCTTTGTGAAATAAAGCGCTAGTACTAGGGAAAATGGAAAAGATGCACATTGTTATTAACGCAAGCTTGTTTTTTCATTGATATATAAGCATGCAAACACAATAAATGATCAAAGAGCTACTCGCATGATGATCCTATTTGAGAAAGTCACATATGTTTTTACAGAACAATAAATTGTTAACGGAAAATTTGACGGAATATTTGATGGAAAAGTTGATGGCCAAAAAGTTATACTCGTCAATTTTACCAATTTTATTAATTTTACCAATACAAAATTGGTATTCAACTTTTTATGTGCATTTGTAGTTATTCAATTTCTATTTAGGCATATGAGGTCAAGCAGGGTTTTTTGTGCAGTGTGTGTATGCACCCTAAATTTTAAAATCGCACCCTGAAATTAAAAAAGTAGGTGCAGTTTAGGTGCGGTCTTATAACCATTTTTTAAAAGGCTTAACCATCCTTAAGCTATTTTTCATGCACTGCCTTAAAATATGAAACAAAATAACTCTTTAAATCCTATTAAGTCATATAGGCGATATAGCCTATGGCTATATCCTTATGTAAGATATTAAAATATACATTCCCAGTTGTCTGAAACAAGACTCAAGAGAAATTGCACTCTGAGTCTTAAAATCGCACCTTGAAATTTGGCACAAGGTGCGATTTTGCACCTTGTCTCTGGCGAAAAAAAACCCAGAGGCCAAGGGACTTTGGCAATTAGGTTCCATGTGGGTTCTAGTTAATTCATTTGTTTTAGCTATTCAAATTGGTGTGGTTTTGACAATTTAAACAAACTTAAGCAAAGATCTCGGCTTGCAGATGATGGGAAGCTCTGGCTGCTGAGTTCCTCAGGCTCAGGGGGGTAGCTGTGGTTGTGGCTGAGCAGTCTAGTTTTGCCGACAATCAGAATGCCAAATGTAGAAATTCGTAGCCAATATAAAAAACTTCAAAATAAGCTAATTTGTCAGGAGTGTTACACTGCTACTATAGTAGTAGTTTGCTGCCACCATTGCAGTTATATGCGGTAAAAGTTCTAAAGCTCAAAACTAGCTCAAGTTTGCTTTAAGACTTCTCTTGAGCCCACTAAGGGTCAAATAAAGCTTCCAAGGTCACAAAGGCTAAGACACCATTTCAAAACAAGGTTAAATTTGCTGGCATATTAAAGGGCTAAAAACTGAGTAAATATTATTATTGTACCAACACAGAGTTCGAGCACACGCAACTATAAGCAAGTTCACTATTGTCAAATTAGTAGCAACTTAAATTGATGGGTTGGACAAAGAGCTGGTTGGGTTGGGATGCTAGGCTTACAACTAGGGGCAACTTGTATTAGGCTAGAGATGTACTGGAGATGGACAGTACTACAAGAGTCGGGTGGTTCCACACAAGAGTTGGGTAAAGCCACTTGAGAGTTGGGAAAAGCCACACGAGAGTTGGGTAAAGCGACACAAGAGTTGGGTAAAGCTACACAAGAGTTGGGTAAAGACACAAGGGTCTGGCTAGGAAAGGTGGGGTGCAGACTCTTAAATAGGCTCTCATGAGCCACTGGGAGGAAAAGGGTTACCCTGAGTGGGACAAGAAAGACACAGCAGCCCCGCCTACCACATATGCATCTAGCATGATTTGGACTATGTGGGTGAGATTAGCAAGGGCATTTTTAGAGATCATTGAATATCCTACTAGTGCCACTCTTATTTGAATGCCACTATATGTGCTAGAATCTATCAGTTGTAAGCAATTTTTGAGACTTGCAATATAAGGCAAAAATGTTTAGCAGATTTGTCAAATATGTTGTTATAGTTTTCTGTTTAGGCCATGCAGGAATAATTTAGTTTCTGTAGTATTCCAAGAGAGCTATACCATAGATGCTGCTAAGGTTGCCAATGGAGCTAGGCCTAATATTTGGCTTTTTGCCAAGCAAATCCATGCCAAGAAAATGCTTGCTAAGCTGATACCTAATATTAATGAAAAAGAAATAGGCCAAATATTATCTTTTAGACCTAACAAAAATATTTTTTTCATGATATTTTTTCTTTTTACTAACCTTATAGTACTAACAATAATAATATAGGCCTCTATTTGCTTTTTATTCTATTCTATGACTATATAGAATAAATGCCTTGCATTTTTTATTTATCTATAAGTAAAGAAACCTTTTTTATTTAACTAAGCTGATTTAAGCTGCTTTTACACCCTTTGGCATACAGGGTGTTGACAGTCTCCTTATTCTCCTATTTTTTTATTTATATTTTAAAAAGCATTTTTTTTGTTAGTTGAAATAACAAGAAAGTTATCCAATATACTAAAAATGAAAATCTTGCTTGCTTGCTTGTAATCGATTAGAGAAAAAATGGCTTAACCGATTTTCATGAGACTTGCACTGTTCGATCAGAAATTTTCCCGTGACGGTACATGTGTCTTGGCTAAGAAATTGCTCGATGCTAAATGCATTAAATACTCGAAAAACATGCTTTTATGCAAAGGTCAAGCAAACTTTTCGACTTGAAATGCATTGTAAGAATGCTAGAGAAAAAATTGACTGGTTGAATTCTGATTCTGAAATAGATTGCATCATAACTGAATTGTAACTCCGACTTGAATTGCGTCACAGTATTGAAAATGCAGTGTGGAAGCGTAGCACCAGACTTGATTTAGATTGCGTAACCATATTGTCAACTTTAATTGAGACTGATACTGACTTGCCTGGGAAATTGATTATGTCATAACTGCTTCGTGAGTGAGTGTTAAATTTTATATAAGTGCTACAATATTTCATTAATAAATTCGATAAGAGCTTGCCTAGATGTGAACAGACTGGACTGCCAATGCAGCGACCTGGGTTCGAATCTTAGTAGAGAAATGTTTTTTTTATTGAAAGCTTTTATTAAAGGACTAATTAAAGGACTAAAGGCGTCATGTAAAAACCATAGAAGCGTCATGTAAACAATCGTAGAAGCGTCATGTAAAAAATCGTAGAAGCGTCATGTAAAGAATCGTAGAAGCGTCATGAAAAATCATAGAAGCGTCATGTAAACAATCGTAGAAGCGTCATTTAAACAATCATAGAAGCGTCATGTAAACAATCATAGAAGCGTCATGTAAACAATCGTAGAAGCGTCATGTAAACAATCATAGAAGCGTCATGTAAACAATCATAGAAGCGTCATGAAAAATCACAGAAGCGTCATGTAAAAGTCATAGAAGCGTCATGTAAACAATCATAGAAGCGTCATGTAAACAATCATAGAAGCGTCATGTAAACAATCATAGAAGCGTCATACAAAAAATCATAGAAGCATCATGTAAACAATCATAGAAGCGTCATGTAAAAATCATAGAAGCGTCATGTAAACAATCATAGAAGCGTCATGTAAACAATCATAGAAGCGTCATACAAAAAATCATAGAAGCGTCATGTAAAAATCATAGAAGCGTCATGTAAAAATCATAGAAGCGTCATGTAAAAAATCATAGAAGCGTCATGTAAAAAAATCATAGAAGCGTCATGTAAAAAATCATAGAAGCGTCATGTAAAAAATCATAGAAGCGTCATGTAAAAATCATAGATGCGTCATGTAAAAATCATAGAAGCGTCATGTAAAAATCATAGAAGTGTCATGTAAAAAATCATAGAAGCGTCATGTAAAAGTCATAGAAGCGTCATGTAAACAATCATAGAAGCGTCATGTAAACAATCGTAGAAGCGTCATTTAAACAATCATAGAAGCGTCATGTAAACAATCATAGAAGCGTCATGTAAACAATCGTAGAAGCGTCATGTAAACAATCGTAGAAGCGTCATGTAAACAATCGTAGAAGCGTCCTACAAAAAATCATAGAAGCGTCATGTAAACAATCATAGAAGCGTCATGAAAAATCACAGAAGCGTCATGTAAAAGTCATAGAAGCGTCATGTAAACAATCATAGAAGCGTCATGTAAACAATCATAGAAGCGTCATACAAAAAATCATAGAAGCGTCATGTAAACAATCATAGAAGCGTCATGAAAAATCATAGAAGCGTCATGTAAACAATCATAGAAGCGTCATGTAAACAATCATAGAAGCGTCATACAAAAAATCATAGAAGCGTCATGTAAAAATCATAGAAGCGTCATGTAAAAATCATAGAAGCGTCATGTAAAAAAATCATAGAAGCGTCATGTAAACAATCATAGAAGCGTCCTACAAAAAATCGTAGAAGCGTCATGTAAACAATCATAGAAGCGTCATGTAAACAATCATAGAAGCGTCATACAAAAAATCATAGAAGCGTCATGTAAAAATCATAGAAGCGTCATGTAAAAATCATAGAAGCGTCATGTAAAAATCATAGAAGCGTCATGTAAAAAAATCATAGAAGCGTCATGTAAAAAATCATAGAAGCGTCATGTAAAAAATCATAGAAGCGTCATGTAAACAATCATAGAAGCGTCATGTAAAAATCATAGAAGCGTCATGTAAAAATCATAGAAGTGTCATGTAAAAAATCATAGAAGCGTCATGTAAAAGTCATAGAAGCGTCATGTAAACAATCATAGAAGCGTCATGTAAACAATCGTAGAAGCGTCATTTAAACAATCATAGAAGCGTCATGTAAACAATCATAGAAGCGTCATGTAAACAATCGTAGAAGCGTCATGTAAACAATCGTAGAAGCGTCATGTAAACAATCGTAGAAGCGTCATGTAAACAATCGTAGAAGCGTCCTACAAAAAATCATAGAAGCGTCATGTAAACAATCATAGAAGCGTCATGAAAAATCACAGAAGCGTCATGTAAAAGTCATAGAAGCGTCATGTAAACAATCATAGAAGCGTCATGTAAACAATCATAGAAGCGTCATACAAAAAATCATAGAAGCGTCATGTAAACAATCATAGAAGCGTCATGAAAAATCATAGAAGCGTCATGTAAAAATCATAGAAGCGTCATGTAAAAAATCATAGAAGCTTCATGTAAAAAAATCATAGAAGCGTCATGTAAACAATCGTAGAAGCGTCATGTAAAAAATCATAGAAGCGTCATGTAAAAAAATCATAGAAGCGTCATGTAAAAAATCATAGAAGCGTCATGTAAAAAATCATAGAAGCGTCATGTAAAAAATCGTAGAAGCGTCATGTAAGAAATCGTAGAAGCGTCATTAAAAATCATAGAAGCGTCATGTAAACAATCGTAGAAGCGTCATGTAAAAAATCATAGAAGCGTCATGTAACAATCATAGAAGCGTCATGTAAAAATCATAGAAGCGTCATGTAAACAATCATAGAAGCGTCATGTAAACAATCGTAGAAGCGTCATGTAAACAATCGTAGAAGCTTCATGTAAAAATCATAGAAGCGTCATGTAAAAAATCATAGAAGCATCATGTAAACAATCATAGAAGCGTCATGAAAAATCACAGAAGCGTCATGTAAAAGTCATAGAAGCGTCATGTAAACAATCATAGAAGCGTCATGTAAACAATCATAGAAGCGTCATACAAAAAATCATAGAAGCGTCATGTAAACAATCATAGAAGCGTCATGAAAAATCATAGAAGCGTCATGTAAACAATCATAGAAGCGTCATGTAAAAAATCATAGAAGCGTCATGTAAAAAAATCATAGAAGCGTCATGTAAACAATCGTAGAAGCGTCATGTAAAAAATCATAGAAGCGTCATGTAAAAAAATCATAGAAGCGTCATGTAAAAAATCATAGAAGCGTCATGTAAAAAATCATAGAAGCGTCATGTAAAGAATCGTAGAAGCGTCATGTAAGAAATCGTAGAAGCGTCATTAAAAATCATAGAAGCGTCATGTAAACAATCGTAGAAGCGTCATGTAAAAAATCATAGAAGCGTCATGTAACAATCATAGAAGCGTCATGTAAAAATCATAGAAGCGTCATGTAAACAATCATAGAAGCGTCATGTAAACAATCGTAGAAGCGTCATGTAAACAATCGTAGAAGCTTCATGTAAAAATCATAGAAGCGTCATGTAAAAAATCATAGAAGCGTCATGTAAAAAATCATAGAAGCGTCATGTAAACAATCATAGAAGCGTCATGTAAAAATCATAGAAGCGTCATGTAAACAATCGTAGAAGCGTCATGTAAAAAATCGTAGAAGCGTCATGTAAAAAATCATAGAAGCGTCATGTAAACAATCATAGAAGCGTCATGTAAACAATCATAGAAGCGTCATGTAAACAATCATAGAAGCGTCATGTAAAAAATCGTAGAAGCGTCATGTAAACAATCATAGAAGCGTCATGTAAAAAATCATAGAAGCGTCATGTAAACAATCATAGAAGCGTCATGTAAACAATCATAGAAGCGTCATATAAAAAATCATAGAAGCGTCATGTAAAAATCATAGAAGCGTCAATAAAAAATCATAGAAGCCTCATTTAAAACTAATGAAAGTGTCATTTAAAAAATTAAGAAGCGTCACGGTAGAATAAAAGAAACGTCATGTCAGACATGAAGGGTTCATGTAAAAATTAAATGCAACTATAATGCTGTGCTGGGGAGAAAAACTGAGACGCAAAGGCTCTCAGAGAATAACTGAGATTACGGGGGGGGGGTTTCTGAGATGTCAAAGCAAAAGTCAGAAGCTACTTCAAAGTTCATGTACTTTACTCCATTTTTTATTGCATTATTTGTTGGCTCGCCATGCACGGGGGGGCGCTAATAGAAGAAGAGTCATGTAAAAAATAAAAGTAGCACTAAGTATACATAAAAGAAAAGTCATGTCGAAGTTAAAAGATTCATTTGGGAATTGCTACGATGTCAAAGCTTGGTGGAAATCGTTATAGTGCTGTGATTCTTAAAGAAAGAATCACTAAAATGTCAAGGCTTAGGGGAGAAGAATTGCTGAGATTTCAAGGCTTTAGGTTGGGTTAAAGTTAGGTTTAGGTCAGGTGTGGGTTGAGGGTTAGATTTTAGCGCGTTTCAAGGTTAACAGGGGATTTTTTAGATTTCAAGGTTTATGGGGGCCATTGCTGACATGTCAAGGCTTACGGGGGGAATAGCTGAGATGTCAAGGCTCACGGGGGTATAAATGAGATTTCAAGGCTAAAGTCAGAAGCTACATGTAGTTTATTGAAAACTTTTTATTACATTATTTGATGCCTCCTCAGGGGAGGGATCGCTGATAAAAAAGCGTAATGTAAAGAATAAAAGAAGCTTCATGTCGAAGTTAAGAGATTCATTTGGGAATCCCTACGATGTTGAGGCTTGCAAGGAATCGCTATAATGCTGTAGTAGTGCTATAATGACTCTTAGAGAGAATTACTGAAATTTCAATGCTTTAGGGTTAGGGTTAGGGTTAGGGTTAGGCTAGGGTTAGGGTTAGAAGGTTGACAGATATTTTTAGATTTCCAAGGCTTATTGGGGTCATTGCTGAGATGTCAAGGGGGGAAGTTGATATGTTAAAGCTTGTGGTGGGATAACTGACAAGTCAAGGCTTACAAGGTTTGACAGGAGATTTTTTATGATTTCAAGGATACATTTAGCTTATTAAAAAAACGTGTATTGCATTTCTTTGGCTCCCCAACGGGGGGCGTAGATTGCTAGTAATATCCTAATTATAAGTTATGAATATATTTTTTATGTAGAAAATATCAACTCTATCTTCTTTCCCCTTTGTACCTAAACCTTTACTTTTGCTATAATGAAGTTAAAACTATCTGTTCATCTTGTTGGCCATTGAGGTAGTTAGGTTGTAGCAATAATAATGATACATTGGTAATAATAGGGTAGCACAGAAAAGTTTTCCAAGATAACTGCTAGTGTCTAAAAGTGGTTTTAAAGTCTCTTTATTTTCTCTTTTTTTGACAGGCTAAAAACCATAGTCTGGAAGATGGCCAGTGGCCTTAATGCCAAAAAATTCCGTCTTATTTTTGCCCCCCCCCCACTGGCAATCTTGGTATATATTTGGCATATAGAATTTTTAGGTTCAACCTAAAGTGTACATAGTCGGCATACAAAAATAGCCAAGTTCAGAGCAAGGAGCTCAAACTAGGCTTGTCTTGTTGCCTGTCCTGACATAGTATGTCTAGGTTAGATGCTTGCTGCAAAGGCAATAATATTATAATTGGCCTAGAGTCTGGTTGCTGGTGTTTTAAAGATTTTTGAGTTTGTTCTGACAAGGGTTTTGGCTAAAAAAAGCAATCAAGCTTTTGTTGTTTTGTGAGAAGTAGTTCTATAGTATCATTCCAGTTTGTACACCCAAATTCAAGTAGAGAAAGAAATTATATAGCATAAAATATAAGATATGATAGCCTTAGCTTATGCAACATTTTAAAGACTAAATGTATATTGTATCCTTACATGTAGAAGATCTTGGGGAAATATATTAGCCAGTTGCCTGTTTCACCAGCTATTGAGTTGACTTGCCTAAGGATATTTGGCAGTCTAGTTTCAGCTCCATTAACTAGTCATAATAAAGCAGTGCAACATTGCTTCACCTGAACACTACTAGTATCAGTTGCCAATCTTGGCCATTTTGCTAGACTGTGACCTCCATCTCACCAATTGGCTAGAAACTCTCACCAGTGTAGGTTTTAAGAATTGTGGAAGTTAGCTACAGGCAAAGTCTAGAGTCCAGGTCTGGCTTTTCTATTTCTAGAAGCTTGGCATAGTAAAAGTTGCTGCTGAAAGACTGAAGATAAGTTGATCCCTCAGCCTTATTTTTTATCAGCTATGTCAAATTTTTAGTGCTTGGATGCAGCCTTGAGACTAAAAATAAAGTCAGCAAAGATTTTCTCACCTGGTCTCTACATGCACTGTTAGAACCAAAATCTTGCTGAGAGTATAGAAGTCTTTGGGGCATAGTGCTATTTCAGAAGTTTTGCCAGATCTTTGTATGAATTTGAAGACATAGCATCTGGCTAGCACAGATTGGAAAGCACTTTATATGCCTCTTTTCTAATTTTAGTTACAAGTGTTGCAATCTTTGCTTCATTTTTAATATCCTTTTTGAGGAATTGGTCAAACCTTTTCAGGTAGATGTCCATATCAGAGTTTGCTGTATGTAAGGATTCTACCAATGGATCCTAGATACTTATTGTCACTGTCAAGTTATGGCCAATAAGACATTTGTAGGCTGTTGCCCTCAAAATAAAAACCATAGATGGTGAACTAAACTTTAGATATTTAGTATCAATAATAAATATTAAGTAGAAGTGGATTAGTGCATGCACACTAATATCTAATAGTAAAGGTCCTATGGTTTATTAATATGCTTGCAAAAAACAAATATTGAATAAAAATAGCAGGTGTTGGTATTTTGTGGCCTAGCCCAAGGCTGCGGCGTTGTTACTTTAGTTTATTAACTTAATTTAAAAAATAGAGCATCAGAAGTTCATTAAATTGACAATCAATATTTTACAAAGTAGTAATTTCACAATTGACTCTGAAAATATGCTAGGCCATGAATTACCAATACTCAAAAATAGCTTTCTTTGGAAATGAATCAGAAAATAATTGTTAAATGTTTGAATATTGTTTTTATATTTTTAGAATCCAAAAATAGATATAGGTCAAGGGTCCATGGAATTGACAGCATTACATTTTGCTGTTTGTGGAAAAATGTTATTGAATGTGTTTCACTTGGGTGCTGACAACCCTCTTGCTTTAAAATAACTTCATTCTTATTGTGGCTACTTAGCCTTTATTATTCTTTTATTAAGGCTAAAAGTAATAAACTATAATTTTAATAAGATTTATGAATTTTGACAGTTTATTGAAAATTTTACAACTGTTTATCCTAATTGCTATCTATGCTACAGCGTCATGGGTTCCAAGTCGTCTAAGATTGCATTTGAGATCTGCTCAGTAACTTCAGATTACAAAGTAGCAGACCAGGGGCCAATGGTAACCCTGCACATGTACGACAAGGATGGCAACCTCTCGCCTGCATTCTCACTTAGTAATGCATTCTTTCAAGAGGAGGACGGCAGTGTGCGGGACAAGTTCACAATACCGCAAGCCAGCTGGTGCCGCAAAGGATTTGGCAAAGTGCACAAAATTGAATTCTGGCGAGATGCGTCTGGTGTGGAGTTTGACTGGTTTTGCGAGAAAGTTATTATCAGGTAAAGCATTTCTTTATTCTATTTGTAAGAAATTATGGAATTAACACTGCTAGCACTTGGTCCTTCTATGGGACACTGCTAGCACCTGTTCCTTCATTAGGACGCAACTAGCCCCTGTCTTTCATTAGGACACAGCTAGCACCTGTCTTTCATTAGGACACAGCTAGCACCTGGTCCTTCATTATGACACTGCTAGCACCTGGTCCTTCATTAGGACACTGCTAGCACCTGGTCTTTCATTATGACACTGCTAGCACCTGGTCTTTCATTAAGACACTGCTAGCACCTGGTCTTTCATTAAGACACTGCTAGCACCTGGTCTTTCATTAAGACACTGCTAGCACCTGTTCTTTCATTAAGACACTGCTAGCACCTGGTCCTTCATTAGGACACTGCTAGCACCTGATCTTTCATTAGGACACTGCTAGCACCTGGTCTTTCATTAGGACACTGCTAGCACCTGGTCCTTCATTATGACACTGCTAGCACCTGGTCCTTCATTAAGACACTGCTAACACCTGGTCTTTCATTAGGACACTGCTAGCACCTGGTCTTTCATTATGACACTGCTAGCACCTGGTCTTTCATTATGACACTGCTAGCACCTGGTCTTTCATTAGGACGCAACTAGCACCTGTCTTTCATTAGGACACAGCTAGCACCTGTCTTTCATTAGGACACAGCTAGCACCTGGTCCTTCATTAAGACACTGCTAGCTAGCACCTGGTCCTTCATTAGGACACAGCTAGCACCTGGTCTTTCATTAGGACACTGCTAGCACCTGTCTTTAATTAGGACACTGCTAGCACCTGGTCTTTAATTAGGACACTGCTAGCACCTGGTCCTTCATTAGGACACTGCTAGCTAGCACCTGGTCCTTCATTAGGACACTGCTAGCACCTGGTCCTTCATTAGGACACTGCTAGCACCTGGTCTTTCATTATGACACTGCTAGCACCTGGTCTTTCATTAAGACACTGCTAGCACCTGGTCTTTCATTAAGACACTGCTAGCACCTGTTCTTTCATTAAGACACTGCTAGCACCTGGTCCTTCATTAAGACACTGCTAGCACCTGGTCCTTCATTAGGACACTGCTAGCACCTGGTCGCATATCTCATACCATCAAAACTATCTAACAGCCTATGGACAAATCACCCACCCCTGCAGAGACAGGCGCCAGGGCATCGGCGGCAAGTGGCTGTATTCCTACTTCCCTGTGCACCGCTGGATCCACCCGGACAGGCACTATTTCTCCCACGACTGCGAGTCCTTCCTGCCGGCCGACGACCCCATGCCGGACGAGCGCATCGCCGAGCTCACCGAGCGCAGGAACAATTTCCAACTCTATCAGCGAGGTCCCGGCCTGCCCCTGGAGCTGCAGTGTGTACCAGCTGACGAGACATTCACGTTCGATAATCGATGGGCGATTGAAAAGACTAAGGATGAAATTATAATGAGCAAGGGCCTGGATGTGCACTATTCCAGTGTGGACCATTTTGCTAGCTTTGACGATATGGTTAACTACTATAGGTAGGCTTTTTATTATTGCTTTGGGCAGGGTTAGTAACGATAACCTTGATATTCCATAGAAAATCGCCTTCTAATCTCTTTGAAAATCGCCCTTCAACCCGAAGGAAAATCGTTTTCTAATCTCGTAAAAACGGCTTCTAATCCCACGATAAATCAACTTCTTATCCCATAGAAAAGCAGCTTCTAATCCCATAGAAAATCGCCTTCTAATCCCATGGAAAATCGCCTTCTAATCCCAAATCCCATAGAAAATTGCCTTCTAATCCCATAGAAAATCACCTTTTAATCCCATACAAAGGCAGCTTCTAATCCCATAGAAAAGCAGCTTCTATTCCCATCGAAAATCACCTTTTAATCCCATAGAAAAGCAGCTTCTAATCCCATAGAAAAGCAGCGTCTAATCCCAAATCCCATAAAAAATCAGCGTCTAATCTAACGGAAAATCCTATTTATTGACTTTAACGCCATCAACAATAGCCCTTCATCGCTGTCGAAACTCGCTGGTTTGAACCAATTCGCAGTGCGTTTTATTTTATTAAAAATCCGAATGTCTGACAATACAATGCAGTATTGAAGAATCTCGTCCCCGCCTTATCCAGGACGTACAGTATCACGGAGCCGCTGTCGGTGCAGCGCTGGTCTCCAATGGCGCAGGAGCACGACATTGTGTTCGGCGCTCAGCGCCTCCGCGGCTGCAACCCGTTCGCTGTCCGAGTGTGCAAAGCAATCCCGGACAACTTCGGCGTGGCCGTCGAATGGCTCAAGCCGCACCTGGAGGGCTGGACGCTGCAGCACATTCTCGACGCCAGGCGATTGTTCATTGTTGACTACGCCATCATGGAGGGCGTGGAGTGCAAGAACGGCAGGCAGTTCTGCTCCCCAATGGCCCTGTTTTTTTGGACTGAGCGGCTACAGCTGGTGCCGCTGGCCATTCAGCTCAACCAGACCGTCGGCCCGGCCTCGCCAGTCATCATGCCGACTGACAGCCCTCACGCCTGGCTGCAGGCCAAGCTGTGGTTCAATCTGGCTGATTCCTGCTATCACCTGGTTGTGCACCGCCTAATGCACCATCTGATCCTTGAAGGCGTGTACGTTGCCATGCGGAAGAACCTGGCCCAATCGCATCCTATCTATCAGGCTTTGGCGCCGCATTTTCAACACCTGCTAGCGGTGAACTCGCGGCTGAAGGACTGGTTCTTCAACGACAGCGGCTGGATTGGCCAGAATATGCAGCTGTCCCGCAAGGGCATCCGGCAGCTGCTGAAGAAGGCTTATAAAGGCTGGCGATTCGATCAGCACGTTAATATTTATCGGGAGCTGGAGTCGCGCGGAGTGTACGATTCAAGTGTGCTGCCCGGATACCCCTATCGGTAAGGTTTCACTAAGCCTCATAGAATAGCCTCATTGTTTCTCGACAAGAGGGGTTTTATATCTCTGACACAGCCTCTTTCACAACTCCCGAAACGTTAAGTTAGGGTTAAGGTTAAGCTTGAAGATATGAAGTTTTGTAGATATGAAATGTTGGGGATATGAAGTGTCGGGGATATACAGTGGCGGAGATATGAAGTGTCGGAGATATGAAATGTCAGGGATATGAAATGTCAGGGATATGAAATGTTGGGGATATACAGTGTCGGAGATATGAAATGTCAGGGATATGAAGTGTCGGGGATATACAGTGGCGGAGTTATGAAGTGTCGGAGATATGAAATGTCAGGGATATGAAATGTCAGGGATATGAAATGTCAGGGATATGAAGTGTCGGGGATATACAGTGGCGGAGATATGAAGTGTCGGAGATATGAAATGTCAGGGATATGAAATGTCAGGGATATGAAATGTCAGGGATATGAAGTGTCGGGGATATACAGTGGCGGAGATATGAAGTGTCGGAGATATGAAATGTCAGGGATATGAAATGTCAGGGATATGAAATGTCAGGGATATGAAATGTCAGGGATATGAAATGTCAGGGATATGAAATGTTGGGATATGAAGTGTCGGGGATATACAGTGGCGGAGATATGAAATGTCAGGGATATGAAATGTTGGGGATATACAGTGGCGGAGATATGAAATGTCAGGGATATGAAATGTCAGGGATATGAAATGTTGGGATATGAAGTGTCGGGGATATACAGTGGCGGAGATATGAAGTGTCGGAGATATGAAATGTCAGGGATATGAAGTGTCGGGGATATACAGTGGCGGAGATATGAAATGTCAGGGATATGAAATGTCAGGGATATGAAATGTCAGGGATATGAAATGTCAGGGATATGAAATGTTGGGATATGAAGTGTCGGGGATATACAGTGGCGGAGATATGAAATGTCAGGGATATGAAATGTCAGGGATATGAAATGTCAGGGATATGAAATGTTGGGATATGAAGTGTCGGGGATATACAGTGGCGGAGATATGAAGTGTCGGAGATATGAAATGTCAGGGATATGAAGTGTCGGGGATATACAGTGGCGGAGATATGAAATGTCAGGGATATGAAATGTCAGGGATATGAAATGTCAGGGATATGAAATGTTGGGATATGAAGTGTCGGGGATATACAGTGGCGGAGATATGAAGTGTCGGAGATATGAAATGTCAGGGATATGAAATGTTGGGGATATACAGTGGCGGAGATATGAAGTGTCGGAGATATGAAATGTCAGGGATATGAAATGTCAGGGATATGAAATGTCAGGGATATGAAATGTCAGGGATATGAAATGTCAGGGATATGAAATGTTGGGGATATACAGTGGCGGAGATATGAAGTGTCGGAGATATGAAATGTCAGGGATATGAAGTGTCGGGGATATACAGTGGCGGAGTTATGAAGTGTCGGAGATATGAAATGTCAGGGATATGAAATGTCAGGGATATGAAATGTCAGGGATATGAAGTGTCGGGGATATACAGTGGCGGAGATATGAAGTGTCGGCGATATGAAATGTCAGGGATATGAAATGTCAGGGATATGAAATGTCAGGGATATGAAGTGTCGGGGATATACAGTGGCGGAGATATGAAGTGTCGGAGATATGAAATGTCAGGGATATGAAATGTCAGGGATATGAAATGTCAGGGATATGAAATGTCAGGGATATGAAATGTCAGGGATATGAAGTGTCGGGGATATACAGTGGCGGAGTTATGAAGTGTCGGAGATATGAAATGTAAGGGATATGAAATGTCAGGGATATGAAATGTCAGGGATATGAAATGTCAGGGATATGAAGTGTCGGGGATATACAGTGGCGGAGTTATGAAGTGTCGGAGATATGAAATGTCAGGGATATGAAATGTCAGGGATATGAAGTGTCGGGGATATACAGTGGCGGAGATATGAAGTGTCGGAGATATGAAATGTCAGGGATATGAAATGTCAGGGATATGAAATGTCAGGGATATGAAGTGTCGGGGATATACAGTGGCGGAGTTATGAAGTGTCGGAGATATGAAATGTCAGGGATATGAAATGTCAGGGATATGAAATGTTGGGGATATGAAGTGTCGGGGATATACAGTGGCGGAGATATGAGGAGGCGAAGATTTGAAGTTTCGCAGTTGTGAAAGAGTCTGTTGAACTGATCTGTCGAAATATGACACCTCCCCCGACATTAGAGAAAATGTGTCGGTGAACACTCATTCCAGCAGCTGCAGATATGCACCAATTTCATGAAACCCATCCCAATCCTTGCCCGAAACGCCAGCGAAGACGCCATGCTGCTCCACAAAGTGATCAACGGCTACAGCGACCGCCTGTCCCGTCACTACTACGCCAACCCTATGGAGGCGATGAAGCGCCGACTAATGGAAGACATCGAACTGCAGGCCTGGTGGGTTGAAATGACCAACCCGTTAGAGAAGGGCGGCCTCGGACTCAAAGGTCTGCCCGGCAAAAATGGCATTCAACACGTAGACGAGTTGGTGTCGCTGATAACCAACTTCCTGTTTATGATCTGCGTGCAGGGCTCCGCCGCCTGGAATCCCCAGTTTGACGAGTACGGATTCGCGCCTAATTATCCCCTGGCCCTGCACGGCTGCCTGCCGCAGGATCCTGCCGTGAGTTTCGCCTTGTTGCCTGTATTTAGAGCTGAGGCGGCACTGTTTGGGTGGGTGTTGGTTGGGGGAGTGTTGGGGGTGGGGGTTGGTTGGGGGATTGTTGGAGTGGGTGTTGGTTGGGGATTGTTGGAGTGGGTGTTGGTTGGGGATTGTTGGGATGGGTGTTGGTTGGGGGATTGTTGGGGGTGGGTGTTGGTTGGGGAATTGTTGGAGTGGGTGTTGATTGGGGATTGTTGGGATGGGTGTTGGTTGGGGGATTGTTGGAGTGGCTGTCGATTGGGGGATTGTTGGAGTGGGTGTTGGTTGGGGGATTGTTGGAGTGGGTGTTGGTGGGGGATTGTTGGGATGGGTGTTGGTTGGGGATTGTTGGGATGGGTGTTGGTTGGGCAGGATTGCTATGGTTGTTGTCAGGTTTAGTAAGATGGGTTGTGTGTCAGTTTAGAAACGTAATTATTCCGGATTATTAAATGTATTAAATTATTATTGCTTCACCTGGATTCACCCAAAAACATCGCAGGAGGACCTGGCTCTAGACGAGAGCCTCCAGACGCTGCCCTGCAAGCGGGAGTTCCTAGACACGCTGCTGTCCTTTCGCCTGTGCCAGCGCCAGCGAGGCAGCCGGCTTGGCGAGTACGAGCTGCAGCTGAACCACGATCCAGCGGCCGTCAGGATGCTGCAAGAGTGAGTTTTTATTCTGCTGTTGTGTTTCTCAGACTGATAAATTACTCACATCAATTTACGCACTACGAAATAAGGATTCATTTTTCACCCGGTTAAAAGCATTCGACAATTCAGTATGGTTTCATAGGTTTATTGACTCGCCAGTGTTGCTGGTCCGCTCTGTGCACAATTCCATTATTGTGCAACAGCATAGCAGTCTGGGGTCAACGCGAGTCTACAGAACGCGTGAGATTGGCCTTCTCCACGAGTCACTGCCGCTGTGCCTCCTTGCACCTTTTGGCTTGACGACTCACTAACGGCTGATTACAGTCTCTGAAATCTTTTTAGTAATCAGTATGACAAAAACCAAATAATGCTGTAACCTGCTGTAAAACAAAGACTCTAGTTAATATTTAAACAGTTCTTGACTCGCCTACAACTTAATAGGCCTTAATGCGTTCTTGGTTGGTGGTCTAATAATTATGCGAAAGTCACTTAAAATGGTTAAACTACGAGTAAGTTAAAATTAGGCTGCATAATGTCAGGTAAAGATATCCACGAACTTACAACGGGCAAAAGCACTCTTGTCGTGATACAAGGCATGAAAAGTGCCTGAACAATACATTTTAGTGCTTTAGCAGACAGGCAGTTTGTTTGCTGACTCGCCAGTGTTGCCGGTCCGCTCTGTGCATAATTTCATTGATGTGCAACAGCATAGCAGTCTGGGGTCAACGCGAGTCTACAGAACGCGTGAGATCGGCCTTCTCCACGAGTCACTGCCGCTATGCCTCCTTGCACCTTTTGGCTTGACGACTCACTAATGGCTGATTACAGTCTGATATTGTTTTAGCAATAATTTATGGCACGGACCAAACGAAGATTCGACTAGTCGTTAAACATTGACTCAAATTAATATGTAAGCGGTCCACGACTTGATTACCACCTTAAAATGATAAATAAGTTTGCAATTAGCTCATCTTTTGTCCAAATACATATCGTAAGCTTTGAATTCAAGCAAAACGTTTGATGTGACTTGTAGAGGCCTTTTTTGAACTTGACAAATCCGATTACAAATAAAGACACTCTCAAGATACTAAACAAGCCACATGTGTAGTGATCAAAGGCATGCAAAATGTACCTCAGCGAAACAGTGATGTAGCTATTGGACAGACGGGCTAGTCAATGATAGTCTCTGACTCGCCAGTGTTGCCGGTCCGCTCTGTGCACAAATCCATTATTGTGCAACAGCATAGCAGTCTGGGGTCAACGCGAGTCTACAGAACGCGTGAGATCGGCCTTCTCCACGAGTCACTGCCGCTGTGCCTTCTTGCACCTTTTGGCTTGACGACTCACTAACGGCTGATTACAGTCAGATATCTTCTTAGTAATCAGTAAATCAAGGACCAAATAGGGTTTAACCAGTCGTGAAACAAAGACTCTAGTTATATTTAAACAGTTCTTGGCTCGACTACAACTTAATAGACCTTAATGCATTCTTGGTAATAACTATGCGAAAGTCACTTTAAAATGATTAACTACGAGTAAGTTACTAGTGTAAAATTAAGCAACATAATGTCAGGTAAAGATATTTACAAAATTATAAAATCACTTTTGTACAGTAGTGATCCAGTGCATTAAGAATGCCTGAGAAGTGCAACATCTCTGGTGCTTTAGCAACAGGCAGTTTGTTTGCTGACTCGCCAGTGTTGCCGGTCCGCTCTGTGCACAATTTCATTATTGTGCAACAGCATAGCAGTCTGGGGTCAACGCGAGTCTACAGAACGCGTGAGATCGGCCTTCTCCACGAGTCGCTGCCGCTGTGCCTTCTTGCACCTTTTGGCTTGACGTCTCACTAACGGCTGATTACAGTCTGATCTATATTGTTGGTAATAAATAGTACGGCAGGACCAAACAGATTTTTCTAGTCGGTACACTGTGACTCAGATTAATATCCAAACAGTCTGACTAGATTACAACTTCAAAAGGACAAACAACTTTTGAATTGGCATCGCTTTTGTCTAAATACGAGCGCATATATCAGTAAGCTTCAAATTGACTTAGGACCTTTGATGTAACTTGAACGTCTCTGCACTTTCAAATAAAAGCAGTTCTATTGAATGTATATGGAAATTGGAAGTTAACCTGTATGATGACAAATAGAGATATCTGTACAATGATGGAGTAGATTTTCAGCAGAAAGGTTAATTAATGTTAGTCTCTGACTCGCCAGTGTTGCCGGTCCGCTCTGTGCACAAATCCATTATTGTGCAACAGCATAGCAGTCTGGGGTCAACGCGAGTCTACAAAACGCGTGAGATCGGCCTTCTCCACGAGTCACTGCCGCCGTGCCTTCTTGCACCTTTTGGCATGACGACTCACTAACGGCTGATTACAGTCTCTGATATTGTTTTAGCAATATTCTTACGGCGAGGACCAACCGAATATTTAACCAGTCATTAAACAATGACTTGGATCATTTTCTAAACAGTCCATCACTTGATGCAAGTTAGCAGTTAGATCCCTAATACTCGTAGATAAGCAAGAATCACTCTTAATTGAATTAACTAAATGAAAATTAACCCGCATAATGCCAGATAAAGATATATACAAGCTTAAATAGACAAAAGCACTTTTGTAGTGATCCTGTGCATTAAGAATTCCTGAGAAGTGCGCAACAGGCAGTTTGTTTGCTGACTCGCCAGTGTTGCCGGTCCGCTCTTTGCACAATTTCATTATTGCGCAACAGCATAGCAGTCTGGGGTCAACGCGAGTCTACAGAACGCGTGAGATCGGCCTTCTCCACGAGTCACTGCCGCTGTGCCTCCTTGCACCTTTTGGCTTGACGACTCACTAACGGCTGATTACAGTCTCTGAAATCTTTTTAGTAATCAGTATGACAAAAACCAAATAATGCTGTAACCTGCTGTAAAACAAAGACTCTAGTTAATATTTAAACAGTTCTTGACTCGCCTACAACTTAATAGGCCTTAATGCGTTCTTGGTTGGTGGTCTAATAATTATGCGAAAGTCACTTAAAATGGTTAAACTACGAGTAAGTTAAAATTAGGCTGCATAATGTCAGGTAAAGATATCCACGAACTTACAACGGGCAAAAGCACTCTTGTCGTGATACAAGGCATGAAAAGTGCCTGAACAATACATTTTAGTGCTTTAGCAGACAGGCAGTTTGTTTGCTGACTCGCCAGTGTTGCCGGTCCGCTCTGTGCATAATTTCATTGATGTGCAACAGCATAGCAGTCTGGGGTCAACGCGAGTCTACAGAACGCGTGAGATCGGCCTTCTCCACGAGTCACTGCCGCTATGCCTCCTTGCACCTTTTGGCTTGACGACTCACTAATGGCTGATTACAGTCTGATATTGTTTTAGCAATAATTTATGGCACGGACCAAACGAAGATTCGACTAGTCGTTAAACATTGACTCAAATTAATATGTAAGCGGTCCACGACTTGATTACCACCTTAAAATGATAAATAAGTTTGCAATTAGCTCATCTTTTGTCCAAATACATATCGTAAGCTTTGAATTCAAGCAAAACGTTTGATGTGACTTGTAGAGGCCTTTTTTGAACTTGACAAATCCGATTACAAATAAAGACACTCTCAAGATACTAAACAAGCCACATGTGTAGTGATCAAAGGCATGCAAAATGTACCTCAGCGAAACAGTGATGTAGCTATTGGACAGACGGGCTAGTCAATGATAGTCTCTGACTCGCCAGTGTTGCCGGTCCGCTCTGTGCACAAATCCATTATTGTGCAACAGCATAGCAGTCTGGGGTCAACGCGAGTCTACAGAACGCGTGAGATCGGCCTTCTCCACGAGTCACTGCCGCTGTGCCTTCTTGCACCTTTTGGCTTGACGACTCACTAACGGCTGATTACAGTCAGATATCTTCTTAGTAATCAGTAAATCAAGGACCAAATAGGGTTTAACCAGTCGTGAAACAAAGACTCTAGTTATATTTAAACAGTTCTTGGCTCGACTACAACTTAATAGACCTTAATGCATTCTTGGTAATAACTATGCGAAAGTCACTTTAAAATGATTAACTACGAGTAAGTTACTAGTGTAAAATTAAGCAACATAATGTCAGGTAAAGATATTTACAAAATTATAAAATCACTTTTGTACAGTAGTGATCCAGTGCATTAAGAATGCCTGAGAAGTGCAACATCTCTGGTGCTTTAGCAACAGGCAGTTTGTTTGCTGACTCGCCAGTGTTGCCGGTCCGCTCTGTGCACAATTTCATTATTGTGCAACAGCATAGCAGTCTGGGGTCAACGCGAGTCTACAGAACGCGTGAGATCGGCCTTCTCCACGAGTCGCTGCCGCTGTGCCTTCTTGCACCTTTTGGCTTGACGTCTCACTAACGGCTGATTACAGTCTGATCTATATTGTTGGTAATAAATAGTACGGCAGGACCAAACAGATTTTTCTAGTCGGTACACTGTGACTCAGATTAATATCCAAACAGTCTGACTAGATTACAACTTCAAAAGGACAAACAACTTTTGAATTGGCATCGCTTTTGTCTAAATACGAGCGCATATATCAGTAAGCTTCGAATTGACTTAGGACCTTTGATGTAACTTGAACGTCTCTGCACTTTCAAATAAAAGCAGTTCTATTGAATGTATATGGAAATTGGAAGTTAACCTGTATGATGACAAATAGAGATATCTGTACAATGATGGAGTAGATTTTCAGCAGAAAGGTTAATTAATGTTAGTCTCTGACTCGCCAGTGTTGCCGGTCCGCTCTGTGCACAAATCCATTATTGTGCAACAGCATAGCAGTCTGGGGTCAACGCGAGTCTACAAAACGCGTGAGATCGGCCTTCTCCACGAGTCACTGCCGCCGTGCCTTCTTGCACCTTTTGGCATGACGACTCACTAACGGCTGATTACAGTCTCTGATATTGTTTTAGCAATATTCTTACGGCGAGGACCAACCGAATATTTAACCAGTCATTAAACAATGACTTGGATCATTTTCTAAACAGTCCATCACTTGATGCAAGTTAGCAGTTAGATCCCTAATACTCGTAGATAAGCAAGAATCACTCTTAATTGAATTAACTAAATGAAAATTAACCCGCATAATGCCAGATAAAGATATATACAAGCTTAAATAGACAAAAGCACTTTTGTAGTGATCCTGTGCATTAAGAATTCCTGAGAAGTGCGCAACAGGCAGTTTGTTTGCTGACTCGCCAGTGTTGCCGGTCCGCTCTGTGCACAATTTCATTATTGCGCAACAGCATAGCAGTCTGGGGTCAACGCGAGTCTACAGAACGCGTGAGATCGGCCTTCTCCACGAGTCACTGCCGCTGTGCCTCCTTGCACCTTTTGGCTTGACGACTCACTAACGGCTGATTACAGTCTCTGAAATCTTTTTAGTAATCAGTATGACAAAAACCAAATAATGCTGTAACCTGCTGTAAAACAAAGACTCTAGTTAATATTTAAACAGTTCTTGACTCGCCTACAACTTAATAGGCCTTAATGCGTTCTTGGTTGGTGGTCTAATAATTATGCGAAAGTCACTTAAAATGGTTAAACTACGAGTAAGTTAAAATTAGGCTGCATAATGTCAGGTAAAGATATCCACGAACTTACAACGGGCAAAAGCACTCTTGTCGTGATACAAGGCATGAAAAGTGCCTGAACAATACATTTTAGTGCTTTAGCAGACAGGCAGTTTGTTTGCTGACTCGCCAGTGTTGCCGGTCCGCTCTGTGCATAATTTCATTGATGTGCAACAGCATAGCAGTCTGGGGTCAACGCGAGTCTACAGAACGCGTGAGATCGGCCTTCTCCACGAGTCACTGCCGCTATGCCTCCTTGCACCTTTTGGCTTGACGACTCACTAATGGCTGATTACAGTCTGATATTGTTTTAGCAATAATTTATGGCACGGACCAAACGAAGATTCGACTAGTCGTTAAACATTGACTCAAATTAATATGTAAGCGGTCCACGACTTGATTACCACCTTAAAATGATAAATAAGTTTGCAATTAGCTCATCTTTTGTCCAAATACATATCGTAAGCTTTGAATTCAATCAAAACGTTTGATGTGACTTGTAGAGGCCTTTTTTGAACTTGACAAATCCGATTACAAATAAAGACACTCTCAAGATACCAAACAAGCCACATGTGTAGTGATCAAAGGCATGCAAAATGTACCTCAGCGAAACAGTGATGTAGCTATTGGACAGACGGGCTAGTCAATGATAGTCTCTGACTCGCCAGTGTTGCCGGTCCGCTCTGTGCACAAATCCATTATTGTGCAACAGCATAGCAGTCTGGGGTCAACGCGAGTCTACAGAACGCGTGAGATCGGCCTTCTCCACGAGTCACTGCCGCTGTGCCTTCTTGCACCTTTTGGCTTGTCGACTCACTAACGGCTGATTACAATCTGTTGTTTTTGAGAATGGTTAATTGCCATTTTCATATTATATTTCTTTGGTGATTAGGTTGAAAGAATTGAAAAACGAATAGTAATTTCTCGAAACTGCATTAGACTTTAAGGCTGGTAATTAGGTACGATGCGGAGTTGCTCAGCGGTAAACGCGTCTTACTCTCTTGCCAAACTCCTAGTTCGACTCCATGCGCGACCGCATTCATTTGTTGCTTTTACACAGAAAATTTCCCGTAGCTATCTTACGATTCACCCATGAGAGCCAACCCAAGACACAGAGTGTAGATGTTTGAGGATTAGAAGGTCGGAGTCGATGTACAGTGTACACCTTGTATGAGCATGCTTTCTGAAGACCACAGGATGGACAGAATTGCCTCAGCGCTGGTTGTGAGACGATGTCGCCGATACCGTTGCACCAGAGTGTCCACAACCTTCCAGATATTGTTGTTAGGGCTGTTAAGTGATAAATGTTCTACTGGTAATAAAGAAGCAAAGATAATTACAGATAAATCCTTGTATGCCATGTAGTGTCTAAAGAAAGGTGTCTTGCGGAGCAATGGATCATTTTAATAGTGACAAAACGCCCATTATGCAATAAGATTACCAGGCAGTCATCCGCGTAGCATTGGCTTATACACCATTGGTTACTTAGGCTGCTGACTCGCCAGTGTTGCCGGTCCGCTCTGTGCATAATTTCATTGATGTGCAACAGCATAGCAGTCTGAGGTCAACGCGAGTCTACAGAACGCGTGAGATCGGCCTTCTCCACGAGTCACTGCCGCTATGCCTCCCTGCACCTTTTGGCTTGACGACTCACTAATGGCTGATTACAGTCTGATATTGTTTTAGCAATAATTTATGGCACGGACCAAACGAAGATTCGACTAGTCGTTAAACATTGACTCAAATTAATATGTAAGCGGTCCACGACTTGATTACCACCTTAAAATGATAAATAAGTTTGCAATTAGCTCATCTTTTGTCCAAATACATATCGTAAGCTTTGAATTCAAGCAAAACCTTTGATGTGACTTGTAGAGGCCTTTTTTGAACTTGACAAATCCGATTACAAATAAAGACACTCTCAAGATACTAAACAAGCCACATGTGTAGTGATCAAAGGCATGCAAAATGTACCTCAGCGAAACAGTGATGTAGCTATTGGACAGACGGGCTAGTCAATGATAGTCTCTGACTCGCCAGTGTTGCCGGTCCGCTCTGTGCACAAATCCATTATTGTGCAACAGCATAGCAGTCTGGGGTCAACGCGAGTCTACAGAACGCGTGAGATCGGCCTTCTCCACGAGTCACTGCCGCTGTGCCTTCTTGCACCTTTTGGCTTGACGTCTCACTAACGGCTGATTACAGTCTGATATCTTTTTAGTAATCAGTATATCAAGGACCAAATAGGGTTTAACCAGTCGTTAAACAAAGACTCTAGTTAATATTTAAACAGTTCTTGGCTCGCCTACAACTTAATAGACTTTAGTGCGTTCTTGGTTTGTGCCTTTAATAACTATGGGAAGTCACTTTAAAATGATTAAACTACGAGTTAGTTAAAATTAGGCTGCATAATGTCAGGTGAAGATATTTACCAAATTACAACTTACAAAAGCACTTTTTTAGTGATCAAGTGCATTAAAAATGCCTGACAAATGCAAAGTATCTAGTGCTTTAGCAACAGGCAGTTTGTTTGCTGACTCGCCAGTGTTGCCGGTCCGCTCTGTGTATAATTCCAATATTGTGCAACAGCATAGCAGTCTGGGGTCAGCGCGAGTCTACAGAACGCGTGAGATCGGCCTTCTCCACGAGTCACTGCCGCTGTGCCTTCTTGCACCTTTTGGCTTGACGACTCACTAACGGCTGATTACATTACTTACTTTACATGGTAGAGCAAAGATTAGGAGCGAAGACAGTCAAGAAAAAAATGGAACCCGCCACCGCTAATATTCCCAGGTTCAAGGAGGAATTGGCGGCCGCCAGCGCCAGCATCAAATCGCGCAACAGCAACCGCGACCCGGTGTACCTGTACACTGCACTGGATCCTGAGCGCATGCTGAATCACCTGGTTGTGTGATTAGCAACCCAACTGAAGCTTTTAGCTAAAGACTTGATGTGTAGCGTCACCTTTTTGTATCTTTTTTGTGCGTCTTTCCCAGTGTTTAGCAGGTTAGTTGCAACTGAAATGGCAAGCATTGAATAAGTACAAGCATAGGAAAGTTGCTTCGTCACTTTTCGATGCTCTAGTCAATTCTTACTGCCTTGCCGGGGCTTTTTGAAGTACTTGCAGAAATTTATATACTACTGAGTTGGCAGTAGTTTAATATCATATGCGTCGGATAAGTCAGTTCTAGTGTCTCAATGTATATATGTACTAATAATCTGAGTACCTTTGTTACCTCTTATTGTCCAAACAGTACACTATATATATATATATATTACTGAGTAAGTAGCGTTTTATGTGAGCTGTTGTGCAATTGTTGTCTGATTTTTCCCTAGTTTTACGTAAACCAATTGCAATACGATCTCCGTTTTATACAACACTTTTTATCCCGCTTAGATGGCTGTGCCTCCCGCGTTTATTTATGTTGGATTGCACTACTTACCTACTGTCGGGGTGAGTAGTGTACTGTGGACACGTGTTTTTATAATCTCAAACTGCTTATTAATCAATTCTATGTTAGTCAAACTATCCCTGCATTCCAGTCACTTTTTCTCTGACTCCTGCAATTTTTTCTCTTTTTGTGTGAATCTTCGTTTTTTGTTTCATAGAAAACTGCACATGTGGTTTTAAAGGTTTTATTATGTGTGTCAGGTTTTTTACTATTGTTGACAAAAATGCTGAATCGATTGTGTCCGCTCTTATACTACTGACAGACAATGCTTTGAGTAGCATAGTTAGGACATTAGTTGTCAAATAAATTTACTTTTTAAAGCGATCTGATGTGCTAAGCGTCCTCTTGCTTGCGTTAATTCTAGAAATTGCCTCATAAAATTTCATTTATTAAAATTGTGTTTTAATAACTTGTCTGCCAATTTCAAACTCGTTTATCCTCGCCATTTTTCGGACAAAATTTTGACAAAAATACGAACTGCATAGCCGCACATTCCTTATATTATATTATCTCAATTGAACAATATCTGAAGTCTCTCTCTGTGGCACAATAAATTATCTTTATATGCTTTACTCTGCTGGCTTATTCATTTCTATTCAGTCACAGTCGTAAAGATAATTTAGCGGTTGGCTGTATGACTTTAGGCCTATATATATAATTATACCTACCGATAAGGCTGTTATCCGTATTTATTGCAGCATGGCTTCGTTTTTATAATTTGCGGTTTGGTAATTTTTTAATTAGGTGCGTGCCCAACTGCTGTAGTTTCTATTTTCTGTTCTTCCTGCATTCCAGTGGTAATGCAGTGCTTGACAGAGCAATTGACAAGACACTCCTGAGACTATCTGTATCTGAAATATGCCATTTGAAACTGATAGATATTATACTGATGGATATCTATATCCTGCTCTGATGGATTTCTATATCCTACTCTGGATGTCTATACCCTGCTCTGATGGATGTCTATATCCTACTCTGGATGTCTATACCCTGCTCTGATGGATTTCTATATCCTACTCTGAATGTTTATACCCTGCTCTGATGGATGTCTATATCCTACTCTGGATGTCTATACCCTGCTCTGATGGATTTCTATATCCTACTCTGGATGTCTATACCCTGCTCTGATGGATGTCTATATCCTGCTCTGGATGTCTATACCCTGCTCTGATCGATATCTATATCCTACTCTGGATGTCTATACCCTGCTCTGATCGATATCTATATCCTGCTCTAATGGTGTCTATATCCTGCTCTAATCGATGTTTATATCCTCCTCTGATGGATGTCAATATCCTGTTCTGATAGATGTCTATATCCTGCTCTAATCAATGTCTATATCCTGCTCTAATCGATGTTTATATCCTCCTCTGATGGATGTCTATATCCTGCTCTGACGGATGTCTATATCCTGCTCTAATCGATGTTTATATCCTGCTCTAATGAATGTCTATATACTGCTCTAATCCATGTCTATATCCTGCTCTGATGAATGTCTATATCCTGCTCTTATAGATGTCTATATCCTGCTCTTATGGATGTCTATATCCTGCTCTTATGGATGTCTATATCCTGCTCTAATAGTGTCTATATCCTTCTCTAAGTGATGTCTACATCCTACTCTGATGGATGTCAATATCCTGCTCTATTGAATGTCTATATCCTGCTCTAATGAATTTCTATATCCTGCTCTGATCGATATCTATATCCTGCTCTAATGGTGTCTATATCCTGCTCTAATGAATGTCAATATCCTGCTCTGATGGATGTCAATATCCTGCTCTGATGGATGTCTATATCCTGCTCTCATGAATTTCTATATCCTGCTCTTATGGATGTCTATATCCTGCTCTAATCCATGTCTATATCCTGCTCTGATGAATGTCTATATCCTGCTCTTATGGATGTCTATATCCTGCTCTTATGGATGTCTATATCCTGCTCTTATGGATGTCTATATCCTGCTCTGATGGATGTCAATATCCTGCTCTAATAGTGTCTATATCCTTCTCTAAGTGATGTCTACATCCTACTCTGATGGATGTCAATATCCTGCTCTAATAGTGTCTATATCCTTCTCTAAGTGATGTCTACATCCTACTCTGATGGATGTCAATATCCTGCTCTAATGAATGTCTATATCCTGCTCTAATGAATGTCTATATCCTGCTCTAATGAATGTCTATATCCTGCTCTAATGAATGTCTATTTCCTGCTCTTATGGATGTCTATATCCTGCTGTGATGGATGTCTATATCCTGCTGTGATGGATGTCTATATCCTGCTGTGATATATGCACGAGCGTATATTTCCGAGACTGATAGATGTCTATATGAGATTGACGGATGACTATATTCGAGACTGATATATCCGACAACAGAGCGATCAAACACTGACTGCTTCAGTCAAGCACTGCAAGTTTGGTGTTGAGTCAAGCCGCTTGTTGAGCAGCTCTGACAGGCAGACACGCAAGTCAGATCACCGCCAGAAGGAGCAACTCCCTGAATTCGTCTCTTAGCGCCACTCCTCTACTTCGCAGAAAGTTTGAGTGTCTTTAGCCGCGGGGAAGTCGGCTGGCTGGGAAGAGGGGCGGCGGGAGGCCGAGACCCCCAACGGCTTGAAGAGGTCCCGCTGATGCTAGCAATTAGTGGCCGCAGAAAGAGAGACAGACGGACAGACAGACAGGCTGCAGATAGGCAGCCAGTCGCACAATAAGACGCTCTTCTCGCCTGCTCTCCCCGCTGCCTCGGCATCGCCTCTCGAGGCGCAGTTTTAACAGTGTAGCACACAGACACGGGTTTTGACTGACAGCTGCCAGTCAGTATCTTGGACGGTGTCAGGGGGAAGGCTGCCGGCCTAAGCAAGCTCAAGGAGGACCGGGAGTGATTGTTGAGGGCGCCTGATTGGCAGCGGGGCCTCCCGTCGATGGAGGGTGTCGGGAGGGAGCGGGGGCGGCCTGTCCATGATGATGCTACTCTGGGGCCGGGCAGGCGGCCAGATTGACAGCTGGATATGCCGAGGGGACAGTGAAAGCTGCGACTGGCCTTTCCCGGGATTTCTGCGGCAACGGTTGCAGCAACTGGCGGAGCAGGAATTGGAAGCTGCGCTGATCCGTTCTCCCGCTGCGGTGGAGCAACAAACAAATGGATATAATTGCGGGAGTTACATTTATTGAGGGGTTAGAAGAAACTAACCAAAATAGGTCAAATGACTCGTCAGTTCTGATCGAAATATAAAAAACTATTGCGATAACTGAGAAGGCAGGAATAGATACTTGGATAGACATCATGAAGGCAGGAATAGATACTTGGATAGAGATCATGAAGGCAGGAATAGATGCTTGGATAGAGATCATGAAGGCAGGAATAGATACTTGGATAGACATCATGAAGGCAGGAATAGATACTTGGATAGAGATCATGAAGGCAGGAATAGATACTTGGATAGAGATCGTGAAGGCAGGAATAGATACTTGGATAGAGATGATGAAGGCAGGAATAGATACTTGGATAAAGATCATGAAGACAGGAATAGATTTTTGGATAGAGATCATGAAGGTGGAATAGATGCTTGGATAGAGATCGTGAAGGCAGGAATAGATACTTGGATAGAGATCGTGAAGGCAGGAATAGATATTTGGATAGAGATCATGAAGGCAGGAATAGATACTTGGATAGAGATCATGAAGGCAGGAATAGATACTTGGATAGAGATCGTGAAGGCAGGAATAGATACTTGGTTAGAGATCGTGAAGGCAGGAATAGATATTTGGATAGAGATCATGAAGGCAGGAATAGATACTTGGATAGAGATCGTGAAGGCAGGAATAGATACTTGGATAGAGATCGTGAAGGCAGGAATAGATACTTGGATAGAGATGATGAAGGCAGGAATAGATACTTGGATAGAGATTATGAAGACAGGAATAGATTTTTGGATAGAGATCATGAAGGTGGAATAGATGCTTGGATAGAGATCATGAAGGCAGGAATAGATACTTGGATAGAGATCATGAAGACAGGAATAGATTTTTGGATAGAGATCATGAAGGTGGAATAGATGCTTGGATAGAGATCATGAAGGCAGGAATAGATATTTGGATAGAGACCGTGAAGGCAGGAATAGATACTTGGATAGAGATGATGAAGGCAGGAATAGATACTTGGATAGAGATCATGAAGACAGGAATAGATTTTTGGATAGAGATCATGAAGGTGGAATAGATGCTTGGATAGAGATCATGAAGGCAGGAATAGATATTTGGATAGAGATCATGAAGGTGGAATAGATGCTTGGATAGAGATCATGAAGGCAGGAATAGATACTTGGATAGAGATCATGAAGGTGGAATAGATGCTTGGATAGAGATCATGAAGGCAGGAATAGATACTTGGATAGAGATCGTGAAGGCAGGAATAGATACTTGGATAGAGATCATGAAGGCAGGAATAGATACTTGGATAGAGATCATGAAGGCAGGAATAGATACTTGGATAGAGATCATGAAGGCAGGAATAGATTTTTGGATAGAGATCATGAAGGTGGAATAGATGCTTGGATAGAGATCGTAAAGGCAGGAATAGATGCTTGGATAGAGATCACGAAGGCAGGAATAGATACTTGGATAGAGATCATGAAGGCAGGAATAGATACTTGGATAGAGACCGTGAAGGCAGGAATTGATACTTGGATAGAGATCGTGAAGGCAGGAATAGATACTTGGATAGAGATCGTGAAGGCAGGAATAGATATTTGGATAGAGACCGTGAAGGCAGGAATAGATGCTTGGATAGAGATGATGAAGGCAGGAATAGATACTTGGATAGAGATCATGAAGGCAGGAATAGATTTTTGGATAGAGATCATGAAGGTGGAATAGATGCTTGGATAGAGATCGTGAAGGCAGGAATAGATACTTGGATAGAGATCGTGAAGGCAGGAATAGATACTTGGATAGAGATCATGAAGGTGGAATAGATGCTTGGATAGAGATCATGAAGGCAGGAATAGATATTTGGATAGAGATCATGAAGGTGGAATAGATATTTGGATAGAGATCATGAAGGCAGGAATAGATACTTGGATAGAGATCATAAAGGCAGGAATAGATACTTGGATAGAGATCATGAAGGCAGGAATAGATACTTGGATAGAGACCGTGAAGGCAGGAATAGATTTTTGGATAGAGATCATGAAGGTGGAATAGATGCTTGGATAGAGATCGTGAAGGCAGGAATAGATACTTGGATAGAGATCATGAAGGCAGGAATAGATACTTGGATAGAGACCGTGAAGGCAGGAATTGATACTTGGATAGAGATCATGAAGGCAGGAATTGATACTTGGATAGAGATCATGAAGGCAGGAATAGATACTTGGATAGAGACCGTGAAGGCAGGAATTGATACTTGGATAGAGATCATGAAGGCAGGAATAGATACTTGGATAGAGACCGTGAAGGCAGGAATAGATTTTTGGATAGAGATCATGAAGGTGGAATAGATGCTTGGATAGAGATCGTGAAGGCAGGAATAGATACTTGGATAGAGATCATGAAGGCAGGAATAGATACTTGGATAGAGACCGTGAAGGCAGGAATTGATACTTGGATAGAGATCATGAAGGCAGGAATTGATACTTGGATAGAGATCATGAAGGCAGGAATAGATACTTGGATAGAGACCGTGAAGGCAGGAATTGATACTTGGATAGAGATCATGAAGGCAGGAATAGATACTTGGATAGAGATCATGAAGGCAGGAATAGATACTTGGATAGAGATCATGAAGGCAGGAATTGATACTTGGATAGAGATCGTGAAGGCAGGAATAGATACTTGGTTAGAGATCGTGAAGGCAGGAATAGATATTTGGATAGAGACCGTGAAGGCAGGAATAGATGCTTGGATAGAGATCATGAAGGCAGGAATAGATACTTGGATAGAGATCATGAAGGCAGGAATAGATACTTGGATAGAGATCATGAAGGCAGGAATAGATTTTTGGATAGAGATCATGAAGGTGGAATAGATGCTTGGATAGAGATCGTGAAGGCAGGAATAGATACTTGGATAGAGATCGTGAAGGCAGGAATAGATACTTGGATAGAGATCATGAAGACAGGAATAGATGCTTGGATAGAGATCATGAAGGCAGGAATAGATATTTGGATAGAGATCATGAAGGTGGAATAGATGCTTGGATAGAGATCATGAAGGCAGGAATAGATACTTGGATAGAGATCATAAAGGCAGGAATAGATACTTGGATAGAGATCATGAAGGCAGGAATAGATACTTGGATAGAGATCATGAAGGTGGAATAGATGCTTGGATAGAGATCGTGAAGGTGGAATAGATGCTTGGATAGAGATCATAAAGGCAGGAATAGATACTTGGATAGAGATCATGAAGGCAGGAATAGATATTTGGATATATTTTTAGCTTAGCGACCAGACGTCTCCACCTGCTAGCTCGGCCAGATAATATTAATTGCCCTTGGAGACTCAGATAAATTTTCAAAATTGTTTCCAGGCAGTTGATGATTGACAGGTTCGAGCAAATTTTCGGGGACGAAGAAATCGCCTTTTGTCTCCAAGCGAATAGGGGGAACTGGGCCCAGGGTTGCTAGGCCTGAGTTACGCTTGGATCCCACCCCGCACAAGTCTGCAGAGCTGCGGTGGAGTCTGCGACACAGTGCATGTTTGAGCTGCATCGGACTGCTCAGGTTTAACAATGTTTTTTTTCCGCTATCTTATCGCTGCAGCCGGCAAAGCTCGATGGGAGGCGGGGTGGATGAAAGGCCGAAGCCTCGGTTTGCTTTTAATCTTAGCCGCTCCGAGTTCGCTTTGCGAGGCCGGCGCCTCCACACAAAGCGTCCAATTTTTTGAATCGGGACCATTTTTTGCCGGTTCAGCTGGCGCGGAGGTCGAATATTCCCATGAATCCCGACCGCATGTCTGATGCGATTTGGGCCAAGTTGGCTCTGCTGTTTGCAAGTGCTTCACCTGGCTTCATTGTTAGAGTGGGTGTGGAATGGTGGGGCTGTTACTGAGGGTGTCACAGAGTGGGTGTGGAATGGTGGAGCTGTTACTGAGGGTGTTACAGAGTGGGTGTGGAATGGTGGGGCTGTTACTGAGGGTGTCACAGAGTGGGTGTGGAATGGTGGGGCTGTTACTGAGGGTGTTACAGAGTGGGTGTGGAATGGTGGGGCTGTTACTGAGGGTGTCACAGAGTGGGTGTGGAATGGTGGGGCTGTTACTGAGGGTGTTGCAAAGTGGGTGTGGAATGGTGGGGCTGTTACTGAGGGTGTTGCAGAGTGGGTGTGGAATGGTGGGGCTGTTACTGAGGGTGTTGCAGAGTGGGTGTGGAATGGTGGGGCTGTTACTGAGGGTGTTGCAGAGTGGGTGTGGAATGGTGGGGCTGTTACTGAGGGTGTCACAGAGTGGGTGTGGAATGGTGGGGCTGTTACTGAGGGTGTTGCAAAGTGGGTGTGGAATGGTGGGGCTGTTACTGAGGGTGTCACAGAGTGGGTGTGGAATGGTGGGGCTGTTACTGAGGGTGTTGCAGAGTGGGTGTGGAATGGTGGAGCTGTTACTGAGGGTGTTACAGAGTGGGTGTGGAATGGTGGAGCTGTTACTGAGGGTGTCACAGAGTGGGTGTGGAATGGTGGAGCTGTTACTGAGGGTGTCACAGAGTGGGTGTGGAATGGTGGGGCTGTTACTGAGGGTGTCACAGAGTGGGTGTGGAATGGTGGAGCTGTTACTGAGGGTGTCACAGAGTGGGTGTGGAATGGTGGGGCTGCTACTGAGTCTGTTACGGTGTGCAGTGGGTGCAGAATCGTGAGGCTGTTACAGAGGGTGTTACGAATGGCAATAGAATTTATAGCTGTGTCACAAGGTAAATGTGAGGGTGTTGCAATTGTTATAGAAATCTGAAGCTACCTGTCTGCCTTAATGCCATTGCGTGAGGCGCGACGATGCGAGCCTCTATTCATTATGACTGCCAGCTCCAGGTGCATTGACTTTGGTGCAAAAGTGGGTGCTACAATTGAATTTTTTAAACCTCGACTCAGACTTGAGGGGTTTGAGTCGATGTGTCACAACGTCAATCTTAATTTCATAGCCTCAAAGCTTGGTCTAGTTGTGCAAAAATGCGGTTTCCCTTCCATATCCCAGTGAACATTGTCGCCCCTATTAATCTATCAATCATTTTAACAAATTGTCAATCAAAGCCATCCCAACGCGTGCCTCGCCCACTACAAGTTTTTACGGTTCACAAAGAAATTCACAAAAGTTGATTGGACTGGCTGGGTGCTAGAAGCAAACACTTCTCTGGCCTTCGTGTCTGCCTGCCCCGTCTGTCTCTCCGAAGCGAGCACAAACTGTTTTGAATGGCATCGGCGAGCAACAGGTGGCTTCAAGCAAGCCCGGGCCACTTCTGCTTTCGTCTCTCTCGGCCACGGCACACCCGGGCAAGCCTCGGGGTGCCGGGGAGGGGGGGTCGTGCGCCCCTTCCCTCTCCCCCCCACAGTATTCAGGTTACAAGTGTAGACGGGCGATGGACCAGCGCTGCGGGGGGGTTGGGCCATAGACTAAACACACTCCAGTCCCAAGTCGGGCTTTGACAATGGGCTTGTTTTACTCTCTTGTTAAAATTGAAAATTTTCGAACAACCTCTTCTGCGCCTGTCTGTGGATTGAAGCAGCTCCGACTATCGATTGAACAACAAAGCCGAGGATTTTCTGTGCTTCTCTTTGTCAAGAGCTCGTCTTCAACTGCACACTCCCGCTCCCTGGGGGGCACACAAATGAAGCGCGGGCATGTGGCAAGTGAAGAAGATCGAAATTTCTAGTGCAAGAAAGAAGTTGAAGGAGGCAGTTTGTTGAAATGCAGTGTGAAGTGACAGAGAGAGAGATAAGGCGCCGGGCGTGACTGAGGGGGGGCTTCACTGGGGCACATAAAGGTGTGGCTGATTTTGACAGCCATTCATTTTTGCTGCACGTATTCATAGATGCGGATCGCGGCCCTCGTATCAATTGTTAATATCACGGCCGGCTGCAACATGCTTCGTTAAAAATCTGTTCCTACAGCGAGGCTGTGCTGCACTAATCAGCCTGTCAACCTGTCCATCATCAGTCAGTTCGTGTCAGTGCTCGATTTTGGCTGCTTGATGGACACTGCGTTGATTGCACTGACAAAGCTATGGGCTGGATTTGGACATATGATCGCTTTTTCTGTGCACCTGCCTGCCTTATCAATGTGTCTGTTTGACATGCGCCACACTAATGCAGGTGTTATTTGAGCATAATTGCGCCCCCCCCCCCCAGACTGGAGGTTTTAAGCTGTGAGGGAGATGGCATGGAAACCAGAGCTTGAGATTGGAGCAGATAGAAATAAGGAAGAGAAGGAATAGAGAAGGAAGAGACAGATGGAGAGTGCCTGGTGGACAGTGGCAGAGACAGAGGAGGCTGGCTGGTGGACAGTGGCAGAGACAGGGGAGGCTGGCTGGTGGACAGTGGCAGAGACAGAGGAGGCTGGCTGGTGGACAGTGGCAGAGACAAGGGAGGCTGGCTGGTGGACAGTGGCAGAGACAGAGGAGGCTGGCTGGTGGACAGTGGCAGAGACAGGGGAGGCTGCCTGGTGGACATTGGCAGAGACAGGGGAAGCTGGCTGGTGGACATTGGCAGAGACAGGGGAGGCTGGCTGGTGGATAGTGGCAGAGACAGGGGAGGCTGGCTGGTGGACAGTGGCAGAGACAGGGGAGGCTGCCTGGTGAACAGTGGCAGAGACAGGGGAGGCTGGCTGGTGGATAGTGGCAGAGACAGGGGAGGCTGGCTGGTGGATAGTGGCAGAGACAGGGGAGGCTGGCTGGTGGACAGTGGCAGAGACAGGGGAGGCTGGCTGGTGAACAGTGGCAGAGACAGGGGAGGCTGCCTGGTGGACAGTGGCAGAGACAGGGGAGGCTGGCTGGTGCACAGTGGCAGAGACAGGGGAGGCTGCCTGGTGGATAGTGGCAGAGACAGGGGAGGCTGCCTGGTGGACAGTGGCAGAGACAGGGGAGGCTGGCTGGTGGACAGTGGCAGAGACAGGGTGAGTGGCGGTCAGAGATGGGGAGAGCAGGGCAGGAGACTGTGAGCGGTGTCCGGTGGCCGGGCATCCATCATTTTCTTATCAATCAAGCTGGGTGGCTGCCCGCTGTTCGTCTCGCGTGCGACACCCCGCAGTCCCTCCTCGCCTCCCCCCTTTCAGGCGGCGCCGCTGGTGGCACGTCGGGGGGGGGGTTCGGGAAGAAGGAAGAGGGGAAAAGATTGAAAAGGAATGAAAAGTAAATAAAGCTGCGGATTCTGCCGCTAAGCCCGCAGATGGGCGGCCGGGCCTCTCCGCTGTCTCGCTCGTGTCTTGACACTTTTTTGATAGATTCGGTGGACTGCCGCCGCTGCTGCCGCCGCTGAGCTGAGCCGCTCCTGCGAGGGTTTCGCGTGTCCTGCAAGTAGCGATGAAAGCGGCAGAAATCAAATCAAAATCATAACTTAGAAACCGAATACTTTTGATGTCGGACTATGCCACTTTTGATGCCACTTTTGATGTCGGACTATGCCACTTTTGATGTCGGACTATGCCACTTTTGATGTCGGACTATGCCACTTTTGATGTCGGACTATGCCACTTTTGATGTCGGACTATGCCACTTTTGATGTCGGACTATGCCACTTTTGATGTCGGACTATGTCAGTTTTGATGCCACTTTTGATGTCGGACTATGTCACTTTTGATGCCACTTTTGATGCCACTTTTAATGTCGGACTATGCCACTTTTGATGCCACTTTTGATGCCACTTTTGATGCCACTTTTGATGTCGGACTATGCCACTTTTGATTACGGAATCTGCCATTTTGATACCGGAATCTGCCATTTTGATACCGGAATCTGCCATTTTGATACCGGAATCTGCCACTTTGCATTGGTTTCTGTTCAATCAGATTGACTCAAGTGACCAACGCTTTACCAGCCATTAGAGGCTGGCAAGACTTTTCCCGTGCAGCTCAAGGTGGGCAAGAGGCGATTCATAAAATATGCGAAAATTCTTTCATATTTTCGTATTTTCCCAACGCCTGCCTCCTTGACTCGCAAGCCCCCCCCCCTTATTTCCATTATCAGAGCC
This sequence comes from Macrostomum lignano, assembly GCA_002269645.1. Lineage (NCBI taxonomy): Eukaryota > Metazoa > Platyhelminthes > Macrostomidae > Macrostomum > Macrostomum lignano. The sequence goes on from NIVC01000604.1 coordinate 221,787, forward strand.
TCTGACTGACGTCTGTCTGTCATGGGCGACTGCAGACTTGAGTAGCACCGGACTCCCCCCGTCTCTTCCAGTGAAGCGGGCAGCGGCCAATCTGATGAAGGAGAGAGGCTGGGCAGTCCGCTTCCCTCTCTCTCTCTCCTCTCCTCTCTCAGCCCCATCAATTACGCAAAATGACAGCGCCTTATCAAGCCGGGGAGCTGCTTGTCAAAAACCCAAGGCCTCCTTGCCCCCCCCTCCTCCCTTCTCCGCTTGCGGCCCCCCTGGGAGGCTGGGAAAGGCGGAGGACGAGTCCAGACTGATGGAGAAAATGGAGGAAGGGAGACTGCGGCGCAGGGGGGGGGTAGAGTTCTTGGCGGGTCCGGAGAGAGCGGCGAGGGGTCAGCGGCAGCAGCGACTGCCTCTCGGGCTCCTCGAGTGACTCCTCAGAGAGCGGAGCTTCTGGTCACTCAGAAGGGATTGGGAAAATTGAAAGCCTTCAAGCCCGCTTTTGCATACGCACTCAGCGGCCCCCCAGCTGCCCTCCTGCAAGTTTTGATTAGATCGTGTCACATGGGAGGCAGAGGCGGGCAGCGGTTGTCTTGTGACAAGAGGTTTTGGCACGGCACAGGAATTCCGGGGTGCAAAAGATGAAGTAGGGCTTATGAGTGAGCGCGGTTAGTTAGAATCTGAGATCTGGGATCTGAGATCTGAGATCTGGGATCTGAGATCTGGGATCTGAGATCTGGGATCTGAGATCTGGGATCTGAGATCTGGGATCTGAGATCTGGGATCTGAGATCTGGGATCTGAGATCTGGGATCTGAGATCTGGGATCTGAGATCTGGGATCTGAGATCTGGGATCTGAGATCTGGGATCTGAGATCTGGGATCTGAGATCTGGGATCTGAGATCTGGGATCTGAGATCTGGGATCTGAGATCTGGGATCTGAGATCTGGGATCTGAGATCTGGGATCTGAGATCTGGGATCTGAGATCTGGGATCTGAGATCTGGGATCTGAGATCTGGGATCTGAGATCTGGGATCTGAGATCTGGGATCTGAGATCTGGGATCTGAGATCTGGGATCTGAGATCTGGGATCTGAGATCTGGGATCTGAGATCTGGGATCTGAGATCTGGGATCTGAGATCTGGGATCTGAGATCTGGGATCTGAGATCTGGGATCTGAGATCTGGGATCTGAGATCTGGGATCTGAGATCTGGGATCTGAGATCTGGGATCTGAGATCTGGGATCTGAGATCTGAGATCTGGGATCTGAGATCTGGGATCTGAGATCTGGGATCTGAGATCTGGGATCTGAGATCTGGGATCTGAGATCTGGGATCTGAGATCTGGGATCTGAGATCTGGGATCTGAGATCTGGGATCTGAGATCTGGGATCTGAGATCTGGGATCTGAGATCTGGGATCTGAGATCTGGGATCTGAGATCTGGGATCTGAGATCTGGGATCTGAGATCTGGGATCTGAGATCTGGGATCTGAGATCTGGGATCTGAGATCTGGGATCTGAGATCTGGGATCTGAGATCTGGGATCTGAGATCTGGGATCTGAGATCTGGGGAAATCTTCAAATCGGAATATTGGGATTGCAATCTTAGATGACACAGGCGGTCTGTGTTTCTGTAGTTAAGAAAAATAATTGTAAAAAGCATTTTACTTGTGAAAACAGCAGAGTCAGTAACTGACTGCAGCGGCACCCACCGCAGAAGTTCCGCATTTTTCCCCAATTTCGCTTTCAATTTTCCGTGTCGGGGCTTTTTGCCTGACGAATTGCGGTGGAAATCTCTCAAATGGGATTCGGCGCGAACAGCAGCAGTGATCCCAGAGGCCATAAGATTTCACTCCGCCTCGGTGACTGCCGCGGTGCGGTAGGTCCCTCCCTCCGTCTCCCTACACCTGCTCCTCTTTGTGGCCTAAAAAGTGGCGCGCCTAAAAACAACAAAAATCCAACTTCTGGCTTCGGTTTCGAAATTGATGAAGCGGAGGCTAAATTGTAACGATCGCCGCGGAGTGGCTGGTGTGGAGTGGGGAAGATTATCCCCAGCCCTCCGCCCCGACGCGGTCGAGACTTTCTGCGCCGTTTCCTAAGATTTTCTGTCTTTAAAGAGCCGGCCACCCTCCCCCCCCAGTCGACCTCCCTAGTGACAAGTGGCCCAGAAAATTCTTGTTGCTTTCTGCTGTCGCCGCCACAACAGTCAGGGGACTTCACCTCTTAATTATTCTGCGAATTGTTTGTCTGTCTGTCTGTCTGTCTGTCTGTCTGTCTGTCTGTCTGTCTGTCTGTCTGTCTGTCTGTCTGTCTGTCTGTCTGTCTGTCTGTCTGTCTGTCTGTCTGTCTGTCTGTCTGTCTGTCTGTCTGTCTGTCTGTCTGTCTGTCTGTCTGTCTGTCTGTCTGTCTGTCTGTCTGTCTGTCTGTCTGTCTGTCTGTCTGTCTGTCTGTCTGTCTGTCTGTGTGTCTGTCTGTCTGTGTGTCTGTCTGTCTGTCTGTCTGTGTGTCTGTGTGTCTGTCTGTCTGTGTGTCTGTCTGTCTGTGTGTCTGTGTGTCTGTCTGTCTGTCTGTCATGTCGCAGGTGTGCATCTGATTAACCAGCATCAGCACACACATATTCCAAGCGAGCAAGATTGCTGTCCATGTCTACCTGTGTGCAGCACAGCACAAACTGTGCTAGCCGCAACGCAGCCCCGTCTGTCTGCCTACTCGCCTGTCTGTCAGGTGATTTGTTGTTTCACTTTTTAATCCTTCATTCCCGCGGGTTGCTGAAATAATTCTGCCCGGCAACTCGCAGCCCGGTCGGAGCAGCCGCCCGCCCCCACTCCGGCGCAATCGCCCGCTGCCTGTCAAAACTGCTGGGCTCGCGTCTTCCTCTGCAGACCTGCCGACTGCAGCGGCCAGCGCCCGCCAGCTTTCCTTCTCTCTGTCTGTCTGTCTGTCTGTCTGTCTGTCTGTCTGTCTGTCAATTTGTTGACAGCTAATTCGTTCTCCCCACCCCATTGCCCCAGCAGCAGTGGCCTGCCAGTCCAGTCAAGTCCTGTCAATCGAGAGCCTGAGGCGCAGGCAGTGTGCTTGCTGGAACAATTATTGTAACTTGCGCCTCTGTAACTCTGTATGCTTGCCCAGCACTGAACTCCCCCCCGCTGCTGCCACTGCTGCATTGTATTCTATTATAGTCTTTCCCACCGCTGTCACCCTCACTGGGGTGGCATGGAAGCAACGAGATTTTTTCAAGCATATCAGAGAATCAAGTCTTCTTAGTTGTGATCTTCGGCTGGCACGACTTCTGCCGGCTTACTGGAGCCGCTGGATTATTGAGCAGCGAACCGAGTTGAGTATAGGAAAGCCAGGATTTCCGTGAAGATGCGCATAGACAGGGGATGAGATGCTGCTGTATGATGAGGCTCTTGCAGCATCTTCTTTTCCCCTGCTCTCCCAGTCTCCCGCGCCCCTCCCCAATCCGCTATCGCACTGACTCACTTCAAACTGACAAGGGCGGACAGACCTGAGAGGACTGGGGGAGAGGCGGATAGGAAAATAATAATTCAAAGGGATCTGGGATTAGCTAACGGCTCGATTAAGCCGACTGGGGAATGGGAGGTGAGGCGGCAGTTTGACGTCTCAGCTGCTCCGCCCCGAGTTCAAGTCTCTCTGGGGTGGGGAGCGGGTGCTCAGCTGACTGGGGGTGAGAAAACTTCATCCTGCCAGCTCCCCCCCCCCAGCAGCAGGACTTTGATGGGGACGGACAGACTCCGCCTCGTAGGGGCTCGGGTCAGTTGGGCCAGACTGCCAGCCATGACGGCTCTCACGGGGATGGCAGCATTGAGGGCTGGCTTGGCTGGCAGTGAGGACTGGAACTCTCTCCCCTCTCCCTTTTGCCAGTTCAATCACCTCGGCTCGCTGGGCGAACTGAAGGGGAAAATAGACGGGAATGAGTAAAGAAGGGAGCCGCTGTGCGCGAGTCCCAGTGCCAGACCCCTGCGTGCTCGGCCTGTATTTCACCTTAGCCTGCCGCTGCAGTGTCGCGGGCCGGGCTGAATCTGAAGTCGGGGAGGGGAGAGCAATGGAGAGATGGGGCGGCACGGCCGGTCAGTTTGGGATTTGAGCAGGCGCTCATCCTCCCCAGAGTCCAGTCGCAATTTCTCCTCTATACCCTGACCAGTCAGTCGCCCTTGACGGCAGGGATGTGAGAGCTGCCGAGGCGGTGGGGCAGTGGCAGGCCGAGCTGACTTTGACGCATGTACAAAACTGCGCACAGCTCGCCCTCCCACTCTCTGCCCCCCCCCCTGGCTGTCTCTCGCTCTCTCCGCTCCGCCAACCGGTGGACGCCGGGCCCAGCCCCTGCCCTATCGCTGCGTGCCGCCACCCCCATCGAGCCCTCGGGCCGTGGCTGCAAACTGGAGGGGTGAACGGTGACTGATTGACTTGACTCGCCCTCCACCCCTCCCCCACACACCTCCCACAGCCCCCCTCTCGCTCACCCTCCTTCTCTGCCTGTTTTTCATGCGCTGAAGACCCTCCCAGCTCGAGCCGCCTCGGTTCTCCTCCGCCGCCGCCGCCGCCTCCTCCATTCGCTTCTTTTCGCGATGCAACCGAGACACTGACTGATCGGAGCCCCGGGAGCTGCCAGCGGCTTCTTTAATTATTGTCGAATTCGAATCAGCTGCCAGAAGCATTCGAAACACAGTTTGAGCCGGCCAGCCGCCGGGACGCAGCTGCTATTCGAACCCTCCGCACGCGGCGTCAGCGCTTCATCAAGCTTCATCAGCGACCATAAAAATATCCCCCTCCCTTCATCCAACCCACTCCGCTCCGTCTCTTCACCGTCAGTAAGACGAGACGCCCCCTCCCTGCTTGCCACACATTGCCTCTTCCTCTGATCCCAGCAGCTCCAAGCCGAAGAATGGCCCACCTGATCCCGCCGCCCCATCCATTCCTGCTAGCTTTTGAAGGCTGATAAACCTCTTCTCAGCGTCAAATCCTCCCGAATACTCCCAGGCCCGCCTCTGCCTTTCTCCGAGCCGATACCCTAGAAAGCCGCTCGGATAAATTTTCAACAAGAAGCTTTCACTCCCAAATCCCGGCTCCTCAAAACTTTTATCCTCTCCGTTTCCCTACTCGCTCTCCTCGCCCGGCGCGGGCCAGTCGGCACAAACAGCGACAGCAGCCGGCATGGGAATATTTCCTCAGATCGCCCCGGCAGAGGTCCTCGTGCTCAGCTGTCCGCTCTGCCACTTCGTCACGCACCACGTGGACAAGCTGGAGGCGCACTTCACCGCCAAGCACCAGCACCAGCACCTGAACGGCGACGCAGCGCGCGAGCCGGCGGAGGCAGCCGACGCCGACGCTGACGGCTCCCGGTTCAACCTGCTCCGCTGCTCTGTCTGCGCCAAGGTCAGCAACTCGGCGGCCTTCATGTCCGAGCACTTGGCCATCGCGCATCCTGGCGAGTCCGGCTCGAGTACGGGTGTTGAGACCGTTTTCCGCGGCCTGCTCAAGCCGACCGCCGTTGCCACCAGCGCCACCGGAGACGCAGCCGGGGCTTCGCCGTCCCGCCGGTGCCTGTTCTGCCCGTTCCGAGCGGCCAGCGTTGCGGAGCTGAGGCGGCACTTCGAGTACCACGGCCTGCGCAACGTGGCGGGCCTGAGCTGCGCCGAGGCCGATGGGACCGCCGCACCACTGGTGAGTCCGGCATTCCTGTCATTGAGTTCAGCTGCTTTCTGGCCATTCTGGTTATAGAATCTAGTCTCATTCGTCTCATTCTGGTCATAGGATCTAGTCTCATTCGTCTCATTCTGATCATAGAATCTAGTTTCATTTACATCTCATTCTGGTCATAGAAACTAGTCTCATTCGTCTCATTCTGATCATAGAATCTAGTCTCATTTACTCTCATTCTAATCATAGGATCTAGTCTCATTCGTCTCATTCTGATCATAGAATCTAGTCTCATTTACTCTCTTTCTAATCATAGGATCTAGTCTCATTCGTCTCATTCTGGTCATAGGATCTAGTCTCATTCGTCTCATTCTGATCATAGAATCTAGTTTCATTTACATCTCATTCTGGTCATAGAAACTAGTCTCATTCGTCTCATTCTGATCATAGAATCTAGTCTCATTTACTCTCATTCTAATCATAGGATCTAGTCTCATTCGTCTCATTCTGATCATAGAATCTAGTCTCATTTACTCTCATTCTAATCATAGGATCTAGTCTCATTCGTCTCATTCTGATCATAGAATCTAGTCTCATTTACTCTCATTCTAATCATAGGATCTAGTCTCATTCGTCTCATTCTGATCATAGAATCTAGTCTCATTTACTCTCATTCTAATCATAGGATCTAGTCTCAGTCTAGTCTCTTATTCTGATCGTAGAATCTAGTCTCAGTCTAGTCTCTCAGTCTGATCATAGAATCTAGTCTCAGTCTAGTCTCTCAGTCTGATCATATAATCTAGTCTCAGTCTATTCTCTCATTCTGATCATAGAATCTAGTCTCAGTCTAGTCTCTCATTCTGATCATAGAATCTAGTCTCAGTCTAGTCTCTCATTCTGAATTTAGTCTCATTCCTAGTCGGAATTTTCATTTTGACCATAGAATTTTGTGTCATTCTGGACATAGAGCTCACTCTTATTCTGGTCATAGAGCTCACTCTTATTCTGGTCATAGAGCTCACTCTTATTCCGGTCATAGAGCTCACTCTTATTCCGGTCATAGAGCTCACTCATATTCCGGTCATAGAGCTCACTCTTATTCTGGACATAGCTCACTCTTATTCCGGTCATAGAACTAACTCTTTTTCTAGTCATAGAACTCACTCTTATTCTGGACATAGCTCACTCTTATTCCGGTCATAGAACTAACTCTTTTTCTAGTCATAGAACTCACTCTTATTCTGGTCATAGAATCTAGCGTCATTCTGGTTTTGGCCTCTGTCTGGTCTAAATCGAAAGAAACTAGAAATTAGACATCAACACTTGAGCAGCTCGATAGTGTAGCAAATGACACACTGGCTCAGTCAAATTCCTTCACTAAACTCATTAAAAGTTTGCTAATAGGGAAACTCTGGAAAAACAAAATGAAGGCTTGAGTAAGCTTCGAGACATTGCTGAATTCACTCAAGTTGCTGGCCCGGGGGACACTACGGGGGGCACCGGGACCGCCTGAACTGAAAACCGGAGACTCCCGAGCTGCTCGAAGGCCTCGGTAAAGAAATATTCCGCCTCTCTCTGTGAGAGGATCGGCATTTCCCAGGAAAATGAAAAAAAGTTTTTTTCTGAATTCATGGCTCGATTGCTTGGCGAGGCTGCCCCCCCCCCCCCAGTAGGCTGGCATTGCTACATTTTAATCGAGGGGGGCGGGCGGCGGCTGAACCGCTCTTTGAAGGGGTCGCCAAGCGGGTTGTGCTTGCTGCTAGCGAACCGAATTCTACAGAGCATTCCTCGGCCCCGTAGACTCGGCGTTCAGAGAGATATTTGCCAAGGCTGGGCTGCTTTGCTACATCACGGGTCCTCTCTCAAAAATGATTAGCATTGCGGGTGCCTGACTGCCTGCCATTTGACTGCCACTACTGCAGAGAAAACACAAGAACCAGTCTAGAATCAGGCCTGCGTTTACGAGTTCAAATATAGACATTGTCACTTAGCTCTCCAGTCTCTTATAGCACAGAGGCGCAGGCTCTCAACCAGTCTTTGTTTCACTTACCAGCGCTTCAAAGGCCCATGAAAGCCTGCATGTCGTTTTCGAATCCGATACAGTCCAGAGTTTTTTCAGTTTACGGTCGTGCTGTTTCTGACCTGGATTTCCGACCCACTCTCTCTCTCTCTCTCTCTCTCTCTCTCTCTCTCTCTGTTTATTCGATTCATTCGCGTCAAAAGTTTTTATGACCATGCCATGCAGAGTAGAAATAGTATTGGAATATTAGTTCAGGCTCGAGACAGTCGCTGGCAGGACCTGCCTGCACGGGGTGGGCCCGCGGCTTCGGCACGAATTTCCGCTGCCTGCTGGCGAGCAGCATGCGGGACTGCCTGTCTGTCTGGCCCGGCTGCAGCCTGTGGGTGGTCCGCCTTCCACTTCTCCTGCTTTCTGATCTCCTCAGTTGGACTGGCAAAAGTGTCAATGATGCTGACAATTGCTTCGAGCCGGCATCCTGCGACTTGACTGCCACTACTTGACTGCCAGCCACTTGACTGCCAGCCACTTGACTGCCAGCCACTTGACTGCCAGCCACTTGACTGCCAGCCACTTGACTGCCGCTATTTGACTGCCTGCCATTTGAGTGCCACTATTTGACTGCCACTATTTGACTGCCTGCCACTTGACTGCCAGCCATTTGACTGCCACTATTTGGCTGCCTGCCGTTTGACTGCCACTATTTGACTGCCTGCCATTTGACTGCCACTATTTGACTGCCACTATTTGGCTGCCTGCCGTTTGACTGCCACTATTTGACTGCCTGCCATTTGACTGCCACTATTTGACTGCCACTATTTGACTGCCACTATTTGGCTGCCTGCCATTTGACTGTCATTACTTGACTGCCTGCCACTTGACTGCCACTATTTGACTGCCTGCCATTTGACTGCCACTATTTGACTGCCACTACTTAACTGCCTGCCATTTGACTGTCATTACTTGACTGCCTGCCACTTGACTGCCGCTATTTAACTGCCAGCCATTTGACTGCCACTATTTGACTGCCACTATTTGACTGCCTGCCATTTGACTGCCACTCTGCCACCACTTGACTGCCTGCCACTTGACTGCCACTATTTGACTGCCTGCCATTTGACTGCCACTATTTGACTGCCACTATTTGACTGCCTGCCATTTGACTGCCACTATTTGACTGCCACTATTTGACTGCCTGCCATTTGACTGCCACTATTTGACTGCCACTATTTGTGTGCCACTATTTGACTGCCACTAAGGGTCAGCAGAAAATTTGTGACAGTCAGATGGCTCCCAGTCAAACGTCAGGTTCCTTGCTTTGGTTTGAGTTAAAAAATCTGCGCCGGATTTTTGAGTGAAAATCCCTGCCTAAGGGATTAGGATGGACTATGGGAGATTTGAGAAGCTGGAAATTAACGAGCTGGAACTCGGTGAAGCTGGGGACACGCGATGACGTGATGCAATTTCCAAGACTCATACAGCGTCTGTTCCATTGCTTCCGCTCTGCTCCCTTCCCCTTTGAGGATCGAAGATCCAACGATTCTTAGAAAAGGAATCCTTCAGTATCAATGTCCCCTGGAGCAGATCAGTTCGGCGATCGGGGTCCCGATCCCGTCTGTGAGCTGTGGTCGGAGCGGCACCATGAGATCACACAATGGTACTCGACCACGCGATTAGGAAAGGAAGATGCGGAGCGCGGGGGACGGCCAGGCTCTGCAGCCGAGCTAATGACATGGGCCAGTAAAACATAGGAAATGCAAACACAAACAGGGCATAAATTTTGCAACTGACTTTATACCAGGGGGTCTGCGCAGCGACATCGGTGAGAAAGTTCCCCCCAGGTCGCGCTTTTTTTGACATTACAAGCCACGGTTGAAGCGTTATTAACATTGAAGCTGGCAGAGACATGCAAAGGTAGTTCGGCATGCGGACCGGCACTAAGGTGGGGCCCAATGGGTCGCTCACTCCGAGGGCCACAGAGCCAAGATGAAAATTGCGCAGAAGATTGCCGAGCAGCAGAGAGAGAGAGAGGGGGACGGCCCGAATTCTAAGGTAGAAACCACACAGGGCATGTGGCACCCTGAGTGTTAAGTGTTGGCATGAGTGCGGACTGCAGTCAGGTAGGTTTGCGTAATTGCGCAGTGTCAACCGCTTTTGCCTTTATCTTTGGACTGGGCGTTCCGGCTTCTGTCAGGACTGTCTCAGGAGCTCCTCAGCTACACCTGACCGTGTCCTTCAGGCTTCTGTCAGGACTGTCTCAGGAGCTCCTCAGCTACACCTGACCGTGTCCTTCAGGCATCTGTCAGGACTGTCTCAGGAGTTCCTCAGCTACACCTGACCGTGTCCTTCAGGCATCTGTCAGGACTGTCTCAGGAGCTCCTCAGCTACACCTGACCGTGTCCTTCAGGCATCTGTCAGGACTGTCTCAGGAGCTCCTCAGCTACACCTGACCGTGTCCTTCAGGCATCTGTCAGGACTGTCTCAGGAGCTCCTCAGCTACACCTGACCGTGTCCTTCAGGCTTCTGTCAGGACTGTCTCAGGAGCTCCTCAGCTACACCTGACCGTGTCCTTCAGGCATCTGTCAGGACTGTCTCAGGAGCTCCTCAGCTACACCTGACCGTGTCCTTCAGGCTTCTGTCAGGACTGTCTCAGGAGCTCCTCAGCTGTTCCGTCTTGATTCCATCTTATTCTTTGACTCTTTCCTGCTGGCTCTCCCTCATCAACCACCTTCGCTCTCACCAAGTCTTCCCTGTTTCTTTCTCTACATCTTTATTTTCATTCTCCCTCCCTGTTTACTTCCTTTCCGTTGCTCCCACCTTCAATCGGTTGCACAGCCTTCCCCCATTCTCGCCTGCAATTTTCTATTCCCAAGACGACATGCTGGAGGTCCAGTCTGAGCTGCAGGAAGCGGGGGGCCCGGCACCCTCTACTCGGTCAAGCAGCCGACGGAGCAACAAGCTAAAATATATTTTTGCTATTCCAACCGGAAGTTCGGCTTGATACCCGTGTGAAAATTTCTGGGACAGGAAAAGCCCAGCGCGACTGCCATGAGTCTTCTTCTTCTTCTTCTCTCGCTCTCGCTCTTCTCCCCCGACGCTGGGGCATAAAAGGCGGGCCTCAAACTCGCATTTGCTGCAATGCTTTTAAGCCTGCCAGCTCATCGCGTCTTTTGTGGATGCCAGCCAGTCACTCTGTGTATTATCCAACCTCTGCAGTGCCATCAGGCTGGGGGCATTTTAAACCCGCCTGGCATGGAGAGCAGATTCAGGTTTTATACAAAAGACGAACTGGCAGTGGGTATTTACCCTGACAACAAGACGCAGCCTCCCCCCCCGTCTGGCACAGCCGGCCTGCCGTGCATCCGATATCAATAATTGGCACAGGCAAGGCAAAGATGCAGCTATTAGTTGGAAACTGGCTTACAGGATCAGGTTGAGATTCGGATACCTTTTTAGTCGTTTTGGGAAGAAATAGAGAGAGAGCGCGAGAGACAGAAAGAGGATTTCTGCTTCTTAGCCGGCGATTCCGCGAAGCAGCAGAACGGAGCCTTGGGATGACAGCGGGGATGGCTGTCAGCTGAGCCAAGGCCTGGGCGCCGGGCCTAAAAGGCAGGATTTTTCTAAAAAATGAAAGGATCTCTGCATGGGGAGAAGCGGCTGCGTGACAGTGACAGCTGGCCTCCCCCCCCCCCCCGGCCTCCCAAATTCACCGTAGCGGGGGGGGGGAGGCTGCAGCGGCAGCAGGCAGCATGCTGCAGGCTGGGCTCACCTCGGACTTCCCAAAGCACTAACTCTCTCTCTCTCTCTCCTCCCCAGCCCCAGCGGCCTCAGCTCCCCTGTCCGAGACCGGAGCCCCAACTGACAGGGGAGAAACCGAGGGGTTTGGGCTGGGAGAAGCAGCCAAGGCTTGGAGGGCTTACAGAGGATCTGGAACGAATTGGCACGAATTGGACGAAAACAGCAGTGAAGGGATAAAAGAGTCTGCAGGACTGACCGGCAAATGGGCAGGACATTTCTGGGGTTCTGAAGTGACTTCCATCATTGCTAAATTGTCTTGCCGTTTGTATTTCTCAAGCGGCTCCTACTCTCTTCTGGATTCTCCCTGCCAGGTCTCTGTCTGAGAATGGATGCACCTGATGTCACCTGACCGCGAATTCAATGCCACCTCGTCAGCTCCCTTCGATAGGTCTCTCAACTGCCAAGAAAGCTGGGCTCTCTGTGGAACCATCTCTGCGGAAGATCTTCTCCTAGAAGCAAGGCAATAGGGGACACCCCACTCCCACTCAGCCGTCTATGCCGCCGCCGACTCCCCAGGGGGGGGGGCGCCCCGCCGAGCTGGGAGTCAGCAGTTAAGAGAAACATTAGGATGGAACACGGGAGGAGCTAAGGAGCTGGGACAAATGAGGGACAGGAGCAGAATGGGGCTGCGTGCTGGGCAGGGAGGGGCGACAGAAGGGGCTGAGGGCGAGGAACCCAAATGGCCCCCGGTTTGACAGATGACACTGACAGATAAGAGAAAAGGCGGCTTTGAATTCTCCAGCCTTGCAGTGCCCCCAGGTTTGGGTGGTGGGGGCGGGGAGACGGCTCTCGGGCTCGCGTGCTGCCCCCCCCCCCCCGTGTCCCGTCGCTCTTTGACATGCCAGCTGTCGGGCTACAACTGTCACCCCAGCCTGCCCTGCCGAGCCGCACACTTAGGGCCGAGACCCCCGGGGGGTCGCCTCTCGCTTCAGCGACATCCATTTCTACTGATCTATCAGGCCCTCTGCGGCCCCCGTCGCTAACAAGCCGCGTTCCCCGCCAGACCGGCTCTCCCCTCCCCTCTCTTGGCCGGTTATCACTTTAATCGCATAAATAAATCCCCCCAGCTAAAGAGGGGCTTGGAACCCTCCAATTTTCCCATTGGGCGGCTGGGCGAAATCTTGTTGACACTTGGCCCCTTATCCTTGGCTGAAATCGCTGCTAACAGTGGGTGGGGGGAGCATCCGGCAGACAGCTTTCGGATGTCCGTCTTTGCGGGGCTGCATGGCAGCAAGGCTTGGGGCAGAGGCCGGGACTGCTTGACAGGGGCACCTGGTGCACTGCGACAGCTACTTCTAATCCTGCCTGTCTCTTCCAACTTCAATGCCCTTTGACATGCTGACTGTCTGTCGCTGTTTTTCTGTTTCTACTTTAGCCCTGCTGCTACTGCCCTTGCTGTGGCATTCAGCCTAAGCCGGCAAACCCCGGCCTTTGGGTGCTTTCATAATAGCAATCCGGCCTGCTCAAGGCTCGTGTCTCCTCTCAGCTCTATTCTCTTCTCACTTCTGTTCTCTTCTCCTCTCTCATCTTTTCTCTTTTCTTTCTTTTCTTCTCTTCTCTATTCTCTTCTCTTCTCTTAACCGTTCTCTCCACTTTCCTCCATCTACTCTTCTCTTCTCTTCTCTCCTCTTTTCTCTTCTCTTCTTTCTTCTCTCCTCTTGTCTCTCCTCTTGTCTCTTGTCTCTTCTCTCTTCTCTCTTCTCTTCTCTTAACCGTTCTCTCCACTTTCCTCCATCTAATCTTCTCTTCTCTTCTCTCCTCTTGTCTCTCCTCTTGTCTCTTGTCTCTTCTCTATCTTCTCTCTCTTCTCACCTCTTTTCTATCTTCACCTCTCTCCTCTTTTCTCCCTTCTCTTCTCTCTCTCTCTTTCTTCTCCTCTCTCCTCTCTCCTCTCTCCCCTCTTCTCTCATCTCTCTTCTCTCTTCATCTCTCTTCTCTCTTCTCTCTTCTCTCTTCTCTCTTCTCTCTTCTCTCCTCGCTTTTCTCTTCTCTTCTCCTCTCTCTTCTATTCTCTTTTCTCTTCTCTCTTCTCTCCTTTCTTCTCTCCCATCCATCCTCTCACCTCCTCTCGACATTAATTAAGAGTAGCCTTGTTGGAAAGCTTTCTGGCTTCCGGATTACTTTTTCTTTGCTGCTTCTGGGCAATTTCACAATTCTGCTTTTCTACTCGGACCTGTTTTTAAGCGCATCGCAGCCGCACTAAAAGAGAACTTTCCCACCGTCGAGCAGAGCAGAAGCAGCAAGTTGATCTGTTTTCTGTCAACAAGCAGAACTGGGGCGCGAAAGACCGCCAGGCCTGATGGACAGATGTTTACTGGGGATAACCAGGAGGGCCCTGGGTCAGCTGGATCGGATCAGCTGCCTCACTTTGCCAGTTTCTCTGTGGTTTGAATGCATCTAGATTTTCTTCGAAACACAGAAGCAAACTGGAATATAGTTAGTATTAGTGTCCGTCTGTCTCACCGTCCGTCTATCCGTCTGTACGAGTGTATGTGCCCGTCTGTCTACCCGTCTGTCTGTCTGTCTGTCTGTCTGTGTGTCTGTCTGTCTGTCTGTCTGTCTGTCTGTCTGTCTGTCTGGCTGTGTGTCTGTGTGTCTGTCTGTCTGTCTGTCTGTCTGTCTGTCTGTCTGTCTGTCTGTCTGTCTGTCTGTCTGTCTGTCTGTCTGTCTGTCTGTCTGTCTGTCTGTCTGTCTGTCTGTCTGTCTGTCTGTCTGTCTGTCTGTCTGTCTGTCTGTCTGTCTGTCTGTGTCTGTCTGTCTGTCTGTCTGTCTGTGTGTCTGTCTGTCTGTCTGTCTGTCTGTCTGTCTGTCTGTCTGTCTGTCTGTCTGTCTGTCTGTCTGTCTGTCTGTCTGTCTGTCTGTCTGTCTGTCTGTCTGTCTGTCTGTCTGTCTGTCTGTCTGTCTGTCTGTCTGTCTGTCTGTCTGTCTGTCTGTCTGTCTGTCTGTCTGTCTGTTGCAAGAGTCTCCAACCGATTGGCATTCGCAGACGAGCCGCAACGGCCTGGCCGATGAGGCGGCAGCTTCAGAAGACGAGGAAGCAGCTGGCAACGCGTCTGCCGCATCCGCTGCTGCGGCTGCCAACAAGTCGCCTGAATCCCCGGTGAACTTGGACACAAAGTCGGCACCGGCAAGGCGCAAGCGACCTGCGAACGAGTCGCCCGCCAGGCAGCCGCACAAGCAGCAACTGCAGAAACTGCGGCAGCAGCAGCAGCAGCAGAAGCGGCGTCACCTGCCGCAGCCGCTGCCCCTGACGCCCCCGCCGCGGCCAGCGCTGCCTCTGCAGTCACCGACGCCGATCTCCTCAACTGAGCGCGTCACCAACGGCGGCGGCTCCGCGCCCAACGTCAAGGTCGAGGAGCTCGCCGCGGTCAATTCCGGTGATGAAGTCGATGAAGAAGACTTGGAGGAGCTGGAGGAGGAGCTCGACGAGGGGCCCGACGCGCTGAACAACCACTCCGGCTCCGAGGACACCACCGAGTCGGCCGGCGGCTCCGACGGCTTTCTGTCCTACGCAGCCGCCGCCGCCGCCGCAGCCTCCTACCCGGGCTTCCCGTTCTTCAGCGGCGCCCTCGGCCCGATGGCGCTGCACCACTCGTTTGCCGCCTTCGCTGGCCAGGCGGCCGCTCCGCTGTTCTTGCCGCCGCCGCCGCCGCCTCCGCCGCCCCCGCAGACTACAGGCAGCGCCACCACCACCAGCAGTCTGGAGCTGCTACGCAAGAGTTTCCAGCCGTCCAAGTCCAGCGCATTCCAGACTCCGTCGCATCCCTCCCAGCTGCCTCAGCCGCTCACGCAGTCGGCCTCATCCTCCTCGTCGGCAACCTCCGTCGTGGCCTCCGGTGAAGTGGCTGACGCAGCAGTCAGGGAAGCCCAGCCGGCAACAGACAGTCCCGGCTCCGATGCCGGCGTGGAAAATCAGCATCAGGCGCAGCTTCTCCAGCAGCGACATCGTCTGCAGCACGGATCCGGCGTGTCCGCGGCTGCCGCTTCGCCGTCCTCCGCAGTTCTCGGCTCTTCGCCTTGCAGCGGCGGCGGCGGTGGCGGAGGCGGCAGCGTCGGTTCTCTGCGCCTTGACTGGTGCTCCATCAAGCGGGGCTCGCGGCCCAACCTGCCCTACTCGGCGCGCAGGAAGCTGTTCCACTGGCTGGCCACGCACCTGCACCAGCCCTACCCGTCCGAGGAGCAGAAGGAGGCCCTGGCCAGGGACACCCAGCTGACCAAGACCACCGTGAACAACTGGTTCATCAATGCCCGACGCCGCTACGTGAAGCCGCTGCAGGAAGGCCGCACGGTGCCCGGATTTGATCTCTACCGGGTCGCCGGGCTGCGGTCTCCGGAGCCGCCCTGCTCTGTCGACAGCAGCGGCGGCGTCATCGGCGTTGGCGGCGTCGGCTCGACTTCGCCCGACTCCGCGGCCATCTCCGTGTCGTCTCCCCCGCCGCCGACGCAGCAGCCGCCGCTGCCAGCACCGCCGCCGCAACAGCAGCAGCCGCAGCTTCCTACGGTGATGCCGCTGAGCGAGAAGCTGGAGCCGAGCACGCCCTGATGATGAGGAACTTTTTCTGAGCTCAAGCCTGCAGCGCGTCTGCTTCTTTGATCAGAACGGTGGCTGTTTTGCTGGGTGAAATGAATTAATTCAAGTCAAAGCGGGAGATCATTATTTAACATTCGCGCCAAAGTCTTCAATTAACCCCCATCCCCGATGGCTGCTTCTGAGGTTGCCAGAAACCCAGCAGCCCAGTCTCTCTGCCTCATCACTTTTCAATAAGGACTGCCAGGGCGGCAACCTGTAGCGCTCTCTGCAGCAATAACCTGTTGCATTTGGTTGGCTCTAAGGTGTACAGCAAATTCACTTAGGACCCAAATTGCTGTTGGACACCATCTTGACCCACGTTGACCTTGGCTGTCCAGACATTTGTCAGTCCGCTCCTCTCCTGAGCTCAAATCTGCAGTTTCTGCCACAGCTGAGTCGAAAGTAAATAAAGTATTCCAGTGCCGCAATAATTGCTGCTTTCGCGGCAGCAAAAATAATAGCAATTTTTCGGATTTCCCTTGTCAGTATTTGTCACGTTAGACCCGCCGCTTACTACTGCGACTAGTGTGCAATGCATTCTGCCTGCTCCCCCTTATCTATATTCGCACTGCTCAGCTGTTTCAGAAATCATGAAAAAAATGTCAGAAAAACGCCTGAAGGCACCCAGTAACAAGCTGAATTTCTGCTTTCTCATTCTGTTTTTTCCTCCTACTAATTGCGGCAATTTTCCTTCCGTAATTCCGCCGTTTGTTTCTGTTTATCGGTTCTGTTGACAACAAAAAATAAATATTTGAACGCGCGAGTTTCGTACATACTACTTACTAGCGCCAGGCTAGTAGCAATAAACGTAAATAATTCTGAAAATTGACTTTAAAATATTTTTAACAAAAATGTAAGGAATCGGATGGGTAGCCACTGAAGGATAGCTGGAGCTAGCAGAGAGCACTGAGATAACAGAGAGCAGTGAAGTACAATATTGGAGATGGTAATGGTAACTTCTAGTGGCCCTTGCTTCAAGAAACTTTTTTTTAGATGAGAGCGTTCAAGATAAATAGGAAATCACGAATCGTCCCAACTGTAGTTCCTGCAGCTCAGGTCAGGTGACAAGGCCGCCGATCAACTCAAATCAACTCGATCAGCTCATGCGCTACCTTCGAGCCACACGCAGTAAATTCAAAACCGAAGAACCCACCTGGACGGCACGGCAGCAACCCCCCGTCCATAGCGACGACGCGTCGGCCGTTCAGTAATTAGCGGAATGGGCGTCCGTGCCTTCCCGCTGTGTCCCCCCGGGACTGCCTTGTAAGTACAGTAAGTCAAGTAAGTCAAAGAGTCAACTGCAAGAGCAATGAGCATATTAGGCCCCAGCTACTAGCATATGCAACTTCAAGCTTGTGACTGTAAGTATTGAATAAGACAGATTTCTCCTGCAGAGGACGGCTTTCTACTGCAAAGGCGCACCGGTCGGCGACACCCGGAGAAGAGGCTGTCCCTCCTCGGCTACGCGGACGACCTCGCCCTGCTGTCCACGACGGTCGAAGGCGCCCAACGGCTGCTGGATGGCCTGACTGTGGCGGCTGCGAGGTTCGGCCACGTCATCAACGCCAAAAAGACCGAGGTGCTGACGGTGCCCCACGATCTACCCACCGAGATTCGACTCAGAGACGGCGATGGCCCTGGGACGGTGCTCCCGAGGTGCGCTCAGTTCCTCTACCTCGGCGGGCTGGTGCCGGACGTCAGCGACGATCTGGCGAGATGGCGCGGCAAGGCCTGGGCCGCCTTTCGATCTGTTCGGGCGGTGCTGCTCTCAAAGGCCCTGTCGGTCAGCGCCAGGTAACAGCTGTTCCAGGCTGTTGTTGAGACCGCTCGACGCGGCGCATGCGGCTCTGGTTCGTGCCGCGTTCGGCGCCCGCCGCGGCCCCGGCAGCGAGACGACCGACTCCCTGTACCAGCGAGCGCGCCTGACGCGGCCTTCTGTCCTGCTAAGCAAGCGACGTCTGCGGCTTGCCGGGCATGTCATCCGGGCCGAAGCCTACTGCCCAGAGCCGCTGCAGGACGCCCTACTGGGGACTCCGCAGGGACCGCGCAGGCACGGACAGAGACGAGCGGCTCGCTATATCGACCGTCTTTTCGATGATGCGCGAGCCCCCAGCCAGGCAGCCGGCGTGAAGCACGTCAGAGACCTTGCCCTGAAGCGCGCGATTTGACGCCCCCCCCCTTTGGCCAGTTGTGTGTTCGGCGCGAGGCGTGACATTATTATTATTATTAGATTCCTCGGTTAGTATGAATAGTTTCCTCTATTGGTACTCGTAGATGCCCAAGTTAGTGGAATGGGCAGCAATGCCTCTCGCCGGTTGTGCGACAATATTGCTTAAAGTGCGCCAAGGTGCACACAGTACACAGTCGCCTTTAATAAAAAGCAATTTACCGGTAGGAGCTAGCAGAGATCTCTTAAGTACAATAGGGATAAGCAGAGACCTTGAAGGAAGTCGGACTTGGTTTCAGACCAACTAAATTCCATGCAGGAGCTTGGCAGCTTTCTTAGAAAGATACTTATTTGGTGTTACGCCTTTCCATAATATAGGGCCTAAGGTATTTGCTAACGAAGTCAGCTGACCTCCACCAGCGGTACTTGATTAATTTTCTTCTGAAGAAAATGGGATTAAAATGGCAGAGTTTAGTCTCAAGTCGCATTGGTCTGCCAAAAGTAATTGCTAACTCGGTCTGTTTAAACAGTGTTGACCTTGTTTCTATGAGCAAAGCGGCGAGAACAAAGGAAAATACAGATGTTTAAATAGCAATTATTGCAGACATCAATTTGGAACGAAGGGCGAGGGAGCGAGAGGAAGTTGCACCGCTGGCCCGCAGAGCCTCAATTAGCCACGCTCTGATAAGCCGTGCGCTGATAAGCTGGGCTTATAAAATGCAAAGTCGACTGATGCGAAGCTCACTCAGTCGCTGGAAGGCTACGATTGTCAATCAGAAAGTTCCCAGTCTTAGTTGAGCAGAGAACTTTAAAAAATTCTACTGAAGGAAACTTCATGCCAGCTTTGATGCATCTTCGAGGCGCTCAGCTGCTGCTGCTGCTACTGCTGCCGATTCTGCTGACGGCTTCGCCGGCCGCTCATCCGCAGGCCACCGCGCCCAGCCCGCGGCAGGTCCTGGCGCACCATCCGCCGCAGGGGCCGGTCCCGGTCTCGAATCCCTGCCCGAAGCCGAAGCCGCCGGGCAGCGAGAAGGAGCTCCGGGACTACTTGAAGTGCCTGGAGAAGTACTTCGATTCTGAGAAGGGCGGCTGGTGGGGCCGGCGCTGATAAGAGAGAAACTCGGACAGCCTCAGCGCAGTAATGCTATATTCCTATATTTCTCTCGATATTATATTTTCTTGCAGCTGTCGCTACAGAGTTTTGCGCAAGACAGGAAAAACAAACATTTTAAGACTTCGAGATAAGATTCCGTAAACTAATTCTTGATCAGCGTTTGCAATATATTTAATGAAAAATACACGTGTCAACGCCATTCTCACCATAATGGTAATCTTCGTTGGAATAACTCGGTGATTAATTATTTGGGCTCTAATTGCAATAATTGACAGGCCATAGTTAAGGTACTAACCTCTCATCATCAGTAGTACAGTCACATGATAAAGAAACGAGGATATGCCACGCGGAGACTATAAACATATGGTTAACAGAACGATAAGAAAACAAGGATATGCCAGTCTGAAAAAAGGCATATTAAAAGTCTACAGATTGATGTTCGGTGCAACACGCATACATTTCTACACACTGATAGCGCAGAGAACGGTCGGATAAAATACAAGGACCAAACTGAATGCATGTATAGATCGGCGAGTTTTATCAGTTGATCCTTCTATCCGTCTGACTGCATTCCGAAAATAAGTTTGCATTCAAGTCTGGTAAATTTGGAGAAGAAAAGAACGGGTAATTATCAATTGTATCGAGGATATACCTTATTCTGCATTTTGACGAAATTCTTGAAATTTAATATTGATTTTACTTTATTTGTTTTATGCTCAAAACCATAAATATCGCGATCGGAGTCATCCCCGGCTCATTCTAAACTTCTATAAACAACAACAAATTACGCAGCCCTGTGAGGATCTGTGTCAATGTACCGCGTTGCTGCCGGAATCCGTTCTGCTCGTACCGCAGGTACGGGTCCAGCACCGACTGCAGACGATCGAGCAGCAGCCGGTTGAAGAGCTTTGCGGTGCAGGACATCAGCGAGATCCCGCGGTGGTCTTCTTTCCGCGTTGTCCCTGCATTCTTCGGGATCGGCACGATGTGCGCAATTGTCCACTCGGTGGGCGCAGGAGCGCCGGCGAGCACGCGGTTCATGACGCCTGTGACCTGGGAAGTCACACAGCGGAGCCGCAGCGCTTCGACTGGGACTTCGTCAGGGTCGAGCGCCTTGCCGCCTGATGTTTTCCGAACGAACAGCACAACGTCCTGGGCTGGTGACTGGGCTGGTGCAGAAGTCCTCCTCAGCTTTCTGCGCCCCGTCAGAGTCCGGACGGCCGTCCACACTGCGTGGCTCTTCACGTCGGGGCCGGCTGCAGTGATGGACCTGACGGCGTCGTCGACAGCGGTCTGCTGCCGCTCTTCTAGAAGGCGCTCAAACGCGTCTTCAGCGTTACCCGTGGGCCACCGTTTCTTCGGAGTCACTCGATGTTGCAAGCCGTGCTTGCCTGATGGTCGGGTCGACCCGCATCAGTCGCAGGAACAGCGAAGCGCAGTGCACGCTCTGCCGAAGGCGCGGTCCGCGGTCGTCTGCGAACGTGTACAGGAGGCTCCAACCGTCTCCAAAGGTCCTCAAAGTGGAGCACCAGCTCAGCCACGATAGAAAACCTCGTGCAGAATGATAAGGTCCAGATGTAGGTCGTGGGTCAGCTGGACGAGGATCATGCGACACCAGGGGGCATTAGAGTTCGGCAGTTCATCGTGCCGAGTCTAAGGCGTCCACCTGGTACAGCTGGGGCCAGATGAAGGTTGGCCTCATGGTCCCCGGCTCCACCCGGCGGATCCATAGTTGGAGTTGCAGGGACTCGGGGCAACAGGCGCCTGACCGCGACACGGAGTAGCCCTCGCCGGTTGCGCTCGCGCTGCCGTTCAGTGCGACGTTGCGCGCTGCGCCGACCTTTGCGAGTCGCTGCTGTGCTGAACTTTGCTGCCGCAGCCGAAGCGCGGCCGTCCGAGCCAACCGAGGTCATCCGCGGCCTGATGATCTGGCCGCGATGCCAGGTGTCAGCACTATTGCACGGGTGTGCAAATATAATGGTTCTAGTGTAATTCTAAACTTCTATGTAATTAAAACACGAGTGCGTTTTTCTACATGTATTCCGTACAAAAAAATTCGTTACGCATGATGAGAACTTTAAGAAGTTGAGAGAAAATAATTGAGAGAAGAATTTTTTTACCTTTTAAACTTTTTAAACTGAGCGCATACCTGTCAATTCGAAAGTCAGGGCCGCTCTTGTACACCCGGCAGTTGTGTAATGTTAGTGTGAGTTTGAGTGTGAGTCGTCTCTGAATTTAAAATTTGTCCGTCGATAAATTTAAATTAACGTCGTCCGTCGGACACATTAAAAACATGTCCGTCGAGGTCAGTAGTGAAAATAATCGTTGTGATTTCCGAAAAGAAACGTGCTCCGTTCGCGGTAAAATTGTTAGTAAACTATTATTATTTCATTAGGATAAAAATAAAAATTTCAAATGCATTTTTGAATTTTTATGTCAGTTTTATTTGCAATTTTAATATGAAGTCCTGCAGTAGTTGTTATATGCATTGTGTTCAATTCAATTGTCGAGAGAGAGAGAGAATTCCTCACCAAGCACCAAGTTCCAAACCCACAAATTTATATGTTCATTCTAATGAAAGATCTATTAGTATTTGAGTCAAAGACTTGATTTTTTGATAGCTTAGACTATAAATCTGCTAAAACTTTAAAAAATTATTAATTTAATTTTAAATGTTTCAAAACTATCTTTTCTTTTGTGTGCTTACACCTGTATAACTTTCACCAACACATTTTCAGACACATCTTCCAACACTTCTTACAACAGTTGAAATGTTGCAAAAAGTGTTGGAAAATTGTTATAACAGTTAACTCTCGTTGACACATTTTTAGACACATTTTCTAATTACCTTTCATGACAAATTTTGCAACATTTTAAGTATCAGAAGATGTGTCTGAAAAGTGTGTGCAAAAAAACAGGTATTTGTCACAATCTTGGCTCTTATTAATTTAAAGTCCTATTTAACCTTGCATTTATTTAAGCCCAAAGTCCAATTAATTGTTTTAAGCTTCTTAGGGCCCAGAGGAATCTCTAAGCCCAGTCACCAATCACTTTGGCGACAGGTCAAATTTTTTGCCAATGAAACTTTACAATTATACGTCGTAAAAGCAAAACAAATTTAATGTATATTTAGATATTTAGCTAGGTATATTTATTCTCAATTTAATAAGTAGAAGGCGGGGTTAACAAACACAAGCTCTAGTGGGGGGTTGTAAATGTGCATGCATTACTATGTACTCGTACATTAACCAATCAGAATGGGGGTTCTCTTTCTCTTTCTTTATTTCTGAGTAACACAGTGTATGTGCCTATATATGCCAATATGCCAAATAAATTTATAACAATACTTACAATACTATATAATGCAAGTCAATTCATTTTGTACTTTATTGTATTTATCGTAAGCATTCATAACAAAGTACAGAAAATTTGTGTTGCTTTTTTAATAAATCCAGATAAATCACACTTTTTAATCATGAAGTTTCATTGGCAACAAATATGTCCTTTAGCTGTTATTAATTGTTGCTGAAGTGATCCAAATGTGTTGCTGAAATGACTATTGCCAAAGTGACTGTCGCCAAAATGATTGTAATTCCTAGGCCTTACCCCACTCTCCTCCCTTAACTTCTAGTTCAGTCATTTTAGTTTTCAAAATGTACATTGCTTAGAAAGATTTATATCTGAACCAATAAACCCCAAACCAAATGAGGGAATGAGGGATGACAATGACAAAAGCATTTTTTTCATATTGATGCACTAAGCCATTCTGCTTCATTTTTTAAACCAGCCTTGTCCCTGGCTATTCCAAGGTTAGGGGCCTTCTCTAAAATAAATGTGTCAAAGGGCTAACCTTTTGTCTTTATAAATATTAGTAGCTGCCATCAAGACTATTCTATTAATAAATTACGAGTTTATTATTATTAGAATAAGTCTAAGTATATATATGAATATTTGTCTAAGTATATATTTTTGAGTATTTGTTTGAGTATATAGTGTGTGAAGTGTTTTTAGAATATCTTTTTAGCCCTTACAAGTATCATTTTTTGTTATTCTGGTAGCATTTACTATTATTCTGGTAGTATTCTAGTAATTTGGCCTGAGTAGTATATTGGCTTACTGGTATATGTATTGAATGTATTTCCAATCCTGGGTGTTACTGAGATCAGAGGGTCATAGCCTCCAGTTATTCTTACATATATCAACTTAGGATCTACTTTGTTTCCTCTCCCACTCCTTGCACTTCTCAGTAGTATCTAATGTATATACTTTGGTCTATTTCACTTTACTTTAGAAAAACAATTAACTTGGAAAACACTTCTTAAATATTTCTTGAACAACTCACTATTATATGCTTCACTTATTAGTGCTGCTTTGTAGCTTAAAACCGCAAACCAGGTTGCCTCTTCTGGCTCCAAAAATGCATCTATTTATACTAATTTTCATTGTTGTTTATAACAAAAATTAAATTGGAAAAATAGTTAGAAAATCATGAAAAGTAAAACAAAAATTATTGCATATATATAACAATGTTAGATTTCTTTTTTCACAGTGAAATATAAGCAGTCCAACATGATTTGCTTTAAGATGAGCCTAGTCTTAAGGTTATTAAGACCAGTTTTAGAAGCAAGAAAAAAGAATTTTAATCAAGAGTAGAACCTAAGAAGATACCTATTGAGTACCTTAGCTTACTTCCAGGCATGAAAATATAGATATAGCACTGCATAGCTGAAGGGAAATACTTTCAGTCAATAGTGAATATTTATATAATAGTTGCCAAGTATTTTAGTGCCTATGCTTCTTGTTATCTGGCATTTTGATTTGATTTGATTTTTTATTTGAATTTAATTTTTCTTTGAGTGCCTAATATTTTAAAATAAAAAATTAATAACTTCCTAATAAAAATTAATTCAAGGATTTTAGTTGAATTCCTTAGAACCCTATCTTGATTAAAACAAAGTTAACACTAGTAAAGGTAGACATCTACTATTTATTGTTTTAATAATAAAATATCTTATTAATAATACTCTAATAGGCCTACCTACTAAAGTACTAGAAGAATTTTTGAAATTTGGGTATATAAATTAGTTGTAGTTTTGATACAACCATAATTGTTTAAATTTTTTTGACATTTGCTTCAAATTTAAGTTTGATTTTTTAGCTTCCATCTAACTATAAATAGCCAACCACTAGGGGGCATGGAAAATAGAAGGTTTTAGGGTAGGGATAGTTTTTATAGGGATTAATTCTTAATTTCTTATTGAAATTAAATAAAATTACCCGAAATTTAATAGAAGCATGCCTAATCTATTATAAAATTTTAAAATAAAATTTAAAATATATAAAATTTTGCCCTAATTAAATAAAACTTAAATTTCAAATCAACCTATAAGAACCCCCATAGAAAAGAAATTATAGTCCTTTCAAAACTAGAACTATTTTTACCTAAACTTCAATAGAGACTTAATTAGTATACTATTGAAAATTAGATAGATTAATTTCTAAAATATAGAAATTATGTTTTATATTTATATATACTAGCAAATTATAACAGTTAAGTGATTAAAAGCGTGATTAAACCAGACTGGACCAAAATTGATTTGCACTTAGTATTGTACAGTTTTCATTTCCTAAATAAATATATATAACATGGTTCTGTGTGATTAATTGACATGTCTGCCCTGAAAGATGACTGTGGTCGAAATGCATTGGCAAAAGTCTAAGAAACTAAAATGTTGATTTTGAGTTTTCTCTACTTAATTGTTGTCAAGCAAGCAGCCCTACCAAAGTTAAGTTAATGGTAGTCATAAAATAAGCTATAGAATATAAGTAGCACAATAGCAAAAGTTAGCTTGCCATTATTAGAAACAGATTAGTAAATATATTAATATCAATAGATAGTATAGAAGAGTTAGTTACTATTAATTAATATATTATTGATGATTTATAAAACTAAATTAGTTGGCAAGAAATGTTGATAAATATAAAACACAATCCTAGCAAAAGTATTAGCAAATCAAAAAGTGGAAATCAGCAATACAAATTGTGATTAGAATGACAAATGTATATGCCAATGATAGATCCAGGTAGAAGGCAAGAAGGGTGGCTGTCCACTACTTTTGCTATGGCTGGACTTTGGTACTTTAATTTCAGGATTCTATTCTACAATATTTTTATTGCTTTTATGGTTTGTCCAGGGACAACTAAAACACCGGGATGGGAAACTGGAGATTTTTATGAGGCTGGTCTTTTTAGCAGCAGTAGAAAATAACCATAGACAACAAAGTAACACAGCGTCGCTCTAATGAAAATAAGCCAACAAGCCTCGTCAGCTGCTAAAGACCAGCCTTGTAAAAAATTCCTAGTTTCCCGTCCCGGTGTTTGAGTAGTCCCTGGGTTTGTCTTTGTCTGTTTGCAATGTGTCTTTTTTCTTGGATTGTAATAGAATTTCATCAAAAATAGGTACTTTCCTACTAGAACAGAGATGCAAAATCAATAATTAGTCTTAGTCAAAGCAGAAATTGGCTAGTATAGTATATAAGTGTTATTGTATAGGCCTATTCAGAGCAAGCATTTGAGGAAGGCCCCTCTCATTTTATGTACGAAAATCCTTTGTTGGTATGCATTTGCGCAAAACAAAGAAAAACTTTTTGTCATTTTATCATATGTAGCAGTGCTTGTATTACATGTACTATGTTGACTCACTATTGATTTCCTAGATTAGTTCATGCGCTTACAGTGAATCATATTCATATAATTTGA
Source organism: Macrostomum lignano (assembly GCA_002269645.1). Taxonomy (NCBI): domain Eukaryota; kingdom Metazoa; phylum Platyhelminthes; family Macrostomidae; genus Macrostomum; species Macrostomum lignano. The sequence continues at coordinate 247,861 of NIVC01000604.1, forward strand.
GCATCTAGACTTATATTTTGTAAAGAGGGTCCTGTATTACTGTAGTGAGTTGCAAGTGTACTTGTATGCGCCAGTCGCTAGAGTGGGGTGGGGGTTGCTATTGTACAGCATGTACGTGCTTTTCACCCACCCCTGTCTCTATCTTTTATACCCAGTTATGTAACAATCGTTGTATCGTATTTAACCTGCGTATCGATCTAATAAACGCCAAGAGGCTTCGTCAACTCTCAGTTGTATCTCTCTGCCTTAGTCTACAACTGGTAGCAGAGCAAATTATTCTAGAATGGCTGAGAAAGGTTTGACCGCCAGTGCAGCGCTGCCCAGAGTTTTCAGTACCGGCAACTTTAAGGAATGGCTGCAGCGTTTCAATGTATGCGCAAAAGTCAACAAGTGGGACACGTGCAAAGCGGAGCGACTGGCCACATTTTTGGATGGCGAGGCTCTCGTCGTTTATTTGGAACTGTCGGCAGGAGATCAGGCAGACTACGACAAAGTAGTCCAGGCATTGGATGATGCATTCCACCCGAACCGCGAGCACTTCGCCGTCATGGAGGCGTTCAAATCAAGGAAGATTTTGTCGAATGAGACTCCACGCATGTATCTTTACGAGTTAAAGAAGATGCTCAAAAGCTCCTCCGTGGACAACAAAGATGCTCAAGAGGCTCTGCTGTTCCATCAGTTCGTCTGTGGCCTTCCCGAATCCGTGAGCTGGCAGATTCGCGCGGACTCCAGCGTTAAGACCTCAGAGCAAGCGCTTCAAAAGGCCCAGCTACTGATGCAGCACAGCTCGCCAAGCATCCCAGCAGCAGCGGTGCAACCTCAGTCGAGCCAATCCAGCAAGTTCAGGAGCTGCGGGACACTGTGCAGAGTCTGCAGGCATCGGTGAGCACCCTGAGTTCCCAGCTGCAGCAGCTGGCAGCCTGTGGAGTGAGGACGAGTAGCACAACGAGACCGCAGCACCGTTCGAAGTCTGACATCATCTGCTACAACTGCCACAAGGCCGGCCACATTGCCAGAGATTGCTACAGCAGGCGACAGCCGGGAAACGCCAGAGGCTGGGGTGTGCGGGCCCGCAACCCCGGCCAGCAGTAACTGCGGGCCCAGCAGCAGCGGCTTCAAGGCCGGCGCTCACAGTCGGCGGGATCTTCGACGGATGCAGCGTCGCGCCCGACCGACTATCGCAGTGTGAGTGCAAGCTTGATGGCAGAAGTGTGAAGGCGCTGTTAGACACCGGAAGCCAGTGCTCACTAGTTGAGTCCAGCATCCTGACAAAATCCCAGCTCAGACAGGCAACTGCAGCCAGAGTGCAACTTCATTCAGTGAACAAGCAGCCAATTAGCATAGAACGGCAAATCGAATTGCCACTTACAGTCGGTGGAGTGACAGCCCGGCAATTGTTTTTCGTTGTGTCAGGTTTGGTCTGCCCTGTCATTGTTGGAGTCGACTTCATCGGCAAGCATAATTTGCAACTGGACTTCACAGGATCTTCACAAGAAGCCGGCCAAGTCTGCAGCACCAGATTCCAGGCTGACACCGACGATCCAGTTGACATCGAAGACGCACTCGTCCCCGAGTTCAGCTGTGAAGAGTTCGAGTTGCCGACTACCGACGACCCTGATGTACAACGGCTGCTGGTGGAGTTCAAAGACTTGTTCAAGAAAAAGCCGGGACTAACTCATCTGCAACAGCACCGAATTGTTCTCTCGGATGAAGTACCTGTCCGAGTGCCACCGCGCCGAATGCCTGTGCATTACCGGGAGAAGGTAGAGCAGCTGATTCAGGAACTGCTGGAGAACGACGTGATAGAGCTGAGCGAAAGTCCGTACGTGGCCCCACCGGTGTACGTGACAAAGAAGGATGGCAGTCTCCGCCTGACCATAGACTATCGAGAGATCAACAAGAAGACTATTCGCTCTGCACAGGGAATTCCGTTGATGGAGGAGGCAAGAGATCGAATCGCAGGCAGTTCAGTGTTCTCTGTGTTGGATCTCAATGGAGGCTATTTTCAAATTCCGATGGCAGAAGAAGACAAGCTAAAAACTGCTTTCTGTCCGGGACCAGGGATGCCGCTGTACCAATTTAAGAGAATGCCCCAAGGTCTGTCGGGGGCCCAAGCACATTCTGCATGCTAATGTCAAAAGTTTTCAACGGCTGCGATTTCGTCTTCACGTTCTTCGATGACAGCCTGTGCTTCTCAAAGACCAAGTCGGATCATCTGCGGCAACTTCGAGAGACCTTCGAGCGACTTCGAGCAGCCGGACTGACATTAAGAGGCTCCAAGTGCAAGATCGCGGTACCCGAAGTGACCTTTCTCGGCACACGGTATTCAAAGGATGGTGCCCAGCCCAGCCAGGAGAAGCTGGAGGCAATTCAGCAGTGGAGAGAGCCGAGGTCAGCCAAGGAGGTGCGTCAGTTCATCGGCCTGTGCAACCAATACCGACGCCATGTAGCCAACTTCGCTGTCATCGCCGCACCGCTGCACCATCTGACTGGCAAGGGCGTCCCATTTGACTGGACTTCGGAATGCCAGACGGCCTTCGACCAGCTCAAAAGGTGCCTAATTAGTCCTCCGATCCTGGTGAACCCGGATTTCACTAAGGAGTTCTCAGTCTTCACGGATGCCAGTGGCAGCGGAGTCGGTGCAATTCTGAAGCAAGGCGAGGCGGTGATCGAGTTCTCAAGCCGCGCATTCAATTCAGCTGAGAAGAAATACTCTGCGACAGAAAATGAGTGCCTGGCCATCTTGCACGCATTCAAAGTTTTTCGCCACTATCTTCTCGGCAAGCATTTCACGACACGGATCACTGCCCGCTCACCTACATCGATTCACAGAGAGTTGACAGCTACGGCAGGCTAGGACGATGGCGTCTGCTGCTTCAAGAGTTCGACTTCACCGTCAAGTACCGAAGAGGCGTTGAGAACACAGATGCTGACGCGCTGTCCAGACTGCACGGCCAAGAAGTCGCAGCTACGCAGCTGACTCCGGAAATCGACACTGAAGAGCTCAAAACTGCGCAGCGACATGACCCGGAGCTCAGCCAGGTGATTCAGGCGATGGACAAGGACGCAGAAATTGCACCCAGATGGCGAGCAGGGCCACTGCAGCAACTCGGCAGAATCTGGAAGAAGCTGAAGCTGGATAATGACGGTGTTCTACTGCGCAAGTTCAATGACCCGGACGGCCTGCGGGAGGTTCCAGTGGTGCCAGCGCGGCTTCGACAACAGTTTTTGACCAACGCTCACGAAGGTCTGGGAGGTCATTTCGGAGCCGAGAAATGCTACCGCACACTGAAACTGACCGCCTACTGGCCTGGCATGGCTGAAGACATCGTGCAACACTGCCAGAGTTGTTCTGTCTGTCAGGAGAAGAAAGCGGGCTCGCGGACCAGCGCGCCACTCGGAGAACTGCCAATCGGCTCGCCGTGGGATTCTGTGGCTATCGACATCGTCAAGGTGGCGCCATCATCGCGCGGCAACAAATACCTGCTGGTGGCTCAGGATCAATTTTCCAAGTACCTGACGGCCGTGGCGATTCCTGACCAGACTGCTGAGACTACTGCTCGCGCCTTCCTCTCCATCTGCTCCCAGACTGGACTTCCCCGAGTCATCCACTCCGATCAAGGACCGAATTTCGAGTCTCAGCTTTTTCAAGACACTCTGCGAGGCCTGGGAGTCACGAAGACAAGAACAACGGCTTACAATCCCAAAGGCAACGGATTAGCAGAGTCGGGCAACAAGTCAGTGCTGCAGTTACTCAGGTGTTTCACCGAGCGAGAGAGCGAGTGGGAGGACAAGCTGCCACTGATCCTGCTGTCCTACAATTCCCGGGTGCACTGCTCAACACAGCTGCCGCCACTGAAGGTGTTCACCGGGCGCGATCCGAGCCTGCCGGTCATCAGCCAGCAGTCCAGGCGATTCTATGACGTGCGCACCTACGCCGACAAGCTCGAGGGCGACCTGCTGCGAATTCGAGAGTTTGTCGAGGAGCATCTGGTGCAGGCCGCTGGCGAGCAAAAGAGCGGCTACGACAGGTCGACCGGGCAGCTGCGCACGTTCAGTCCTGGAGACGAGGTCCTGCTGCGCATCGAGCTGAGGGGCTCCAAGCTGGCGCCGTACTGGGAGCCGGGCTGGCAGGTGCTGTCGCAGCGGGATCTGGTAGTCGAAATTCGAAAGATCGAGAACGGCCGGACCCGCAGGGTGAATGTGAATCGTCTGCGGCCGCGGATCCTGCCAGTCCCTGACGGAGAGCGCTTCCTGCAGCCGCCCTTTGCGCACGCGGCGCACGGCGGCAATGAGGCGGACGAGGAGCCGCCCCCGAGACGCTACCCGGTGCGTAGACGGATGCCGGTGGATCGCTATGTGGCCGGTTGAATTTTTGATTGACTCAGTGACTGTTCTACTGACTGTTGCGAATTATTTGAAAGCGAGAAATTCTTTATACCAATATTGTTTCGAATGTTTTACTGTTCTTATGTTTCCTTCGAATTATTCGTTCGAATGTTATTGATCCTTTTCGCCGGGGAGGATTGTAGTGAGTTGCAAGTGTACTTGTATGCGCCAGTCGCTAGAGTGGGGTGGGGGTTGCTATTGTACAGCATGTACGTGCTTTTCACCCACCCCTGTCTCTATCTTTTATACCCAGTTATGTAACAATCGTTGTATCGTATTTAACCTGCGTATCGATCTAATAAACGCCAAGAGGCTTCGTCAACTCTCAGTTGTATCTCTCTGCCTTAGTCTACATTACTAATATAACATATATTATCAAATTTATCTTTATTAATTTTTTATGCTGTAATGGCTGCTCCAATTGAAGAGCGCAACCAGGATGCCACAGTCTATGTTGGCGGACTCGATGAGAAAGTGACAGAAGCCATCATATGGGAGCTGTTTCTGCAGGCTGGCCCAGTTGTCAATGTGCACATGCCCAAGGACCGAATCACTGGCCAACACCAAGGCTATGGCTTTGTTGAATTTCAGGTATGCGTACTTATACTTATATCTGTTCTGCCTCTAGTAGCAATGGACATTGCCCGGTTTTGTATTTTTGTCTGTGACCCGCTGCTACCCCCAGCAAACCCTTGATTGAGGCTACCGCAATGCCTCCTGTGCGCAGCTAGGCCAAACCCTATCAAAGCCTCCCCATGCCGCTGCAGACGGAGGACGACGCGGACTACGCCATGAAGATCATGAACATGATCAAGCTGTACGGCAAGCCGATGCGCGTCAACAAGGCCTCGGCGCACCAGAAACAGATGGACATCGGCGCCAACATCTTCATAGGCAATTTGGATCCCGAAGTTGACGAGAAGCTGCTATTCGACACCTTCTCCGCTTTCGGCGTCATCCTGCAGACGCCCAAAATCATGCGCGACCCGGAGACTGGCAACAGTCGCGGCTTCGCCTTCATCAACTATGCAAGCTTCGACGCGTCGGATGCCGCTATCGAGGCCATGAACGGGCAGTACCTGTGCAACAGGCCCATACAGATCAGCTACGCCTTCAAGAAGGACAGCAAAGGCGAGCGGCACGGCAGCGCAGCTGAGCGACTGCTGGCCGCGCAGAATCCGCTGTCCCAGTCGGACAGGCCGCATCAGAATTTCGCAGAGGCGCCGCCGATGCCGCCTCCGCCGCCTCCTCCTCCATCCATGTCAATGTCCATGCCGATGCCGCCAACAACGCCTGGCATGATGTCCGCGCCCCCGCCGCCGCCTCCGTATCGATGCCGTATCCGCGCCGCCGCCTCGCGCCTCCGCCCCAGGGTATGCGGCTGCCGCCGCCGCCGCCTCCGCCCCAGGGTATGCGGCTGCCGCCGCCGCCGCCTCCGCCGCCCAGTCCGCACTTTGGCGGAGGCGGCGAAGGAATGCGCGGCGGACCGCCGCCCAGACCGCCCATGGGCATGTGGCCGCCGCCGCCTCCCCCCCTTGGCTATCGGATGGGAATGGGCGGCCCTCCGCCGCCTCCGCCCCCGCCAATGGGCGGCATGAGGTTCCCGCCGGGCGGAGGTGGCGGCCGGTATCCGCCCCCGCCGCCGCCGCCTCCGCCCATGCGACCGCCGCCGCCGCCAATGCATCAAAAATAGAATTTTATATATCATTGCTCACCTTGGCTAGGCCCTAACTCTTGTTGGATGTACTTTAATTCCTAGAAAGCGAATTTGGCTTTCGGGTCTATTGTAAAACATCTCAGTCCAGCAAGTAGGCTTTTTGAGGCCCTTTTGTCGATGCATTTGCTCTGCTTTGACTCCGCGTGTCTAACCGCGAGATGAAATTGAATTCTTACTCTTAGTAGTAGTAGTTGCATGCGGGGTAGTGCACAACGCCAAAATCCGGCTTTTGTATTGTAAAATTTGTTAATCCCGTCTAGCATACTGATGGCATTGTTTAGCTCTACGGGTCAATTGGCACATTAATCTTTTAAATAATAAATACACCGTTTTGTAACTGGCTCATTAACAAGAGGCAGCGGCTGTCCTCCTGCTTATCTTCTTGTAATTCGTTGATGCTTTCTTATGCGTTAAAAATTATTTTATAAATTTCTTCGATTCTTCGAATATATAGTTGCGATGTACTTAAAACTGGTGTATTGACTTTATTACATGGTCTAAGGCTGAGATGTCAAGAAACCCTCACCGCATAGGCTGAGATGCTGAGAAACCCTCACAGAGTCTGAGATGCTGAGAAACCCTCACAGAGTCTGAGATGCTGAGAAACCCTCACAGAGTCTGAGATGCTGAGAAACCCTCACAGAGTCTGAGATGCTGAGAAACCCTCACAGAGTCTGAGATGCTGAGAAACCCTCACACAGTCTGAGATGCTGAGAAACCCTCAGAGGCTGAGATGTCAATTGTCAAGAAACCCTCACAGTCTGAGATGTTGAGAAACCCTCACATAGTCTGAGATGCTGAGAAACCACCACACAGTCTGAGATGCTGAGAAACCCTCACAGAGTCTGAGATGCTGAGAAACCCTCACAGAGTCTGAGATGCTGAGAAACCCTCACAGAGTCTGAGATGCTGAGAAACCCTCACACAGTCTGAGATGCTGAGAAACCCTCAGAGGCTGAGATGTCAATTGTCAAGAAACCCTCACAGTCTGAGATGTTGAGAAACCCTCACACAGTCTGAGATGCTGAGAAACCACCACACAGTCTGAGATGTCAAGCAACCCTCACACAGTCTGAGATGCTGAGAAACCATCACAGAGTCTGAGATGCTGAGAAACCCTCACAGAGTCTGAGATGCTGAGAAACCATTACACAGTCTGAGATGCTGAGAAACCATCACAGAGTCTGAGATGTCAAGAAACCCTCACACAGTCTGAGATGCTGAGAAACCCTCACACAGTCTGAGATGCTGAGAAACCATCACAGAGTCTGAGATGTCAAGAAACCCTCGCACAGTCTGAGATGCTGAGAAACCATCACACAGTCTGAGATGTCAAGAAACCCTCACACAGTCTGAGATGCTGAGAAACCCTCACACAGTCTGAGATGCTGAGAAACCCTCACAGAGTCTGAGATGCTGAGAAACCTTCACTACAAAGCCTGAGACCCCAAACCCCAGCTCCAGCTGCTCCATGGTGGACCCCAACGCCGAGAACTACGTGAATGATGCGTCAGTTGAGCAGGCCTGGCTGTACAAGGCCTGTCGGCACGCGTCCACCCACTGGAATTTGCTCCGCCTGATGTCCGCCGACCCAGCCAAGCTGCGCCTCACTCCGCAAGACGACGCCATCTACGCGGAGTTCCGGGCCCGCTTCCCATGCTTGGCGGTTGGCAAGCTGGTTGAATCCGAGCTCAAATCCGAGGACTCCAAGAGCGCCTGGCGCCAGTTCTGCCAGCTATTCGAGGACACTGTCGGCGAGTACAATTTCGGCACCCTGCTGCGGCTGGACTCAGCGGGAGATTATTCCGAGGCGAACACCACTCTGGTGCCCAGGATCCAGTTCCTGGCCGTGGAGGTGGCCAGGAATCGAGAAGGATTCAACCGCGGGCTGGACAGTCTGGTGCCCAGCCAGAGCGCCCTGGGAGCCGAGCCAGGCGATGTCAAGAACTGGGACTAGGCGTGACTTGCCCTTTGCCGAGGAACTCTGCTTGCTTCATCTGCTTCTCCTTGACACTTTTGTGCTGTAGATCATCTGTACATTGCTTGAGGGATATTGTGTATGCCCGGGCTGCAGTTAGCTTGTAATTTCATATTCAATTTGTAAATGCTTCTTTCAGGACAGAAACTCTGTCACCTTTATAATAATTAATATTTGTCTTTGTTTATACTGTTTTAGTCACAGATACAAAAATAACTAGATAGGCTACTCAGAACATTTTCGTGTAAGCTACTTTCAGTTCAGTAGTAAGTTAAACAGAAGCATTTTAATGTATTTTAAAGCCAACAGGCTCATTTATGGGCTCTTGCCTCTTACCCCAGCCTAAACCCTCCAACCGCGCCTTTCCACACTAACCCCCCGCCCTGCCTCAATTTTTTATTGCCTTAAAATTCCAGCCTAAAGCTGCCATGTACATTTCAGTGGACTGGCTAATGTACATTATGGCTGAACCAATTAGCAAGTCGTTTACGCCTGCAAGCTTGTGAGAATGTGAGCTTCTAAACTTATCAAAGTAATTTCAGCTGCAGCCTTCATTTTTTATAAAATAGCTTATGTTTTCTTCTTTGCTACTGAATTGAAAGTAGAAAGCTGTTTTACTAGGTATATATATGCCTCAGTGGCCAATCTAGTTATGTTAGTATCTGCGGTTCTAGTTAACAGTTTTTATGTTGTTTCGATATGCATTTTGACTCACCGATTGGTTTAGCAAAGTTGCTACTCGTAGAGTTTGGTGTACCGTGGTGTAAACTTTAATCGCGCTTTTTTAACAATACAAATTGGCAAGTTTAGCACCCGAACAACATGTATGTGGCCTTAAAGGGACTGTCGCTGAAGTGTTTAGCTTGATGACCGAGTTACAGATCCTGGAAATGGTTTGCTAATCAATAGATAGGTCTTGTTGATTTTTTATCATTTGCTTTTCTACTGCCACGAGAAGGAAGACTGTGGATTGCGTAATCACCTGGTTACATGTTGGATAGTCTAAATCCCCTTCAAAAAATGTTACTCGTAGATCAGTTTAATACTGTCTTTAACCTTCAACAATACTTAAAAGGGGATTGTTGAGTTCTCCAGTTTTGGCACCTCATAATTTGGGACTGTCTAGGAAGGAAATAATGGATTTGTCAACAAACCATGTCATCGCTCGTATTTGAAGCTCATAATTTCACAAGTGTCATATAAAGCCAATGAAGCAAGGCCTGAGCTAAGTCGTAGAAGTGCCGTGCATTTTATTTAACCCTGCTTGAGCTCATAGATATGGCTAAATTAGCAATCCATTACCTCTTACTTCCTTTGTCCATGGCAGCAACCCTTTCGTTAACACACAATCTTTTTGTTTAGGACCAGTCAAACTAAGGAACCCCAGAGATATTCAGCCGTGATGGACTACACAAGGGAACGCTTTGACAGCAGCCTGCTGGAGACGCCCACCTGGGTGCTGATTGTGTTCAGCGCAAGCTTAGTCACCCTCACCTTGCACTATTTCTACACCTTCGAGTCAGTGCGGCCCGGCCTGTTGGAGTTCAACTACACTGGCATCGCCAGACGCTCAGCTTTGAGAAGCAGAGATGCCAGCTTGCTGCGCCAGTCAGCCGACTGCTCCTGAGGACTGTGAGCACATTCTGATCGCACCTACCTACATATAATAGGACTAGTGCTGAACTAACTTTTTTAACTTTGAATCGGTAAAATACATAGAGTTTTGATGGGAAAACCAGTGACAGCTGACGTGTAAAAACAATTTCCTAAGTACGTATATTTATCCATAGTTTTTTATTCAGTTTATTCAACCACAACAGGGACGTACTGCAGTACAAGGATGCTACTCTCGATTTTCTTAGAAAATCGCTAAAAAAATTGAGCTCAGCGTCCTACTTGAATTGTTAATGCCGTCAAAAGTTGCAAAGTCAGCCAAGAGCTTCCTTGAAATTCCCTGTGGCTCCCACTTAGAGCTTCGACCCGACATGTACATGTAGATTACATGTGCACCGATCTTGATTCTGTGACTCATCTATTTGCTTCTTGTACCCTATGGAATTGCTTTCTTGTGGGTGCATGTTAACTCGCATATAATCTTGTTAATGTGTTAAAACTATACTGTATAGTTACCGTTGAATGATCTAATAAAAAATACAAATTCACCAATTAGCCAATAAAACAATTTGCATACTCAGTAGTTTGTTTTGTAATAATGATAACTAGCTATATTTTCCATCGTTTTTTTCCGAAATCAGATCAATCTGCGTGCTGAACTAGCAATATTGTTTTGCAAATCTTTAAACCAATTATCTTGAACGTTAAATAAGCCTAGCTATGTGTTCACTTATTGAAGTAGCCCCGGAGACTAATGCGGAAGAGCTTAAACGTACTTCTACGGATACGTGAAAGCAGTCAGTGAACGCATCAACATGCACGATGCAGCATTAGCGACTTATTAAATTAAATTTCGTTACGGAAATTGTTTTGTGAATAATATTCGAGTCGTACACTCGGCAACGTACTAAAGTTTCCATCCTGAAACTCGACGTGTGGTCAGAAACAAGTGGCAACTTATACAACTCTAGCCTTAACTCCCCCTCTCTCAGCCTAAGCTAGGGCCTTGTGATGCAAATTGCATCACCCAAAGTTGAGACGAGAACCGTAGGCTTAGTGTGAATTGCGTCGTCACTTGTGACTGAGCCGCTGAGGATCTGAAAAAATACTTGTATTGGGATTTTTGGATATTTTTTGCCTGAAGCGAGGTATCGCAAGTGTGTGAAATTTAAACCTTTAAAAGAAAAAACATCTAAAGGTAGTGAATATCTCTAGAAAATACACATAAGGTTTATTTATTCTGTTTATTTAATTTAGTTTTTGCTTTAGATAAAAACATTGAATTGATACGACGTTCTCGGTGGAAATTTGAATTTCTATTAATATTATCGTGGCAATTTAAAATGTCATCAATCGTCGACCGCCGGTCGTGATCAGAATTTTGAACTTTGCATTTTGTATAATTAGTTCATTCGTTCATTTTCGATTATTTATTATGTCATTAAAGATGATTTGGCATCTTTAGCGAGTTTAGGCAGTGCAATTCTTTCGCCCAAGAACCCAAATTCATTTTTTAATTATGCAGCTAGTCCAGACGCCGTCCAGACACCTGTCGTTATTCTAATTTTCTTTCAATCAGAATTAGGTCTTAGAGTCAAAGCCAAAAAAAATTGAGTAGCTACACAGCTAGCTTGAGTTGAATATTATTTTCCCTAGCTAGGATTTCATTAAAGGTATTCCAGTAGAAGCTTTATTTTCTATCAAAATAATATTGTTTAATGTCAGGCTTCAATCCAGAATTGTTTTTGTGTTTTGTTTAGTGTTGACTGTTTGTGTTAGGCTAAGTAATAAAGTCATGTCACTTGTCACAATCCTTATAGTATATGATTTCTTACAATAAAGCATTGTATATTTTACAAAAACAAGTTTCTAAGTGCTTTTTATTCATATTAGGCTAAACAAATACCAACTTAACATTTAAAGTTGAGTATCCATCTGACTTTTTCTTCTACCTATAATATAAAAATTATTCTAAAAAATGGAAATTATCATACAATGAAGGTAATGAAGCCATATTAAAGTATAAATACTTTATAATTTTTATCCATTTTAATTTAGTCTAGCAAATGAAAAATTATATCATTTCAATGCTAATAGGCCTATATATATATAGTAAAATAATAATTGGTCTATAATAAAGCCTTTTATATAAATATAGCCTTTTATTGCCTCTATTATAGCCAATAGCCATTATTATAGATAGTGTCTAGTGCAGATGGACCTTAGTAGAACAGATGCAATCTGGCATAGTCTAATATAGAAAAAGGGATGTCTAACATGGTTCAGGTTTAGACCTTGGCTACCATATGGTATATTGCCAAGTACAAATACTATAAACATGTTATAAATACAAAATTAATATGTCTATTGTTCTTTGAATAAAATTATAATATCCTTTACTTAGCAATATATTATAATTTCTGTCTTAGACTTAAAATCAATTATCAATAAGTAGTAATAGCTTTAAGCTGATTCTAGCTAAAACTCTCCACTCTTGCTAGCCTAAGCTAGGGCTTTCTGATAGAAATTGCATCATATATAGTTGAGTTAAGAACTGTAAGTATAATCTAAGTTTAAGTTTAAGGTATATAGGTCCTAGGTAGGCTAAGATCTAAAAAAGTTGACCATTGGTTTCAGGATAAAAATTCAAGTGCTACTAACTATAAATACTAAAAGATTTACAAGTACTTTATTACATACAATTTTTATATATAAAAATTGATAAATTGCATGTTTAAATTAACTTAAAGGTATTTTCTAGGAAATCTAATATTTTAAATCATTATATAATGACTATTTTAATATGAAATGACTAAATATCATAAGTAAATAGTGTAAATAGCATTCTTTATCTCACTTCTTTTTTATTGTACTTCATGAAATTTGATCAAATTCATAAATTTGTTTCAATTGCTAGTCTATTAAAACTTGATCCACCTTATGCAACCATCAGAGGCATCAACAAATAATGGTAATTTTTGTCCTTTTTTGAATTTTACTTGTTGCTAAATATCTTTGCTAAAGACTAGCTGGCAATGTTTTATCTGACTATTAACCCAACAAATGCAAAAAAACAATGCACTACTTCTTGTCAAGGAGGGCAGCAGCTCTTACTAAGAGAGATCTTGTCACCTTGAAGAGGAGGGCAGCGGCTCCTACTGAGACCTTGTCACCTTGAAGAGGAGAGGAGGGCAGTGGCTCAATACTGAGACCTTGTCACCTTGTAGGGGAGGGCAGCGGCTCCTACTGAGACCTTGTCATCTTGTAGGGGAGGGCAGCGGCTCATACTGAGACCTTGTCACCTTGTAGGGGAGGGCAGTGGCTCATACTGAGATCTTGTCACCTTGAAGAGGAGGGCAGTGGCTCATACTGAGACCTTGTCATCTTGTAGGGGAGGGCAGCGGCTCATACTGAGACCTTGTCATCTTGTAGGGGAGGGCAGCGACTCCTACTGAGACCTTGTCATCTTGTAAAGGAGGGCAGCGACTCCTACTGAGAGACCATATAGTGGAGGGCAGCGGCTCCCACTGCAGCATCTGGAGGTTCAGCTCTAATATACAAGCCTCAAATCGCATTAACTTGCTTATAAGCCTCATGAAGTTGCTTCTCACCCCGCCGCTTGTCCTCGCAATTTCCTCTCAAGCCGTCTGGACTCGCGCCCAGTCTCCAGTTTGCACTTTCTGTGGCGCCTAAGTGGCATTGCCGCCGGGCGGGCTCTCTTTAAATTCATTTTCTATCCCGCTCTACTTGAGTCCTCAAGCTGCCACCGCCGGGACGGGCTCTTGATTGCCTAGTAAAACTCGATTGCTGCCAGCTCTGCGAGTTATATCCCAGACTTTTCTCGGATAAGAAGTACATATTGGGAATAAACTCCCCTGTAGGATATCTTGTGTTGCTTTTATCTATGTTGTTGCCCTACTAAACTAAAGATAGCAGAGAATCTTCGCTGTCTTCATCAATCTTGAGCAAGGCCGAGAAAGATGACTAATGTTAGAGACTTTTTACGAAATCTCTGAGGGGAGTAGCTGTTATTTCTGTGCAATGGGAGTCGAAGAGGGCAGGCGAATGTTGGTCGGATAGGAAGAGCTCAGAAGGCTAAATTGAGTAATTATAACGAGGGGGATAGGTATAGCTCAGAGAAGATTGGGGCTCAGAGAGGGTAGAGGACAGCTCAGAGAGGGTACAAGACAGCTCAGAGAGGGTACAAGACGGCTCAGAGAGGGTACAAGACAGCTCAGAGATGGTAGAGGATAGCTCAATAGGGTAAGAGAGCTCAGAGAGGATAAGGTACAGCTCAGAGAGGGTACAAGAGAGCTCAGAGATGGTAAGGGACAGCTCAGAGAAAATAAGGGAGATCATAGAGGATAAGGGGCAGCTCAGAGAGGATACAGGACAGCTCAGAGAGGGTACAAGAGAGCTCAGAGATGGTAAGGGACAGCTCAGAGAAAATAAGGGAGATCATAGAGGATAAGGGGCAGCTCAGAGAGGGTAAGGGACAGTTCAGAGAGTGGATAGGAGCATATTATAGGGGCGGCTCAGAGCTCAATAAAACTCTGCATCCAGTATAATGTTGGCTAGTTGATTTACCAATTTATATTCCGTTTTTCTTCTCTCGGTTAAGCCTCCAATCCATCATCATAATTTCATACAGATATATTTTCTAATTTGGCAGCAGGACTAAAGGGCTCAGCATTGAGAATGAATTTTCTTCATCTAGAGGCCGATCCTTTGGTCTGGCTTAATTCTCTTCGGGCATGACTAATTGGGATTCCGTTCACTTTCTATCTTCCCCATTCGTGGCCTGGGAGGCAGGACCTTAATCCTTCAAGCATTCAGTCAACCCGCTTCTTCCCGAGCCTTCTTTTATGTTTCTTGCATGCAATTTGCTTCAAAGAATTTAATGCCGAAATTTAACCTTGGAAAAACCCGAGCTTGGCTTTTCCGATGCGCAGAAAATGTCTTCTCGGATACAATCCGTTCTTCTGGGGATTCTCTGTGAGGTCTGGTGTAGCTTTTCGTGACCTTCCTATTAGCCATAGCAATTTCCTGGCTTTCTGCCGCAGGCCGGGCCGAGCTGCCTGCCGGCTGGGAGGCACACGAGGACGAGGCCGGGCCCTACTATTGGCACGTGCCGTCGGGCACGATTCGGCGGGAGCCGCCGGGACCCGCGGATCAGCCGGCCAGGCCGAAAAGTTTTCTTGGCTGCTGTGAGTTTATTCGGCTTTGTTTAAATGCCCCTGACGCATTGGATGGTCAGGTCACGTGCCTCGCTTGTCTGATTCGCGCCCATGAGGGCCAACCCCCAAGGCACAGAGTGTGCATCCCTAAATATTAGAAAGTCAGTACACCCTGTGTGAACGAGTGTATGAGTGCGTACTTGTGTACAGCAGGGGTCGGTAAACTTTTTTACCTTTTTTAGAACCTAGAGCATGACTGCGAACCGGAGGAAGGAAGAGAGGAGATGGAATAAAGACGAAAGAAGGGAGAGAGGAGAAAGGAGAGCTGCGAGGGAAGAGAAGAGAAGAGAGGAAAGAAGGGAGTAAAGGAGAGGAGAGGAGAGAGTAGAGGAAAGTAGAGAGTGGAGAAGAGAAGAGAGATGAGAGAGAAGAGCGCTGAGAAGAAAAAAACATTGAGCGGGCCGGAGTTTGGCGACCGCTGGTGCAGTATTGGTGCGCTTGTACAAGCGTAGTTACTATTCGTGTTGCTATATGACTGTAAGTCATACTCCCATGCATAAATTGCGTTTTCTGTAGTTACTATAACCGCTACAAACCAGTTCTGTTTATGCAAAACTTCGTCATCGAATTTTAACAGCCGTCGACGATTTCAAAATCTGCGGCGTCGGCGGCATTAACGGCGGCAGCGGCGGCGAATCGTCATCGACTGTCTCCTCACCGTCCACAGCTTCGGCTGGCGCGGCCGCCTCTCCAACCTCAACGGCGGCAGCCGCTGCCTCCGGTGCCGCTGACGATCCGAACGGAGGCTCGGAGCTGCTATGCGAAAGCCTGGAATTCCGGGTCCGCTACCTGGGCTGGCGTTACCTGGACCCGGACGATGTGGCCCGGGCGGAGAGATCCAGCGGCGCGGTGAACCGCTGCATCATGGCGCTGGCGGCTGCTGAAGCTGCTGGAGACCTGGTGAGTAGCTTTTTAATAGTCAGTAGCTTAATATTGTGTCTTGCAAAGCCCTCGAAAGGGATGACCCGACGGTATATTTTGTTGTTGTTGCGGGCTTGGTGGAAGATTGTGGCGCCTCCAACCCTGCATAGCTGGCGCCCCCCAACCTTGCATAGCTGGCGCCCCCCAACCCTGCATAGCTGGCGCCCCTAACCCTGCATAGCTGGCGCCCCCCAACCCTGCATAGCTGGCGCCCCCCAACCTTGCATAGCTGGCGCCCCCAACCTTGCATAGCTGGCGCCCCCAACCCTGCATAGCTGGCGCGCCCAACCTTGCATAGTTGGCGCCCCCAACCCTGCATAGCTGGCGCCCCCCAACCCTGCATAGCTGGCGCTCCCAACCCCTGCATAGCTGGCGCCCCCAACCCTGCATAGCTGGCGCCCCTAATCTTACATAGCTGGCGCCCCCAACCTTACATAAGCTGGCGCTCCCAACCTTGCATAGCTGGCGCCCCCAACCCCTGCATAGCTGGCGCCCCCAACCTTGCATAGCTGGCGCCCCCAACCTTGCATAACTGGCGCCCCCAACCCCTGCATAGCTGGCGCCCCCAACCTTGCATAACTGGCGCCCCCAACCCCTGCATAACTGGCGCCCCCAACCCCTGCATAGCTGGCGCCCCCAACCTTGCATAGCTGGCGCCCCCAACCCCTGCATAGCTGGCGCCCCCAACCTTGCATAACTGGCGCCCCCACCCCCAACCCTGCATAGCTGGCGCCCCCAACCCTATAGAGACCAATGTTTCCAGGCTCCGCAGATCAATTTTCGTGCACGAATTCATAACCTGAGCAGAGCGAGTGCACCGCCAAGTTCTCCGATTGCTTATAGAGATCTGCAACACTGCCCCCCTCCTCCACTCTGCTCCCAGCAACCCCAGCCGGCTAGGCTGCTACTCAGCCGGCACAACCTCCGCCTGCTGGCTACTGACTCCGTTGCCATTGACAACGAGACTGAATCCGAGCAGCAGCGGGATCAGCTGATTCCCGCCCAGCCTCTGCTCGCCATTCGACTCTGGGGCGTCGGCCGGCGGAGCGGTGGCGGCGGCAGTGGCGCCGACTCATCGTTGGACTCTTCTTCATCAACCGGCTCAGCCTCCGCCGCGGCCGCCGGTCGCCACTTTGCCTATGTGGCCCGCGACGACGTCAACAAATACGTGTGCCACGTGCTAGACTGCCTGGACCCCGACGATGTCGGCGACCCCGCCAGCGGCACGGCGGCTGTGCGCATCGCCAATGCCGTCTGCCAGCGCTGTCGGCGGCTCATGTCGCTGCGGAGGCGTCGGCAGCAGCAGCAGCAGCAGCAGCGTCGTCAAGATCTGCGCCTACCGGTGGACACCGACGCGCTGCTGTCGGCGTCTCCGTTTCCCTCCCCGCAGGAGGAGCCCAGCAAGTGCATCCCCTGCCTGTACCTGGGATGCCTGCCCGTGGACGGCCCTGGCGGACTCGACCGCCTTAACGACGCCATCAACACCGCCGTTGCTGAAGTGGCCGACGGTAGCCGCCAGGCGACGCCAGTCAACGCTCGGGTGTCGCCGTCCAGTCTGCGATTCGAACCCGCGACTAACGCTGGCTCGTCTACGGCCTGCGGCGCTGTGGAACTGCGCGTCCGCTATCTGTCATTCATGGGGGTGAGCCGCGCTTCCGTCCGCCATGCGGGTTTCATCGCGCAGACCGCGCTCGGCGCGTTCGAGTGCCACGTCTGCCGCTGCGAGCCCAGCTGCGGCCCTCTCTGCCGCACTGTGGAGGCCGCCTGCAACCTGCGCTACCAGAAATGCCTGGACTCGCTGGCTGCCACGCCTGGCCGAGGCAACCGCCAGCTGCTGCAGCAGTCGGGCGACGAGTCTACGGCTGCGGGAGGCGGCGTCAAGGTCTGTCTGTGTGTCTGTCTGTCTGTCTGTCTGTCTGTCTGTCTGTCTGTCTGTCTGTCTGTCTGTCTGTCTGTCTGTCTGTCTGTCTGTCTGTCTGTCTGTCTGTCCGCCTGTCTGTCAGTCTGTCTGTCTGTCTGTCTGTCTGTCTGTCTGTCTGTCTGTCTGTCTGTCTGCTAACTCATATCCGCACCCATCCGTTCATCCCGCAGTCCGACATTGTCCAAGCCGTCACCTCCCTATTCAGCGGCCTCAGGCGGCTGAGCATCAAGTGAAACCCTGAGGCAACTCGGACGCAAATTTATCCAACTTATCGAATTTAGCATCAATTTATTAGTATTTGCTTTGGTTTCCAACCGGACAGACCTCAGCCGCGGCTTCTTCATTCGACAAGCGCAGCCGCAGCTGCTCACTGATATTCCTCCTTCCATGGTATTTCGAATTCTGTATTTTTTCTGTGCACATTTTCAAGCTTTTGTGATTTTTTTAATTTCCAAATTTGTTTAAATGCGTCCTAAATTCGTGGCACCGTTTAAAATATGATGGGCTGAAAGCTTTTCCATGGATGTGCCGTCTCTTAACGGGGCAGAGTGCGGCAGCTCGGCGGCAAATGCTCTCGCTTGATTCATGCCCGCGAGGGTCGACCGAGAAGGCACCGAGAATGTACATGTCTGACAATCAGACATTCAGGCCACTGTACACTCTGCCATAATTAGCATTATGATTTTGTCTTTGCACTGATGCAGCATTCTAGTTTTGTTGACCATTGCAGATTGTTTAAAATGCTTCTTTTTCACATGAATTTCGCTATCTTTCACTGTCAAACCATGCTACTCGTTCTTGGCACACAAGTAGTACAGCTAATCAAGAATAAACCTTTTTCTGCAGCTGCTTCTCTACTTATCTGCTTTTTTTCTTTAATAATATACTCACCTTATGTAGCCTGATTGCTCCTTGTGATATTTTTTGATTTAATGTATAGAATTTATTATTATACTCATTCGATAATGTACTAATGCTCTTGTCTGGTATTTATTAAATGCCGTTTTATCTTAATCTCGTCTGTCAGACGTTTGGAGCGCCGACAGCCTTGATCATTCCTGTAAAATTGCACTTTATCGGCTGCAAAAATTGATAAAGAGGCGGATTTTCCTGGCTTTTTTCTCTTTCCTACTGAATCAGTATGAGAATCATCTCAAAAACTGCTACAGATCCCAGTTGAATCAGCATGAGAATCATCTCAAAAACTGCTACAGATCCCAGTTGAATCAGCATGAGAATCATCTCATAAACTGCTACAGATCCCAGTTGAATCAGCATGAGAATCATCTCATAAACTGCTACAGATCCCAGTTGAATCAGCATGAGAATCATCTCAAAAACTGCTACAGATCCCAGTTGAATCAGCATGAGAATCATCTCATAAACTGCTACAGATCCCAGTTGAATCAGCATGAGAATCATCTCATAAACTGCTACAGATCCCAGTTGAATCAGCATGAGAATCATCTCATAAACTGCTACAGATCCCAGTTGAATCAGCATGAGAATCATCTCATAAACTGCTACAGATCCCAGTTGAATCAGCATGAGAATCATCTCATAAACTGCTACAGATTCCAGTTGAATCAGCATGAGAATCATCTCATAAACTGCTACAGATCCCAGTTGAATCAGCATGAGAATCATCTCATAAACTGCTACAGATCCCAGTTGAATCAGCATGAGAATCATCTCATAAACTGCTACAGATCCCAGTTGAATCAGCATGAGAATCGCCTCATAAACTGCTACAGATCCTATGAGTAGTTTAATCGCTCCGTATATTTCGCTAATAATAGTTAATCGCATCTAATGCGGATTAGGATCTGATGGAATGTACGTGCCATATATTTGTCACCGACCCTCATTTCTGAGCACGTCTTTCCTCTTTTGAGTTTTAGTTTCTTCAGTTCTGGTCCAATTAGTCTGTTTTTCTACTCAGATAATTTAACCGGCTTGAGCTGGACAATGGTGGAATGGGAGAGGGAGAGGGAGGAAGAGCACACAGGAGAGCACAAGCTATAAGAGCTGCTTCAACAAGCCTGTCTTTACTCGTATTTGCTTCAAAACTGGCCTGTCTTAAGGAGAGACGAGATGAGAAGGAGAATAGCTGTTCTCTCTCTCTTACTCATTAATTGTGCTACACAATGGCAGGAATCATGCTGTGGCTCTGTGAGCACACTCTCATCGCATGCAAACAGTGTACATTGGGTGCGTGCACGGTGGGGTGAACTCTATTGTGCTCGGCTTGAGCAGTGGCTGGCAGCTGAGAATAAGAAGGGCCTTGCATTCTTTCTGACTCAGAGCCAGCCCTAGAAAGCATCTCGGGTCTCCGCCAGTAGCTCTGCTTTTTTCCAAACTCCAAGCGAAAGCAAAACTAGCAATGCTTCTCTCTGCCGGCTGCCTGCTCCTGACTGTGCTGCTGGGCCTCGGCCAGGTCGCCTCCTCCCTGACTCTGCAGGAGGCGCTGCAGGACGAGGCGAGGCTGATCCACTTCGACCAGTCGAAATTCCTCATCTGGGTGCACGCGCTGGTGGCTCTGGCCATCCTGTACGGCATCCTGCTGTTCATCTGGAGCTTCGTCACCATCTTCATGAAGGTCACCGGCCGGACCAGGCAGCGCCGCAGCTACGAAAAGGAGGACAGTTGAATCCGCACCAGCTGCGGCTTGTCGGGGATTAACTTATTAATTATCGGTTCATAAATTTCCCGTGTTGACCTAAACCATGCCCAGGTATGTAGTTGTATTCTATAACTGCTTTTCACATGCCAACTATTGAGAAATTTTAACCCCATGTGTCTTCCTTTTCTTTGTGCACTTCCCAAAACATAAACTTTATAAAGTGCATATTATAGTGACAGCTCTGAACCATTCTCAAACATCTTTGATATCGGTAAAAATAAATTAGTGAGCCATCTTAGTTTACTTGAGCCTGCTTCTTGATTGATGGATGACATTTATGAATTTTGTTCTCTGACGTTTTGCTTCTTATTTTCATGAAGCAGACAGATCTCTTGCTGTAGTTTTTTGTCCACCATAAGCAGATTGCCTTCAGCTCCACCGCACTACTTGTAGTAAAAAGTCGAGAGAATGATTTATTTTCATCTCTTTGATACCATCAAATTTAGTGCAGGTAAAGCCGCTTCTCTGAACTTTTTCATCCAATAATATGTAGGCTCACTTTTCAAACTCCATAATAAATTGCGACAATATGTAATATCAATAGTTATTTGACAACATATCTTTAGAACTCAGCTTGAGTTTGCACTTTTACTTCTTTGAAAATGCCAAAATACATGTACACGTATTGCGATCCTGCTTTGCCAGAGGCCCAGGTTCGATTCCAAGTGCACTCACATTAATTTGGGGCTAAATTGGAATTTCGACTTGGCTCTGCTCGTGCAATTAACGGCCTTTTAAGGGCCAACCCCCAAGGCACAGTGAAGTTTACATTCTTAAATACAGTTAGCGCCGCTGTACACTCCTGTGTGAGTGTGTGCTGTGCGTATGACTGCGTACGTATCCGCACGCTCGTGTGCCTGCTCAGAGGAGTCGGCGGAATGGGCAGTAATGCCTCTCGCCGGTTGTGTGACAATGTCGCTTAAAAATGGGGAATACAAGCATATAGCATATTAGCATATTGATTAACAGAAATCTACTAGTCATTTTTTATTACGCGCTCGTAGATGCAGTGGGCTGTGTGCACCCTTGCACACTTTAATCCCTACTTATAGCGACTGTTCATTCCCTACCCCACTGTACACAGTGACGGTCCATTCCCTACCCCACTGTACACAGCTACTGCCCATTTCCTACCCCACTGTACAACAGCTACTGCCCATTCCCTAGCCCACTGTACACAGCTACTGTCCATTCCCTACCCATTCTCTCCCTATCCATTCCATAGAAAGTCAGAGCCGTTTGTAACCCCGAGCGAGCGTGCGCCTGCTTAGACTGTACGCGCTCAGCGGTCAGCGGTATGGCTGCCCAACTCCCTGCCTCCTCTCTGGCTTCTGGCCGCCTTGATTGTCGGCAGTTGCCCAAAGAAACCCTAACCCTAACCCTAACTCTAACCCTAACCCTAACCCTAACCCTAACTCTAACCCTAACCCTAACCCTAACCCTAACTCTAACCCTAACCCTAACCCTAACCCTAACTCTAACCCTAACCCTAACCCTAGCCCTAACCCTAACCCTAACTCTAACCTTAACCCTAACCCTAACCCCCCTGCAAATTTAACCAATTGCCAATTAAAGCACCAAAAGCAATGACAGAGAAGATCGACAAATCGAGAAGAAAAAGAACACTTCGAAAACAGAACGAATCGCTATTATTGGTATATTTTAATATTTTGGGAAATTGTATTATTAAAATGAAAAACATGATTTCGTATTGCAGTTCCGCCTCGTCCTGTGTCAGCTAGGAACACAAAAAATTAAAATTATTTGTCCAAAGGCAGAGCAACGAGAGCATATAAACAATAGCAACATGTACTTTGAGGAAAGAGATCAGCATGTTACATGCATGTCAAATAAGTACAACTGGCTAAAACAGACAATAATTCCGCATTTTCAAGGCGGAACCGAATTAGTCGAGTCATATTTCGCACCAAAACAAGCGTAGAGATACAAAAAGATACAATAATGGCGATACCTAGGCATCAAACATAATGCAATTCAGCTGTGACTGATGATTACCTCACATATTTCAATTCTATTATTTACTTTATTCAGACACCCAGTCTTGGGACACTGAGCTCTCTTTGCTAGTCACTACCGAATCTTGCAGTCAGTCACTCCTGCATGAAGCCTGTCACTCCTGCATCACTTTAGTCACTCCTGCATCACTCCAGTCACTCCTGCATGAAGCCTGTCACTCCTGCATCACTTTAGTCACTCCTGCATCACTCCAGTCACTCCTGCATCACTTTAGTCACTCCTGCATCACTCCAGTCACTCCTGTATCAAGCCTGTCACTCCTGCATCACTCCAGTCACTCCTGCATCACTCCAGTCACTCCTGCATCACTCCAGTCACTCCTGCATCACTCCAGTCACTCCTGCATCACTCCAGTCACTCCTGCATCACTCCAGTCACTCCTGCATCACTCCAGTCACTCCTGCATCACTCCAGTCACTCCTGTATCAAGCCTGTCACTCCTGCATCACTCCAGTCACTCCTGCATCACTCCAGTCACTCCTGCATCACTCCAGTCACTCCAGCATCAAGCCAGTCACTCCAGCATCACTCCAGTCACTCCTGCATCACTCCAGTCACTCCTGCATCAAGCCAGTCGCTCCAGCATCAAGCCAGTCACTCCAGCGTCAAGTCAGTCACTCCAGTATCAAACCAGTCACTCCAGTAATGCCAGTCACTCCAGCATCAAGCCAGTCACTCCAGTATCAAGCCAGTCACTCCTGCATCAAGCCAGTCACTCCTGCATCAAGCCAGTCACTCCAGTATCAAGCCAGTCACTCCAGCGTCAAGCCAGTCACTCCAGTATCACTCCAGTCACTCCCGCATCAAGCCAGTCACTCCAGTATCAAGCCAGTTACTCCTGCATCACTCCAGTCACTCCAGTATCAAGCCAGTCACTCCTGCATCACTCCAGTCACTCCAGTATCAAGCCAGTCACTCCAGTATCAAGCCAGTCACTCCTGCATCACTCCAGTCACTCCAGTATCAAGCCAGTCACTCCTGCATCACTCCAGTCACTCCAGTATCAAGCCAGTCACTCCTGCATCACTCCAGTCACTCCAGTATCAAGCCAGTCACTCCTGCATCACTCCAGTCACTCCAGTATCAAGCCAGTCACTCCAGTATCAAGCCAGTCACTCCAGTATCAAGCCAGTCACTCCAGTATCAAGCCAGTCACTCCAGTATCAAGCCAGTCACTCCAGTATCAAGCCAGTCACTCCTGCATCACTTCACTTGGCTCATTCAGAGGCTGCATCTCGACAGTCTTTCTATCGTCGCCTCCCGCGCTGCCGCCGTTGCCGCCGACATGCGAGCCGGATCTTCGCTTCTGCATCAGCGAGCTGGCGTAGGCGCCAGGCCGCCGGCGCCTCTGACTTCTAGTCAGCAGCTCCTCGGCTCGCCGAACTGGCGCCCTGTTCACCGACTCGCTGCTGATGCAGCCGCCAGAGAGGCAAACCACGGCGCCGGCGAAGGCCACCCGCTGGCGGAAGGAGGCGACGCAGGCCAAGTAGACCCAGAAGCCGGCCGCAAAGCTGGCGTCCTGCACCGAGTCCAGCAGCTTGGTCAGCTGGGCCAGGTAGCGGCACCAGCAGCTGTCGCGCGGGTTGCAGACTCCGCAGTTGGCGCGCATCACTATGGCAACGCATAGCGGAGCGGCCAGCAGGCAGCTGGCCAGAGACAGGGCCAGGTTGGCATAGTAACGGGACAGCTCGATGCGATGCGAGTCCTGCAGGCCGGAGCCCGGTGACGACGTCGGCGAGAGGAGCTCGCGGCGGCGACGGCGGGCGCGGAGCAGCAGATAGAGCAGGGCAGCGCTGAGGGCCACCTGTGTGGCGACATGAGGAGCAGAAATTGATTTCACAGGTGATGTAGCAGACAGATACGATTGATTGATAAAGACACCTGTGATAAAGACACCTGGAATTTTCCAGGTGAAGCAGACAAATACGATTGATCGATAAAGACACCTGTGATAAAGACACCTGGGATTTCCCATGTGAGGAGCAGACAGATACGATTGATCGATAAAGACACCTGTGATAAAGACACCTGGGATTTTCCAGGTGAAGCAGACAGATACGATTGATCGATAAAGACACCTGTGATAAAGACACCCGGGATTTCCCAGGTGATGTAGCAGACAGATACGATCGATCGATAAAGACACCTGTGCACCTGGGATTTCCCAGGTGAGGAAGCAGATAGATACGATTGATCGATAAAGACACCTGTGCACCTGGGATTTCCCAGGTGAGGAAGCAGACAGATACGATTGATCGATAAAGACACCTGTGATAAAGACACCTGGGATTTCCCATGTGAGGAGCAGACAGATACGATTGATCGATAAAGACACCTGTGCACCTGGGATTTCCCAGGTGAAGCAGACAGATACGATTGATCGATAAAGACACCTGTGCACCTGGATTTTCCAGGTGATGTAGCAGACAGATACGATTGATCGATAAAGACACCTGTGATAAAGACACCTCGGATTTCCCATGTGAGGAGCAGACAGATACGATTGATCGATAAAGACACCTGTGATAAAGACACCTGGGATTTCCCAGGTGTAGCAGACAGATACGATTTATCGATAAAGACACCTGTGATAAAGACAACTGGGATTTCCCAGGTGATGTAGCAGACAGATACGATCGATTGATAAAGACACCTGTGCACCTGGGATTTTCCAGGTGAGGAAGCAGACAGATACGATCGATCGATAAAGACACCTGTGCACCTGGGATTTTCCAGGTGATGGAGCAGACAGATACGATCGATGGATAAAGACACCTGTGCACCTGGATTTCCCAGGTGAGGAAGCAGACAGATACGATCGATGGATAAAGACACCTGTGCACCTGGACCTGGATTTTCCAGGTGATGAAACAGACAGATACGATCGATCGATAAAGACACCTGTGCACCTGGGATTTTCCAGGTGGGGAAGCCCACGGACAATTTTCGGCATCTACATTAATATCTAGCAAGTAGGGGCCCTCTGACCTGCAGACCGAACGGGACCACAAAGATCCCAAAGCCTTTGTAGTAGATGGCAAAGTTGGCCAGCCTGTTCTCAGTTGTTGCATTGCAGGTCACGTGACAGGTGCGCCACAGGTGCAGCCCTGCCGACTGTCCCGCTGTTGATGCGCTGTCATTTTGTCGCGAGTGCCACTCCTCGGCGACATCGTAGACGACGGCAGCCGGCGCGTTGAGCGCCAGTCCGGCCACGCAGACGGCCAGCACTGCGCCGACAGTTTCGCGGACGCAGCCGCGGGCGGCGAAGCGCAGCGGCCTCCAGACGCCCAGAAGCCTGTCGACAGTGAAGGCTAGAAGCAGATGGGCAGACACGAATAGAAAGTAGTTCTGCAGGAACTCCAGCAGCTTGCAGCTGGCCACGCTGACCGTGTCAAGCTTCAGCACCGCCCGGCCGGTCGCGTGCATCAGTCCGCGACCGAGGAAGTCGTCCAGCAGGCCGCTGACCAGCAGAACTCCGGCGTCTGACACGGCCAGCGCCGAGCAATAGATTCCGAATCTGTTCCAGCGGCTGAGCCGGGCTTCCAGCGTGAATATGATTAGCGTGGCTATGTTGCCAAGGATGCCAGTTACCACTATGATTGGCGTGAAGTAGGCGCGAGTGGCGCCCACAGCAAAGCGCAGGTCCGCCTCCAGCGGACAGGAACTAGTATTAGACATGTTCTCTGTGCTTTGATTCCACAGTCAGTCTACAGTAGATTGCGCTCGTCAGGCATGTTCGAGTGCAAAGATTTTGGTTAAATTTGTATTATCGATACAACCTGAATTAAAATTAAAGAATTTAGAGTCGAGTAGTGTAGGTAGATAATGTTAAGGTAAGAACGCTGCTGTTCAAGTTCAATTCAGGACTGCAGATCTCGTGCTCAGTAAATTCTACCGTTAGTTTTCGAACTATTATTATTATTCGCATTAAAAGCCACGCGCACCTCCTGCTAGGCGTTTATAAATTGGAGCGAACGGGTTTGGGCCTGGGGGCTTGGGTGGAGTGGAGTGGAAACAAAGAAGGGCCGCCTCGCACCCTTTCTCTTCACTTCTCTCTCTCTGCACAGCGCGCGCGTTCCAAATAGATAGCGCGGCCCACCTTGCCTTTAAAGTCTGGTAAAGCCCAAGCCCAACCCCCGCTGCTCTAACTTAGTCAACAAACTGAATGTGCATAACCAGCCCGCCCGTGGTGTACGTTGAAATGTACAGTCACTCTAATGACGTTTAGATCCCCATATTGGATGAGAGGGGAACTCTCATCCCCTCCTTATGAAAGTCGTTCTATTATATTTTGGTCTTTATCCGACGCGTTACCTATTCCTTTAATTTCGCATTCCCAAAGTTTGGAATTACATGATTCAGATCAGATCCTCTTATTGAGTACTTTCAATTTCCAATTACATGTACATGTACAACGATTCATAGGCGTAGGAACGTTTCAAAATGTGGGGGGAACCCCCCATCGAGTAAGATTTTTTATTTTTTATATGAGAAATGCAAATGCACATCATCATGTACCGATTCTAAAAATAATCGGTGTTGTCAGCTCAGCACTCATTTTGGCGCCGCAGGCACTCATTTTGGCACCGCAGGCACTCATTTTGGCGCCGCAGACACTCGTTTTGGCGCCGCAGGCACTCGTTTTGGCGCTGCAGGCATTCATTTTGGCGCCGCAGGCACTCATTTTGGCGCCGCAGGCACTCATTTTGGCGCCGCAGGCACTCATTTTGGCACCGCAGGCACTCATTTTGGCGCCGCAGGCACTCATTTTGGCGCCGCAGGCACTCATTTTGGCACCGCAGGCACTCATTTTGTCGCCGCAGGCACTCATTTTGGCGCCGCAGGCACTCATTTTGGCGCCGCAGGCACTCATTTTGGCGCCGCAGGCACTCATTTTGGCGCCGCAAGCACTCATTTTGGCACCGCAGGCACTCATTTTGGCGCCGCAGGCACTCATTTTGGCGCCGCAGGCACTCATTTTGTCGCCGCAGGCACTCATTTTGTCGCCGCAGGCACTCATTTTGGCGCCGCAGGCACTCATTTTGGCGCCGCAGGCACTCATTTTGGCGCCGCAGGCACTCATTTTGTCGCCGCAGGCACTCATTTTAGCGCCGCAGGCACTCATTTTAACGCCGCAGGCACTCATTTTAACGCCGCAGGCACTCATTTTAACGCCGCAGGCAATCATTTTAACGCCGCAGGCACTCATTTTGGCGCCGCAGGCACTCAGCAGGCACTCATTTTGGCGCCGCAGGCACTCATTTTGGCGCCGCAGGCACTCATTTTGGCGCCGCAGGCACTCATTTTGGCGCCGCAGGCACTCATTTTGGCGCCGCAGGCACTCATTTTGGCGCCGCAGGCGCTATGTTTTGTCATCCTGCAGCAAAATGCATTCATGCAAAGCAGAAAAAACCAGAAATAAGAGTAAAAAATAAGCAAAAAGTCTACATTTTTCATTTAAAAAGCGGGGACCATGCATGGCATCTCCCCCCGTTCCTGCGCCTTTGTCAACGATGTACATGTACGCAACACTTTAAGCGGTAACCTTTGCTGCTGTAAATTCTAATGTTTATTTACGGTTATTTACGGTTTCAAAATGTTTGAAAACACAAGCCTATGAATGTGTGAATCTGTGCATTTGATGCTAGCAATAGCATCGAATTTATTTAGTTTCAAAATGTACATTTCAGGGGTAGTTTTCAGTTTTCCACATGCACAACTGGAAGCTCAAAGGTTGTCAATAAGCGTCATTCGCATGACTAAATATGCACTGTCGTCTGCATTTATTTAAATAAAAGCGAGTGGGTGACAAAATCGCTTTCGTTCGTTCGATACAGCTACATGTGAATACGGCCAAAGAAATAAATACTTATGTGCTAATCACGCAAGAACAGCGGTATTTAGCTACTGTTAGTAGCAAACGCAGCTATTTATGAATATATTTATTTAGATAAATAAAATTTTCGCGATAAATAAAATTTTCGCAAATAAGGTAATCAATAGCAATATGGAATAAAAAACTTTTGGAGAGCAGACAATCGGATCACATTTATAGCATTTTATTTTAATAAAAATTCAACTAATTATCTATTCTCAAAATGGAATTGCTGAAATTTCCAGACTTACTGGGGGTATTGCTGAGATCTCAAGGCTTACGGACGGATGGGAGATGGTCATCCCCCCTCCAGAGGGGGGTAGGAGGGTGGTCACCCGTGGGCAACAGCCCCCTCTGCCCCCGCCTGCGCCGTCACTGATGTCAAAGCTTACTGGGGGAATTGCTGGGTTGTCAAGGCCAAAGGGGGCACTAGATTGCTAGTTGGATTCTATAAAAGCTCCATTACTCGCCCACTGTGATATGGCCGCCATAGATGGCCAGCAGGAGGATGGCGCCGAAGCCCGTGAACAGGCCCAGATTCTGCAACAGGAAGATCTTCGCCCGGCCAATTTGCATTGCCTGAGGCTCCTCCATCGCGCTGTTCACTTCCGGCATCTGTGTTAGAAAAAATGTATAATTTAAGCACGAAAATAAAAAATCATTTTTTTACCAGAATCGCCAGAAAAGAAACGACCCATTCTGCTACTCGCAAAAAGGAAAACCGCAACCAGCAAAGAATTTCCTATTAGAGATTTATGATTCTATCAGATACCGTAAAGACGCGGCATTTCTCGGGTTGTGCCGCAATCCAATTGGCCTGGCACTCGCTAGCCCAATCCAATTATAGAGTCCTCACCGGAGGTGATGTACTCATCTAAAAATAACCCTTCCTTTTCGTACTTTCCAATTCGCTTTTTGGCCCTCGGCCTTGGTTCAGGGGGTGTACCTGGAGTGAGTGTGATCTCTGGACTGCAGTGTGACTAAAACGGGACTTGAGCCCCCCGGTCGCACCCGCCCTGCAGGAAAGAATGACCATTCACAAAGGTGTACGGTAGAGCCCAGTAGCATGCCAGCCCTGAGGCTGAGCCCCGGGTTTAGGGTTCAGGTGCTCCTCCTAATGCTTTTATCCCTTTGTGCTTTTATTAATGTAAGGCCTAATGCCGCTCCAAAAATCCGGAGTTATGAGCTCTGCCCTCCCCGCCAGGTCCATCTTGCTCTCCTCGGTCCATCTGCTGGCTCCTCTGGAAGTTCCCTGCCCTTGTGTCTCGGCTCTCATCCTGACAGTGGATTGGAGTCCTGGGGTTGATGTTCTTCCCGAATCGGGGATACCGGCTGAGTCCGGGTCCTCTTGCCCCTTGTGCCCCTTCCCGACCCCTTGGCCTGGCCTCCAATATAGAGCTGGGAAGGTGACACCCTTGGGCTCGCAGCCCTATAGGTAGACGGTCTTCCTGCCTGATAGGAGACTCGCCCTCGGATACAAGCCTCCCAGACTCACTCCAAAATTAAGCCATTTCGTAGACTTCGGGGTTTCCCCGCTCTCGGACCGCTTTCAGTAGTATTTCAAACATTTTCCAATTCTTTTTTCGCGCACTACCGGGACTTGTCTGCTGGGTGGTGGCTTGGGTGGACTCGGTCTTAGCACCCTCCCTGATTCCACTTTTGGGTTGGCGGTGTCTTAGTTCATAGGTTTGGGTTAGTAGCTTCCCCTGGCCTCGTCGTCAGGGTCCAACCCGGGCTTGCTCGGGCTATATGCCCCTGGTAGATGTTCCCCCCCCCACAGCGGCAGAGCCCCTCTCAGGGCTGATCAGCGGGTTGCCCCCGGCTTCCCACCCCGTTTAACAACAACAATTTCCTATAAGAGATTTTCAAACAATCCCAACCTGTCAAAGAATCCTCACATGTCAAATAATCCAAACTTGTCAGAGATCCCAACCTGTTAGAGATCCCAACCTGTCAAAGAATCCTCACATGTCAAATAATCCAAACTTGTCAGAGATCCCAACCTGTTAGAGATCCCAACCTGTCAGAAATCCCAACCTGTCAGAGATCCCAACCTGCCTGACATCCCAACTTGTCAGAGATCCCAACCTGTTAGAGATCCCAACCTGTCAGAAACCCCAACCTGTCAGAGATTTCAACCTGCCTGACATCCCAACCTGTCAGAGATCCCAATCTGTTAGAGATCCCAACCTGCCTGACCCAACCTGCCTGACAGAGATCCCAATCTATCCAATGATCCCTACCTGTCGGACACCAGAACCCGTCAGAGATCCCAACGCAGCTCACCATGTCCACCAGGCTGATGTACAAGAACATGCCGCTGGCGACGGCGAAGATCCACACGCTGGCGCCGGTCTCTCCCAGCCAGACGCCCAGCGCAAAGCCCAGGTAGCAGGTGCAGGCGGACAAGAAGTTGCACAGCAGCGCCATCGGCATGGACATCCCGGCTGACAGCAGGATGGCGAAGTCGCCGAGCTCGTGCGGCAGCTCCTCGCACAGCACCGCCAGGCAGATGCTGACGCCGCTCAGAGTCGACCGGGTGAAGGCCGCCCCGATGCTCAGGCCGTCGATGAAGTTGTGCAGCGCGTCGCCGAGCAGAATCATCCAGGCCACCGGCTGCACCTTTGCCAGCCAGGTGGACACGTCCCTGTTGCTATTAACCATGTCGGTCTGGCTGTAGCAGGCGTCGCCGTTTTCGATTGCTTCTATCGGCAGCACGATGGCAGCTCCGTTCGCCGCGAGCTCCCCAGTCGGCGAGGAAGGCGCTTTGCTTCTATCCTGATCGGCCGACTCTTGTGGAGTGAAGCAAATCTCGGCCGTTTTGAAGTTGGCCAGGCTGGACGAGTCACCGGTGGGTGCCGCCGCTGGCAGTGAGTGCGAGCGCCCATGCCCGATGCCGCCGCTCTGCTCGGGTTTTTGAACGTTGAGGAACTCCATGGTATCTATGATTTCTGTGGTGCACGAACTATGCTATGTGTTGCATGTGAGCATGATTTGTAAGGAGCTGGTTCAACGCTTTGGACAACATCGTCCCACGCCTGGTGAGGCAATCCTGGTACCCACTCCATCGCCTCGCTCCGCCGCCAGCCCAGAACCGCTGCAACGCGTACTTAGGCACGTACGAGCTGCTTCTTTAAACTCATCAACTGTGCTTTCGGGGTAGCCTTTGTGGACGTTATCGAAATTCAAAAAGTTCCTGCATGGACTTCAAAAACAATACGTACCTTCTTTCTGATGAGCTCCTTAAGCATTCTTTCAATGATGAAGAACATGTAGATACCACCAAACACCGCGCAACAGCGCCACAAGTACCACGGATGCTGCGAGAGGAAATCCTTCCATGCTGTGTGCCCAGAATTCTCAGCGTGAAACAGATGGAGCTGACGGTCGTCATCGATTAGGCTGGAGTTTGCTTTGTTTACTTCCTCGTGCATGAAAGCCAGCTGCAGGCACTGCGGATGTTGAAATTAGCGTGAGAGAATCGTCTTGAGACGTATCAAAAAATGCGAGGGAAGAGGATGCAATACACAGGACAACAGCAGGGAAAATACTAAAGTCTAATAAGGAATCAGCATCTCTCTGTGCGTTGGTCTCTGAATTGAAAAGCTGACCCGACACAGGCATTCATCTGATCGCCATTCCCATCCAAGGTTCACTGCCACAGAATTGCGTCGTCATGTCCAACAAGAGAAGCCGCTTCAAAAAAGTAAAAACGCACACGGAATTTTCTTCATTCAAAGTGCCTTAAGTAACTTGACAAACATTTCATTATTTTTTATTTGAACAGTCTCCCCCGACACTGAAACAATGTGAAGCTACAGTCAGGCTCAAGCAATTCAAGCTAACGTCTTACCGAAAAGTGAGTTTTTTTAGAGACAAAATCTCTCCAAGTATTGCGACAGGAAAATTCGCCGCTATCATAATGAAAGCTGTGTTTACTCTGGGCATTCAATTTGGAGACAATGCTAAATTCCTTATTCATAGTGGGAGCCTTGAGTCTATTGACTCTTCTTACCTGGGTCAATATTGTATAGTCTGAGAGCTGCAAGTTTATAAAAATGGATTCAGAAATATTAAACGTATTTGGCCCTTTCAATGCAACAGAACGGTTCGAACGGCAGATGGAAACTGGAAAACTGAAAAACTTTGTGACACGATAGAGATGATGCAACACAACAGTATCTTTCTTGCGAAACAGTTATTGCGCTAAATTCAGCATAGATTGGAACTAACCACTTTCATTCAATATTTTTTGAACCCCTGCCACCTTTAAGAACACGGAACTGTTTTCCCGCCGGTGCATATAGCATGCAGATTCTGTTGCCTATTACTTTTATCCCTGTCTTGAAGTGGCTCAATCACAGAAGCTGAATAAACGAGTCAAAGAAACCTTGGCGTTGTGACAATTAAGGGTGTCAAAGTTAAGGTGAATACTGCGCACAACAGATACTTCAGTTGCGACCTCCGCAGTTTATGGAGCTTCAAAAATCAGAAATTAACATTTTTTCTCATACTAACGCCACTGTAATCCACTTTTGCACTTTTTACAACAAGCGGCAAAATCCACTACAGATTTTTAATTTTTAACAGCCAGCGCTGCACAAATGGATGCTGCATAGTCTCGATCTTCACCAGAATCTTCATCAAATAAATCTCTCCTACCAGCATTCTATACACATCCGGCCTCCATCCCCGATTTCCATTTGCAACTCACATCCGGCAGCAGGATGAGCAGAGCGGTGCCCATCAGAGATCCCACAGCCAGGGAGACCATGAACGTCATGAGCAATTTGAAGAACCGCCGGCCCATGAAGGGCAGGAAGATGATGCCCAGCACTGCGCAGAGGTTGATGAGCGTCACAAACAGCAGGCCGTAGCCCCACACTGCGGGTGGTTTGATGAATTTGCTTGTTGATTGGCTTGTGGTTGACTGAGTAATGCACTATTCACCATCAATTACCGTATAATGGATTCTGAGCAGTGTGGCCGCCCCCGTGCTCACTATCGTCAGCTGCCACCAGCTGTTGAATATAGCAGTCCGGAGTTTGAACTCCACCTAGCAGAGTTGACACCAGGTGAGTGGCGTTGTCCCGCGTCCAGATGAGGGACTCAATGCTCTGAGACTGGCTGGGACACTGCACTCGTCATGGGAAAGGTTTGCACGAATGATCTTATGTCTCAACTCACTCATTTTTTCTAATCACTTACCTCCATGACCGACGTTACTCCACTGAGCAAATTGGAGTTCATGCTGATTGACGCCAGAAATTCAGTCACATTATGGCCATATACAATGCCATTGCGGCCGTAGAGGCTGATAAACTGTCCTGCCAGGGTCGAGATAGACTCGCCGGAATCGACCGCTGCCTGAGAGTTTTGTACAGTGGATACTTATAGTATCAAGGCCAGTTTAAAGCAGTGTATTATTTTTCGAGTGTATTCACAATTAAAGTTCGAAACCACGTCCAAAAATTAAATACATGTAAGCATGTAAGTATTCTGTTGCATGCTATTATCGATCCCGTACAGCAATCCGACGTCGGTGACGTCGCTAGACGCTCCCGACGTCTACGAAAAATATGTACTTTTAAATTACATCGACGGTGTAGCGTGTGACGTCGCTATCCGCCGATGTAATCTAAAAGTTAATTTTTTGACGTTGGATTGCTGCACGCGGGTATGCTATACTAGATTAAGTGATTATACGTAGTTGCTTTCTTCGTGACAAGTCTTTCAATAACTTATTGCATTTCATTCTAAAATTTCACAGCATTCATACATTAAATTGATAGCTTTTTACTTATTAAGGGACTTGATTTAGTTTACAAACAAATTACACGTTTTAGAAAGTTTATCCATGACGCCATACTTGGCAAACATTAATGTACGTGCGTGTACACATCTTTAAGCCAAGGCCATTGCAGGAGTATGCTTCGCCTAGGTTGAATTAGAAGCATGTTATTTAATGATCTTACCATTTCTGAAGTTAGATACACTGAACGTATAATTCGCAAGGTAAATTAGAGTATATTCCAATGAGGGAACAATAAATTTGAAATTTGGGTTTGTTTTATTTCGAAGCACTAAAATTTAATGAAACAAAGGAATTTAATCTTAAAGACATCGAACGAAGTTAGTGATAGTAAAATATATTTTTAGACGCTCTATTTCAAATTCTTGCAGTATATGCATTCAAGAAAAAACGATCATTTTCCTCAAAAACGTACACGTAGCTACATGACGCAACAGTGTATGTACAATATTAAAACTGTAACTTTGCACTGTCGGCTATTATTTATTGCTAGTAATTTAGAGACCTTAATTTATTTCCAGTAGGAAGGAAATTAGAAGGTAATGCTACTGGTTATGAAGTTTAATGATAGACTATACAAAATGCATGCTGTATATTTTCACCTTCGTCCTTCAAGGTCAAAGTAAACTTGTGGTTTAATCTTTAACAGAATAAATTTTAACACATGTAATCAATACTGTAACGCGAAAGCTAAAGAAATATGAAAAAAACAAAAAATCGGTTAAAAAGTGACGTCTGTATTTTGTTTTAATATTTTATATGCGTCCACCACATTCAACGGCGAATTTAATTTGTAAGTAAGAACGTAAACATTATTATTAATATTAAGTAAACATATTATTCGTGTTTTTCGTATTTATTCAGATTACAATATTTGTTGGTATTAATATTACTGACTGAAATCATACTGTTGCTTCCTGCATTAGTTGAATTGAATGTTTTTAGTATAGAAGAGTAGCTCCAGCAGTAATAGTTTAAAGAGGCACTTCACTCAGCACATCACGCTACGCCCACGTGGTGTAGACCTAGGCGTGGGTGTGTCACTGCGTGTGGAGTATCATACTTGTATAAGTACAAGATAATCAGATAAATGGTATGGGCTTAACTAGGGTAAAATCATTAAAATTATATAAATTTAGGAGTGACGAAAGGGATAATAGTTAGGCCTATTTCAGCAAACATGACTTTTATTTTTAAAAATCATGATGAAATCATAAAATTCAACTGCACCACATTAAATTAGCTTTTTTTATGCTCCTTGTTTAAACAATTTTTCTTTGCAATGTTAATTCCATTTTTAAAAGGAATAAAATCATAAAACATAATTTATTTATCAACATATTGCATTACCAATGCCCTATCTACATTTACTGGTCTTATGCTCAAATTTAATGCAATTTGCCCATGCCAATGGAAGGCTAGTCTCGTCTGCTGCATGATGCACAGAGCATTCAATATCTATAGTACCTGGCAATCTTTCTACCCAGAAGTGATTAATCTTATTAACATTTTTCAATGGAATG
This sequence comes from Macrostomum lignano, assembly GCA_002269645.1. NCBI lineage: Eukaryota > Metazoa > Platyhelminthes > Macrostomidae > Macrostomum > Macrostomum lignano. The sequence goes on from NIVC01000604.1 coordinate 283,568, forward strand.
ATTTCCCTAAGCCGTAAGGGTTTTGATAGTAAAGTGCTAAACAGATTTCTAATTAGGAAAATGACCTCCACTGAGTCTAGTTTGGTAGGTTATTCCCATTCATCTATTGCCCTATATAGTTTTTGATTTGTTTTATTTAAATATATGGAATTGTGGACCATGTATACAAGCCCTAAAGATAACCACTTGTGTCAAAATGCCTTGGGGGCAAGCTTTGGCTATAAATTTACTTGTATGTTGGTGTTAAACTTCATTTTTTATTACTTAATAAATGAGCATTGTTACCAGATATATTGTTATCTTTCCTTAGATAATATTGATAGTAGTGGTAATTTAAAAGCTATGGCTATTATAACATTAATACTCAATAAAAGCTTATAGCAATATATAATTAAAGTTTTGTATTGATAGGGTTTAATAGTTTTTATCTTAAAAAAATATTAGACCTTGTCCATATTTTGGTGCCTTTCCTTAAATTTTATAATAGGAAATAGGTCATAGCCTCTTAGGATATGGCAAATGTTATAAAACAATAAAAATATTAGACAATATTATTGCTTGATATTATATTTATTAGTACTTTTTTACTTTTAATTGATAGATAAGATGGTTTTGTCATTAAATAGAGTTCATTTAACATTATTATTATTATACATTTATGATTTATATAATTTATTAGACATTATTTTCATTTTTATAAAATAGTCATAATCTGTTTAGGCCTATTATATAGTGATAAATCATAAAAGATAAAAAATATGTATATTTCTTAAATTTATGTTTCCTTTAAATGAAAATAATACACCTATATTAAATTGAAATAATTTCAGATTCAACAATTATGAATTTTGAAAATTCAACTATAGCTCTAGCTAATAAATTCATAGAAATCTATGGCTACAATGGAACTGTCTATGGAAAGAATATTACTGACTTTCTGTCTGGAATCACAATGAGCACTACTATGCTTAGTCGGCTATCAATACAAGAACAGGTAAGAACTGAAATAATGAATATATATGCCAATAAATTTAATTTTTCATTAGTGCAAAAGGTATAGAAAATTTTAGTGATGAAATTTGCTATAAATGTAATTCTTCCAAAATATGATTTAATTTAAAGTTTTAAATAGTTAGTTACACTTGTATAGCCAGACTATCGCCATCTACTCTACCCTCTCTACCCTCCCACAGTGTCCTGTCCAAGTGGACAGTCTTCGGCTGCTGCAATGGACTGAGGCCAATGCCAGCAGTCTGATCTCTACTGTGCTGGGTGGCGTTCAAACTCCTGCCTGCTATTCCAGGGCTTCATCAGCTGCTGCCGAGTTTGCAGCCGCCTCTGCCACAGCTGCAGCGCATGACAGGGAAACAAATCCCCTTCATGGTAATCTCTGACGCCAAAAATCTCTCTTTATAGTCAATATATTTTTGGATCTCAAGTCCACAATTTACGATCCCAAAACCTCTACTCGCTGATCGAAATCCGAAAATCCGAATTGCCATTGTGATGAAGCTTAAATAATCATTGATCCTAAAAATCCTTGATCTTGATGAAGCTTCTAGAGTCCCTGATCCATCAAAAATCCGCCAACTTAATGAAGCTTTAACAATTCCCAAATCGCCGAAAATCCCCCATATTGATGAAGCTTCCAGAATCCTTTATTTCAAAAAATCACCCATATTGATAAAGCTTCCAGAATCCTCTATTCCCAAAAATCCCCCATATTGATGAAGCTACCAGGATCCTTTATTCCGAAAAAATCCCCCATATTGATGAAGCTTTTGAAGATTTCGCTTTATCACACTAGAGAGAGAGAGAGGGAAAGAAAGAGAAAGAGAAGAGAGAGAGAGAGAGAGAGAGAGAGAGAGAATTATGTCTAGTGTCTAAACGCTCGAACTCCCACTTCCAGACCCTAAGCCTGGGAACAAAATTTAGTGAACACTTACTGTTGCGGGCTCCTCTTCTTTGTTGGGCAGGTTCTCCGAGCTCGTTTCTTCGATTCCTCTTCTTTGTCGCGCGCGTCTGTAGAGCTTGTCTTCGCAGATCTGTTCCTCCCGGGGTGGTCTTCTTGAAGTGTAGAATCGGCCGAAAGTGAGAGTGTAACAATTAAATCGACGTCGCAGTATTTCCTCTAGTGCAGAATCAATATATTCCTCTAGTGCAGAATCAATATATTCCTCGAGTGCAGAAATCAATATATTCCTCTAGTGCAGAATCAATATATTCCTCTAGTGCAGAATCAATATATTCCTCGAGTGCAGAAATCAATATATTCCTCGAGTGCCGAAATCAATATATTCCTCGAGTGCAGAAATCAATATATTCCTCGAGTGCAGAAATCAATATATTCCTCGAGTGCAGAAATCAATATATTCCTCGAGTGCAGAAATCAATATATTCCTCGAGTGCAGAAATCAATATATTCCTCGAGTGCAGAAATCAATATATTCCTCGAGTGCAGAAATCAATATATTCCTCGAGTGCAGAAATCAATATATTCCTCGAGTGCAGAAATCAATATATTCCTCGAGTGCAGAAATCAATATATTCCTCGAGTGCAGAAATCAATATATTCCTCGAGTGCAGAAATCAATATATTCCTCGAGTGCCGAAATCAGTATATTCCTCGAGTGCAGAAATCAATATATTCCTCGAGTGCAGAAATCAATATATTCCTCGAGTGCAGAAATCAATATATTCCTCGAGTGCCGAAATCAGTATATTCCTCGAGTGCAGAAATCAATATATTCCTCGAGTGCAGAATTCAATATATTCCTCGAGTGCCGAAATCAATATATTCCTCGAGTGCAGAAATCAATATATTCCTCGAGTGCCGAAATCAGTATATTCCTCGAGTGCAGAATCAATATCAAAGATGCGACCTAATAACAAAATCAACTTCTATAACAATACGAGGTCCTCCAGAAAGGGCGTCTTCTTCTAGAACTAACGGAATCGGAGTCGTGTGCTCCTATCGGTTAATCTAGGATAATCCAAAATCAATCACTCGATAATCCTCTAAGGGTATCGGAATCGGTCCGCAGATCCTATCCAAGCCCTTAGGAAAATGGGAGGCCTCAAATTCAATGAACTCAGCCAAATCAGCTGATCAGTAACGGCCGGCAATAAAATCGCTCTCAATAATCCAAATAACAAAGGCTCGAACACGGCTTACCGAACGGTATTGATTCCCTCAGAGATGTAGCCTCGCTTAGCTGCTCCAGCAAGCTTTGAGATCTTTGGTGGCTGCTCCGAGTCTGGGATTTCAGCTCGGATTTTGATTTGTATTTATAGGCAAGTTTTCATTATATCAATAGTAACGTGATTCATTTTTCATCATAAGTTTTACGATAAGTCATCTTTCATCATAAGTCGCAACATGATTCATATTTCATAAGTCGTAAAATGATTAATCTTTTATCAAAGTTTTGCTACCCATGTTTACGTTAGTCTACTTACAGTAGCTTTTTATGAATAATGGTGCTCTACACTTCCAGAATCCTCTATTCTCAAAATTTTCCCATACTGATGAAGGTTCAAGGATCCTTTCTTCCGAAAAAATCCCCCATATTCACGAAGCTTCCAGAATCCTCTATTCTCAAAAATCTCCCATATTGATGAAGCTTCCAGAATCCTTTATTCCCATCTTGGTGACGCTTCAGGAATCACCGATCCCCAAAATCTTTCCATCCTGCTAAAATTCTGTATTACTCAACAACCAAGTGCCGTAGACTCATCCACCATGTTTATGAAGCCTTAAATCCCTGTGGTCTTTATTATCATACCGATCTTAATATTCATGAAATCGTTTGCTACGCGATGCCACACCCGCAGTGTGGGGCTACGGCCTGCTGTTTGTGACGCTCATCAACCTCTGCGCAGTGCTGGGCATCATCTTCCTGCCCTTCATGGGCCGGCAGTTCTACAAACTACTCATGACGTTTATGGTGTCTCTGGCTGTGGGATCTCTCGTGGCCACCTCCCTGCTCATCCTGCTGCCGGATGTGAGTTAGGGATATTGGGCTGGGATGAAGGGAGATGGGGAAGAGAAGACTGGGCTGAGGGGGAGATGGGGAAGAGGAGACTGGGCTGAAGGTGAGATGAGGAAGAGGAGACTGGGCTGAGGGGGAGATGGGGAAGAGAAGACTGGGCTGAAGGGGAGATGGGGAAGAGGAGACTGGGCTGAGGGGGAGATGGGGAAGTGCAGACTGGGCTGAGGGGGAGATGGGGAAGAGGAGACTGGGCTGAAGGTGAGATGAGGAAGAGGAGACTGGGCTGAGGGGGAGATGGGGAAGAGGAGACTGGGCTGAAGGTGAGATGAGAAAAAGGAGACTGGGCTGAGGGGGAGATGGGGAAGAGCAGACTGGGCTGAGGGGGAGATGGGGAAGAGGAGACTGGGCTGAAGGGGAGATGGGGAAGAGGAGACTGGGCAGAAGGGGAGATGAGAAAGAGGAGACTGGGCTGAGGGGGAGATGGGGAAGAGGAGACTGGGCTGAAGGGGAGATGGGGAAGAGGAGACTGGGCAGAAGGGGAGATGAGAAAGAGGAGACTGGGCTGAGGGGGAGATGGGGAAGAGCAGACTGGGCTGAGGGGGAGATGGGGAAGAGGAGACTGGGCTGAAGGGGAGATGGGGAAGAGGAGACTGGGCTGAAGGGGAGATGGGGAAGAGGAGACTGGGCTGAAGGGGAGATGGGGAAGAGGAGACTGGGCTGAAGGGGAGATGGGGAAGAGGAGACTGGGCTGAAAAGAAGATGGGGAAGAGGAGACTGGGCTGAGGGAAGATGGTTATTAAATGGGGTCAGGACTAAAAAGTCTCATAAGTCTAAGGAGACAGCGAGAGGATGATAAATATGACAATGAAAATCCAGCTGCAACTTTAATCAGCCATGCTCACCCACCTGATGCACTGCAGTCTCTTCAGTTGGCCTTCATCCACGAGGAAGTGAACTTTGCCAACTTCAGCCTGGTGGAAGAGCACCACCACCACCTGTTCCGGGCAGAGCGGCCCAGCCACGCCACCTGGGAGGATTTTCACTCTCAGCATCCCTGGTACCTGTGGCGCTGTTGCGTGGTGTTCTTGGGTATCTACCTGTTCTTCTTGATTGAGCGGCTGCTCAAAGAGCTCATCAGGTGGAAGGTGAGGGCTAAGGAGGGAATTTATTCCCCTTGCAGGTACCCACTGACCCTCACTGTGGATATCAGATCTCTGAGTATATCAGATCTCTGATGATATATGATTAGATCCCTAAGTGTATCAGATCCCTGAATATATCAGATCCCTGAGGATGTATCAGATCCCTGAGTGTATCAGATCCCTGAGTGTATCAGATCCCTGAATATATCAGATCCCTGAGGATGTATCAGATCCCTGAGTGTATCAGATCCCTGAGTGTATCAGATCCCTGAGTGTATCAGATCCCTGAATATATCAGATCCCTGAGGATGTATCAGATCCCTGAGTGTATCAGATCCCTGAGTGTATCAGATCCCTGAGGATGTATCAGATCCCTGAGTGTATCAGATCCCTGAGTGTATCAGATCCCTGAATATATCAGATCCCTGAGGATGTATCAGATCCCTGAGTGTATCAGATCCCTGAGTGTATCAGATCCCTGAGGATGTATCAGATCCCTGAGTGTATCAGATCCCTGAGTGTATCAGATCCCTGAGTGTATCAGATCCCTGAGTGTATCAGATCCCTGAGTGTATCAGATCCCTGAGTGTATCAGATCCCTGAGTGTATCAGATCCCTGAGTGTATCAGATCCCTGAGTGTATCAGATCCCTGAGTGTATCAGATCCCTGAGTGTATCGGATCCCTGAGTGTATCGGATCCCTTAGTGTATCAGATACCTGATTGTATCGGATCCCTGAGTGTATCGGATCCCTGAGGATTTATCAGATCCCTGAGTGTATCAGATCCCTGAGTGTATCAGATCCCTGAGTGTATCAGATCCCTGAGTGTATCGGATCCCTGAGTGTATCGGATCCCTGAGGATTTATCAGATCCCTGAGTGTATCAGATCCCTGAGTGTATCAGATCCCTGAGGATGTATCAGATCCCTGAGTGTATCGGATCCCTGAGTGTATCGGATCCCTGAGTGTATCGGATCCCTGAGGATTTATCAGATCCCTGAGTGTATCAGATCCCTGAGTGTATCAGATCCCTGAGTGTATCAGATCCCTGAGTGTATCAGATCCCTGAGTGTATCGGATCCCTGAGTGTATCGGATCCCTGAGTGTATCGGATCCCTGAGGATTTATCAGATCCCTGAGTGTATCAGATCCCTGAGTGTATCAGATCCCTGAGTGTATCAGATCCCTGAGTGTATCAGATCCCTGAGTGTATCAGATCCCTGAGTGTATCAGATCCCTGAGTGTATCAGATCCCTGAGTGTATCAGATCCCTGAGTGTATCAGATCCCTGAGTGTATCAGATCCCTGAGTGTATCGGATCCCTGAGTGTATCGGATCCCTGAGGATTTATCAGATCCCTGAGTGTATCAGATCCCTGAGTGTATCAGATCCCTGAGTGTATCAGATCCCTGAGTGTATCGGATCCCTGAGTGTATCGGATCCCTGAGTGTATCGGATCCCTGAGGATTTATCAGATCCCTGAGTGTATCAGATCCCTGAGTGTATCAGATCCCTGAGTGTATCAGATCCCTGAGTGTATCAGATCCCTGAGTGTATCAGATCCCTGAGTGTATCAGATCCCTGAGTGTATCGGATCCCTGAGTGTATCAGATCCCTGAGTGTATCAGATCCCTGAGTGTATCAGATCCCTGAGTGTATCGGATCCCTGAGTGTATCGGATCCCTGAGTGTATCGGATCCCTTAGTGTATCGGATCCCTTAGTGTATCAGATACCTGATTGTATCAGATACCTGATTGTATCAGATCCCTGAGTGTATCGGATCCCTGAGTGTATCGGATCCCTGAGTGTATCGGATCCCTGAGGATTTATCAGATCCCTGAGTGTATCAGATCCCTGAGTGTATCGGATCCCTGAGTGTATCAGATCCCTGAGGATTTATCAGATCCCTGAGTATGTATAAGGTCCCTGAGGATGTATCAGGTCCCTGAGGATGTATCACATCCCTGAGTGTATCAGATACCTGATTATATCAGATCTCTGAGGATATTGGATCCTTCAGTATGTATTTTTTAAAACCAATTAATTTGTTGCTATACTTCTCAAAGTATGCAATTTTTCAATAATAATTCAGCCGGCAATATGCAACTGTTCCATTAAGCTATGATCAACCACTTGTATCAAGCCTCTATAATTATTTGTTGATATTCAATCGAACCTTAGCAACCGGTTGCCACGGACGCCACTGGCGCAGCTGCCGCCGCCTCCGCAAAGCATCAGCACAGTCACCAGCAGTCCAGGGAGCGACTCCCGTCCTGCAGCATGAACATCGAGCGGAAGCCGACTCGCTCTGACAAGCAGATTCGATACGCCAGGCCCGACGGCAGCCGCGGCTGCGCGCGCTGCGGCAACGACGACTTCGACAACGCCTTCGCCGAGGAGTCGACGCCGGAGCTGGTTCTGGAAGTCGAGGCGGCGATGCTGCCTAAGACGGTCTGTGTCTCCGGGTTGTTTGAATGAGCGGCTGTTTTGGTTTCTGAGGCTGCGGGGATCCTGATCTCCCCTGGCTGTGGGATCTTGGGAGTCATAGGCTGGGATTTTGACGCTGAGGCTGAGGATTTTGAGGATTTATAGGCTGGGATCTTGGTAGTCAGGTTGGGATCTTGGGAGTCATAGGCTGGGATCTTGGGAGTCATAGGTTGGGATCTTGGTAGTCAGGTTGGGATCTTGGGAGTCATAGGTTGGGATCTTGGTAGTCAGGTTGGGATCTTGGGAGTCATAGGCTGGGATCTTGGGAGTCATAGGTTGGGATCTTGGTAGTCAGGTTGGGATCTTGGGAGTCATAGACTGAGATCTTAAGAGTCATAGGCTGGGATCTTGGGAGTCATAGGCTGGGATCTTGGGAGTCATAGGCTGGGATCTTGGGAGTCATAGGTTGGGATCTTGGTAGTCAGGTTGGGATCTTGGGAGTCATAGACTGGGATCTTAAGAGTCATAGGCTGGGATCTTGGGAGTCATAGGCTGGGATCTTGGGAGTCATAGGCTGGGATCTTGGGAGTCATAGGCTGGGATCTTGGGAGTCATAGGTTGGGATCTTGTTAGTCAGGTTGGGATCTTGTTAGTCAGGTTGGGATCTTGGGAGTCATAGGCTGGGATCTTGGGTGTCATAGGTTTTAGTTTCGGGAATCATAGGCTGGGATCTCGGGAATCATAGGCTGGGATTTTTAGAGTCGCAGGTTCGGATTTTGTTACACGTAGTTATAGGCTGGGATCTTGAGACTTGATATCACCACTATCTTTTCCCATTTGTACACTTTGCAACTGGAACCATTTTTGCTCAATAAAAACTGATTAATAAATTACAGATTCATAAATACAGCAAAGCAAAATGCAGGTAACAATATGCTCATACTATATTTATAACGGACAGTTTAGTAATTTTCTGCTTTCGCGTCCTACTTCCCGCTCTGCTTATTCTAACGGACCATTTTCTAAGAAACCCTACCTACGCCCGCCGTCCAGGCCGGCCAGGTCGGCAGTTCGCAGCCGGACACGGTGGCTCCCTCGAGCGCCGCGGCGTCAGGTGACCACAGCGTCGGCCTGGCGACAAACTGCAGCGCCGAGGCTCGCCCGGCCGAAGCCGCCACCGCCGCAGTTGCCGACGAAAAGAAGCTGACAAGGAACGGCGGCCTCTGCGACGACCGCGACGGCGTGTCAACCCGGCTGGCGAAGGTGCAGCCGGTGGCCTGGATGATTCTGCTCGGCGACGCGCTGCACAACTTCATCGACGGCCTGAGCATCGGGGCGGCCTTCACCCGGTCGACTCTGAGCGGCGTCAGCATCTGCCTAGCGGTGCTGTGCGAGGAGCTGCCGCACGAGCTCGGCGACTTCGCCATCCTGCTGTCAGCCGGGATGTCCATGCCGATGGCGCTGCTGTGCAACTTCTTGTCCGCCTGCACCTGCTACCTGGGCTTTGCGCTGGGCGTCTGGCTGGGAGAGACCGGCGCCAGCGTGTGGATCTTCGCCGTCGCCAGCGGCATGTTCTTGTACATCAGCCTGGTGGACATGGTGAGCTGCGTTGGGATCTCTGACGGGTTCTGGTGTCCGACAGGTAGGGATCATTGGATAGATTGGGATCTCTGTCAGGCAGGTTGGGATCTCTGACAGGTTTGGATCTCTTACAGGTTGGGATCTCTAACGGTTTGGGATCTCTGACAGGTTGGGATCTCTAACGGTTTGGGATCTCTAACGGTTTGGGATCTCTGACAGGTTGGGATCTCTGACGGTTTGGGATCTCTGACGGTTTGGGATCTCTAAAAGGTTGGGATCTCTAACAGGTTGGGATCTCTGACGGTTGGGATCTTTAACAGGTTGGGATCTCCGACAGGTTGGGATCTCTAACAGGTTGGGATCTCCGACAGGTTAGGATCTCTAACAGGTTGGGATCTCTAACAGGTTGGGATCTCTGACGGTTTGGGATCTCTGACAGGTTGGGATCTCTAACGGTTTGGGATCTCTGACAGGTTGGGATCTCTAACGGTTTGGGATCTCTAACGGTTTGGGATCTCTGACAGGTTGGGATCTCTGACGGTTTGGGATCTCTGACGGTTTGGGATCTCTGACGGTTTGGGATCTCTAAAAGGTTGGGATCTCTAACAGGTTGGGATCTCTGACGGTTGGGATCTCTGACGGTTGGGATCTTTAACAGGTTGGGATCTCCGACAGGTTAGGATCTCTAACAGGTTGGGATCTCTAACGGTTTGGGATCTCTAACGGTTTGGGATCTCTGACAGGTTGGGATCTCCGACAGGTTGGGATCTCCGACAGGTTGGGATCTCTGACAGGTTGGGATCTCCGACTCTTGGGTATTATGGGGAAGGTTTGGATTCTCTGACAGGTTCAGGTTGGGATTATTTTACAGGGTAGGATGTTGGGTCAGATCGCAGCCATAACTTGGCATGGACTCTGAGAGTGAATCGCGAATTCCCTCGCCCCATTTCCCTCCAGATGCCGGAGGTCAGCTACTCGATGGAGGAGCCTGGGGCCAAGCAGCTGGGCAAGGCGAAGATCTTCCTGCTGCAGAATGTCGGCCTGTTCGCCGGCTTCGGCGCAGTGCTGACGCTGGCCATCTACGGCGGCAACATTCAGCTTGGCGGAGAGTGACGGAGGGCCGCCCTGTTCAGTCCTGACTGTGTGGGCAGCTGAAGCTGGAGGCGTTGTTCTTGAGCATCGGGCCAGTTTTGCTCCAAGTTAAATACATAGGCGCGAATTTCGCTTCCTTTGAGCTGTATTGAATGGAGTTTGGCCATAGAAAGATTCTGTCGAGACAGATTTGGCCATAGACAGATTTGGCCATAGACAGATTTGGCCATAGACAGATTCGGTCGAGACAGATTTGGCCATAGACAGATTTGGCCATAGACAGATTTGGCCATAGACAGATTTGGCCATAGACAGATTCGGTCGAGACAGATTTGGCCATAGAAAGATTCGGTTGAGACAGATTTGGCCATAGACAGATTTGGCCATAGACAGATTCGGTTGAGACAGATTAGGCCATAGACAGATTCGGCCATAGACAGATTTGGCCATAGACAGATTTGGTCGAGACAGATTTGGCCATAGACAGATTCGGTTGAGACACATTTGGCCATTGACATTTGGCCATAGACAGATTTGGCCAGAGACAGTTTCGGTGAGACAGATTTCGCCATAGACAGATCGGCGCGCTAGAAAAAGTACATTAAAGGGACAGGAACAACAAAAAATTTCACCAATTAATTTTGCAGCGAAATTGTAGCAGCCTTCCGCTTCAACTGCCCGCCTGAAGGTGTCGGTTGGCATCTGTGTTTTAGCAGTGGAAGCTATTTTTAACTAGAATGGAATTCTTTTTTAAGGGTTTTATTGTCATACTGTTTTGCATCATTTTTGCATGAAAATATCCGCGTGTTGTCAGCAGTAACTTTGCTCATTGCAAATTTTTTATTGAAGTCTTCAGCCGGCATTCGAAGTCATTGCTGATGGTCGATAAACACCTGGATTTATGATTTATTCCAAACTTTGCGCTAATGCGGCTGGTTTGCTTGATGAAACAAATTTTTTATTTTTTTCCTATTGATAAGCTTGTATGTGGCCTGCAATTCTGTTGAAGTTCTGTCATTTTGTGTTTTTTCTCTTGTCGCCTTTTAAATTTTTGTGTAGCTAGCAGCTGCTTCTGGAGGTTTTTTTATTGATCCTCTTGAATTGATTTGATTTTGCAATATTTCTCTGGTTTATGAATTGTACTTATGGCTTCATTGTCTCCAGCTTTTATGGGATGCTTGAATTTTAACCATAACCCTAGCCCTAGCCATAGCCCTAGCCTTAACCCTAGCCCTAGCCATAGCCTTAGCCCTAACCCTAGCCATAGCCCTAGCCCTAACCCTAGCCCTAGCCATAGCCCTATCCCTAGCCCTAGCCCTAGCCATAACCCTAGCCGTAGCCATAGCCATAGCCATAACCCTAGACATAGCCCTAGTCATAACCCTAGACATAACCCTAGACATAACCCTAGACATAACCCTAGAAATAGCCCTAGCCATAACCCTAGACATAACCCTAGACATAACCCTAGACATAACCCTAGACATAGCCCTAGCCATAGACCTAGCCCTAGCCATAGCCATAACCCTAGCCATAGCCCTAGCCATAACCCTAGACATAACCCTAGACATAGCCCTAGCCATAGCCCTAGCCATAGCCATAGCCCTAGCCAAAACTTTAGCCCTAACCATAGCCCTAGTCATAGCCCTAGCCATAACCCTAGCCCTAGCCCTAGCCATAACCCTAGCCCTAGCCATAACCCTAGCCCTAGCCAAAACTTTTGCCCTAGCCATAGCCCTAGCCCTAGTCATAGCCCTAGCCCTAGACATAACCCTAGCCCTAGACATAACCCTAGCCCTAGCTATAACCCTAGCCATAGCCATAACCTTAGCCATAGCCATAACCCTAGCCATAGCCCTAGCCCTAGCCCTAGCCAAAACTTTAGCCCTAGCCATAGCCCAACCAGCCTATTATTGCATACAATGAGATCAAGTCTAGCCCCAATAAAAAATTCAAGCATCCAATCATGACGAAGCATTAGGGAGGACTATTCACAAGCTATAAATCACCTTATCACCGCGTGTCTCCCTGCTCTCCACTGCATTGTGGAGAGCATTTTTCAGACAGTTGGACCAATGGAATCTTGAAACTTTCTGATGCTTTTTGTCCATTCTGCGCTCTGCTTTAGATTAGATTTTGGTTAGAGGGTTTAGCACTCTAGCGATCTTTTTTTAATTAGCTTTTTCAGCTACTGTTAGTAGAACAGCTGCACATTTTTCCGTTTTTGTGTAGTATTATTTCGGTACATATAAATGTTAATTTGCTGTGATTTTCAATGCCAATAAAGAAAATTTCAGCAACTTTGAATTGGTTGTGCTCAATTTCTAAACTTAATTAGTCCTTGATTACGGTAATAAATCACTAGTAGTAAATCACTATTAATAAATCATTAACCATGTCGTAATTTCGTTTTGAGGAATGTTATATCCTCTCTACGCTACTCTTGAATTTTGCTGGCTAAGTAGCCAGTTGCAGCTATTAGTTTTATTTTTTAATTGGTGGGTTCTGCAAAAGCAGCAATTCATAAAGAGAATTGGTGCGAGGTGCCTCAGCTCAGATTGAATGCGCCCTCAAGTGCTTCGGCTGCCCTCTGGGACCTGACCTCCTCATTCACCAGATTGCTTGTGCGCAGCTCAGTTATGGAAGCGCTGAAGTCCATGGAGAGCAGCTCTTCCATTGCTGGCAACAGTATTAAAGATGGAAGAGATTTTCTGAGTGCAGGGCAATGTTTATGCAAATTGAACTGGATATCCACTGAGTCTGTCTGCCAGTTTGTACTTCTGGGTTGGGCTCTTTAGTATATCTATCTGGCAGACAGACAATAAACAGACGGACACAGACATGGACAGACGGGCAGACAGTCAACCAGGCAGATGCAGACAGACGGACAGGCAGACAAATAGAGAGACAGACAGACAGACACTGAGACAGACAGACAGACAGACAGACAGACACTGAGACAGGCAGACACTGAGACAGGCAGACAAATAGAGAGACAGACAGACAGACAGACACTGAGACAGGCAGACAAACAGACACACAAAGACAGACAGATATACAAAGACAGACAGACAGACAAACAGCACACACACACACAGACAGACACACAGGTTGAATAAAGGCAATACACCAGTTTTGAAAACTTTATAGATAGTGTCAATATATACTGTTTATTAATTTCAGGACAATAAATCTTCGAAGTCTGTCGCAAGTCGCGGCTATTCAGTTGAGTTTTACGAGTAACAGAAACAACCGGCTGAAGAAATAATAGATTTTACGGGAAGCGTCTCTATTAGTAAAGTTTTACGCAGTTGGAGTTCAAACAGAGGCATAATGGGAAATGTTAAACCCGTTTGCGGTGCAGACGCTTCGTTCGTACTTTTAAGTTTATTGCATCGGTGGAATTTCAGTCCAGATTGATAGGACTTAAAAATCTGTTGCTCATAAAGTAGAAAAAAGCAGCTAGTATCGCAGGAGCAGAGTTTAACTCTAAAGCAAACATGGGAAACTATCTGTACAGGCATGGCCCAGATTTTAACACCAAGGGCATTTGGCTATTGTCTCATTTAACCTTTGGGTCAGCCTTGCTTGCTTAAACACACTTTGCTAAGCGTTTATCTACGAGATTTTTTTGTTTATGCTCGTTGAGTCACCCAATCAGACACTCGCTGAGTCACCCAATCAGACACTCGCTGAGTCACCCAGACACTCGCTGAGTCACCCAATTAGACACTCGTGTTGAGTCACCCAATCAGACACTCGTTGAGTCACCCAATCAGACACTCGCTGAGTCACCCAATTAGACACTCGTGTTGAGTCACCCAATCAGACACTCGCTGAGTCACCCAATTAGACACTCGTGTTGAGTCACCCAATCAGACACTCGCTGAGTCACCCAATTAGACACTCGTGTTGAGTCACCCAATCAGACACTCGTTGAGTCACCCAATCAGACACTCGTTGAGTCACCCAATCAGACACTCGTTGAGTCACCCAATCAGACACTCGCTGAGTCACCCAATCAGACACTCGTGTTGAGTCACCCAATCAGACACTCGTTGAGTCACCCAATCAGACACTCGTTGAGTCACCCAATCAGACACTCGTTGAGTCACCCAATCAGACACTCGTTGAGTCACCCAATCAGACACTCGTTGAGTCACCCAATCAGACACTCGTTGAGTCACCCAATCAGACACTCGTGTTGAGTCACCCAATCAGACACTCGTTGAGTCACCCAATCAGACACTCGTTGAGTCACCCAATCAGACACTCGTGTTGAGTCACCCAATCAGACACTCGTGTTGAATCACCCAATCAGACACTCGTGTTGAGTCACCCAATCAGACACTCGTTGAGTCACCCAATCAGACACTCGTGTTGAGTCACCCAATCAGACACTCGTTGAGTCACCCAATCAGACACTCGTGTTGAGTCACCCAATCAGACACTCGTTGAGTCACCCAATCAGACACTCGTTGAGTCACCCAATCAGACACCCGTTGAGTCACCCAATCAGACACTCGTTGAGTCACCCAATCAGACACTCGTGTTGAGTCACCCAATTAGACACTCGTTGAGTCACCCAATCAGACACTCGTTGAGTCACCCAATTAGACACTCGTTGAGTCACCCAATCAGACACTCGCTGAGTCACCCAATCAGACACTCGTGTTGAGTCACCCAATCAGACACTCGCTGAGTCACCCAATCAGACACTCATTGAGTCACCCAATCAGACACTCGTTGAGTCACCCAATCAGACAACCGTTGAGTCACCCAATCAGACACTCATTGAGTCACCCAAACAGACACTCATTGAGTCACCCAATCAGACACTCGTTGAGTCACCCAATCAGACACTCGTTGAGTCACCCAATCAGACACTCGTGTTGAGTCACCCAATCAGACACTCGTGTTGAATCACCCAATCAGACACTCGTGTTGAGTCACCCAATCAGACACTCGTGTTGAGTCACCCAATCAGACACTCGCTGAGTCACCCAATCAGACACTCATTGAGTCACCCAATCAGACACTCGTTGAGTCACCCAATCAGACAACCGTTGAGTCACCCAATCAGACACTCATTGAGTCACCCAATCAGACACTCGTGTTGAGTCACCCAATCAGACACTCGTTGAGTCACCCAATCAGACACTCGTTGAGTCACCCAATCAGACACTCGTGTTGAGTCACCCAATCAGACACTCGTGTTGAATCACCCAATCAGACACTCGTGTTGAGTCACCCAATCAGACACTCGTTGAGTCACCCAATCAGACACTCGTTGAGTCACCCAATCAGACACTCGTTGAGTCACCCAATCAGACACTCGTTGAGTCACCCAATCAGACACTCGTTGAGTCACCCAATCAGACACTCGCTGAGTCACCCAATCAGACACTCGTGTTGAGTCACCCAATCAGACACTCGTTGAGTCACCCAATCAGACACTCGTTGAGTCACCCAATCAGACACTCGTGTTGAGTCACCCAATCAGACACTCGTGTTGAATCACCCAATCAGACACTCGTGTTGAGTCACCCAATCAGACACTCGTTGAGTCACCCAATCAGACACTCGTGTTGAATCACCCAATCAGACACTCGTGTTGAGTCACCCAATCAGACACTCGTTGAGTCACCCAATCAGACACTCGTGTTGAGTCACCCAATCAGACACTCGTTGAGTCACCCAATCAGACACTCGTGTTGAGTCACCCAATCAGACACTCGTTGAGTCACCCAATCAGACACTCGTTGAGTCACCCAATCAGACACCCGTTGAGTCACCCAATCAGACACTCATTGAGTCACCCAATCAGACACTCATTGAGTCACCCAATTAGACACTCGTTGAGTCACCCAATCAGACACTCGTTGAGTCACCCAATTAGACACTCGTTGAGTCACCCAATCAGACACTCGCTGAGTCACCCAATCAGACACTCGTGTTGAGTCACCCAATCAGACACTCGCTGAGTCACCCAATCAGACACTCATTGAGTCACCCAATCAGACACTCGTTGAGTCACCCAATCAGACAACCGTTGAGTCACCCAATCAGACACTCATTGAGTCACCCAAACAGACACTCATTGAGTCACCCAATCAGACACTCATTGAGTCACACAATTAGACAACCGTGTTGAGTCACCCAATCAGACACTCCTTGAGTCACCCAATCAGACACTCGTGTTGAGTCACCCAATCAGACACTCGTTGAGTCACCCAATCAGACACTCGTGTTGAGTCACCCAATCAGACACTCGTTGAGTCACCCAATCAGACACTCGTGTTGTCACCCAATCAGACACCCGTTGAGTCACCCAATCAGACACTCGTGTTGAGTCACCCAATCAGACACTCGTGTTGAGTCACCCAATCAGACACTCGTTGAGTCACCCAATCAGACACTCGTTGAGTCACCCAATCAGACACTCGTGTTGAGTCACCCAATCAGACACTCGTGTTGAGTCACCCAATCAGACACTCGTGTTGAGTCACCCAATCAGACACTCGTGTTGAGTCACCCAATCAGACACTCGTTGAGTCACCCAATCAGACACTCGTGTTGAGTCACCCAATCAGACACTCGTTGAGTCACCCAATCAGACACTCGTGTTGAGTCACCCAATCAGACACTCGTTGAGTCACCCAATCAGACACTCGTTGAGTCACCCAATCAGACACCCGTTGAGTCACCCAATCAGACACTCATTGAGTCACCCAATCAGACACTCATTGAGTCACCCAATTAGACACTCGTTGAGTCACCCAATCAGACACTCGTTGAGTCACCCAATTAGACACTCGTTGAGTCACCCAATCAGACACTCGTTGAGTCACCCAATTAGACACTCGTTGAGTCACCCAATCAGACACTCGTTGAGTCACCCAATCAGACACTCGTTGAGTCACCCAATCAGACACTCGTTGAGTCACCCAATCAGACACCCGTTGAGTCACCCAATCAGACACTCATTGAGTCACCCAATCAGACACTCATTGAGTCACCCAATTAGACACTCGTTGAGTCACCCAATCAGACACTCGTTGAGTCACCCAATTAGACACTCGTTGAGTCACCCAATTAGACACTCGTTGAGTCACCCAATCAGACACTCGCTGAGTCACCCAATCAGACACTCGTGTTGAGTCACCCAATCAGACACTCGCTGAGTCACCCAATCAGACACTCGTGTTGAGTCACCCAATCAGACACTCGCTGAGTCACCCAATCAGACACTCGTGTTGAGTCACCCAATCAGACACTCGTGTTGAGTCACCCAATCAGACACTCATTGAGTCACCCAATCAGACACTCGTTGAGTCACCCAATCAGACACTCGTTGAGTCACCCAATCAGACACTCATTGAGTCACCCAAACAGACACTCATTGAGTCACCCAATCAGACACTCATTGAGTCACACAATTAGACAACCGTGTTGAGTCACCCAATCAGACACTCCTTGAGTCACCCAATCAGACACTCGTGTTGAGTCACCCAATCAGACACTCGTTGAGTCACCCAATCAGACACTCCTTGAGTCACCCAATCAGACACTCGTGTTGAGTCACCCAATCAGACACTCGTGTTGAGTCACCCAATCAGACACTCGTTGAGTCACCCAATCAGACACTCCTTGAGTCACCCAAACAGACACTCATTGAGTCACCCAATCAGACACTCGTGTTGAGTCACCCAATCAGACACTCGTGTTGAGTCACCCAATCAGACACTCGTGTTGTCACCCAATCAGACACCCGTTGAGTCACCCAATCAGACACTCGTGTTGAGTCACCCAATCAGACACTCGTTGAGTCACCCAATCAGACACCCGTTGAGTCACCCAATCAGACACCCGTTGAGTCACCCAATCAGACACTCGTGTTGAGTCACCCAATCAGACACTCGTTGAGTCACCCAATCAGACAACCGTTGAGTCACCCAATCAGACACTCGTTGAGTCACCCAATCAGGCACTCGTTGAGTCACCCAATCAGACACCCGTTGAGTCACCCAATCAGACACTCGTTGAGTCACCCAATCAGGCACTCGTTGAGTCACCCAATCAGACACCCGTTGAGTCACCCAATCAGACACTCGTTGAGTCACCCAATCAGGCACTCGTTGAGTCACTCGGCACTCATTTAATCCCAACATGCGCTCAAGAGCACACGGCTTCACTCCCCAAGCAAGCGGAATTGAGTACAGGAGGGCCAGGCTGCTTAGCTAGGTCAGCTCCAAGACGTCAGCGCAGGGCAGCTGTGGCGGCGCCGGCTTTCCCGGCTTGACGTGTCGCAGCGACGCCGCCGAGCCCAGACTCGCCTGCGACGGCGGCGGCGGCAGGCTGCTCAGTGACTTGCCGGCCAGGGCCATGGCGTTCTCCGTCACCTGGCGAAATGCGCGCTGCACCCTGTGCCGGCGCCAGGCCCGCTGAAGCGTCTTGGCGGCGATGTCCTCCTTCTTGCGCCGCATCGTGGTCGAGATGGCCACCGTGCGCACTCGAGTGGGAAAAGTTTCTCGGAATTTCTTTTCAATTTCGTCCAGCGTGTTGCGGAAATGGTCCGAGTCCTCGATGTCGCCAAGGACGTGGCGCACCAGAGCCACCAGTACGTCCAAGCAGTGCAGTTTGTCGCCCTCGACAATCGGGATGTCGAAGGAGGTCAGCGCGATGATGTTCGGCTTCGGGATACCCAACGGCTCGTCCAGCTCGTCCACGAACTCGGACAGCTGTTCGTACTTGATGTACTGCGACGCGTGCGGGTCGTAGCGCTCCCAGACCATGTAGAACATGTCGAAGTCGTCATCCGTGATGCCGACCTCCTCCTGCTCGTGCGCCTGGTTGAAGTTCTCCAGGATGATGGCGATGTACAGGTTGATGACGATCAGTCTGGTGACAAAAACGAAGCTGGCCATGAAGATGACGGCCATCTCCGGGAATGAGCAGTTGCCGTTGAGCGTCGGCCTGGCGACTCCGTTGCGGATGACGTGTGTGGAGTTGCAGTCGGGCGGCTGCACCATCAGCGAGTAGAGGATGTCGTTCCAGCCGGCGCTAGTGGTGAGTCGGAACAGCAGCACCATGCTGCGGCCGAACGTCTCGAAGTTGACGAGGTCGTTCAATGCTCCGGTGTGCACCACGTTGCCGAAGAAGATCATCCCGATGATGGCGTAGATGAAGACAACCAGGAGCAGCAGGGCGCCGATGTTCACCAGCGCCGGCAGCGAGATGACGAGGGCGAACAGCAGCTTGCGGATGCCCTTCGCCGCCTTGATGAGGCGCAGCACCCGACCGATGCGGAAGATGCGCACCACCCGGAGCAGAGTCGGCGTGACGAACACGCTGTTCATGATGTCGCTGAGCACTGCGCCTGGGGTTGGGGGAGGGAGGGGGCTCAATTTGGCTGCAGCGTTGCTTCTGTTCAGAGTGTCTTTTATGCATATCTTTGATAGATGGAATCTGCCTGCTGGCATCCCAATCTGCCTACTGACATCCCAATCTACCTGCTGACATCCCAATCTACCTACTGACATCCCAATCTATCTGCTGACATCCCAATCTACCTACTGACATCCCAATCTACCTGCTGACATCCCAATCTACCTACTGACATCCCAATCTACCTGCTGACATCCCAATCTACCTATTGACATCCCAATCTGCCTACTGACATCCCAATCTACCTGCTGACATCCCAATCTACCTACTGACATCCCAATCTACCTGCTGACATCCCAATCTACCTACTGACATCCCAATCTACCTACTGACATCCCAATCTACCTACTGACATCCTAATCTGCCTACTGACATCCCAATCTACCTGCTGACATCCCAATCTACCTGCTGACATCCCAATCTACCTACTGACATCCCAATCTATCTGCTGACATCCCAATCTACCTACTGACATCCCAATCTATCTGCTGACATCCCAATCTACCTACTGACATCCCAATCTATCTGCTGACATCCCAATCTACCTACTGACATCCCAATCTGCCTACTGACATCCCAATCTACCTACTGACATCCCAATCTACCTACTGACATCCCAATCTGCCTACTGACATCCCAATCTACCTATTGACATCCCAATCTACCTACTGACATCCCAATCTACCTACTGACAACATACACCCGTCCTACAAATAGGATGCCCGCGCCGCAGCGACCTTGGTGGTTGAAATCAAAGCAAGAGAACAACACAGTAAAAGTGCAGCGTGGAATAAAAGTACAACACACATTTAGTGCTTTAAGATAAAAAACTTTGAATCAGTTCGACGCTGAACTATGCAAAAAGTTTTTGAAGAGCGAATTAAATATTGTGAAAATGACACACAATGGCAATAAAGGCAATTAAGGATTACTACAAGTGGATTTTAACAGACATTCAAAGTAAGCCTTTTACCTGGCTGCAGCTTAGAGACCACATCTGTTAATTTGGGGTCACGGATGGTGGTTTCAGTTTACCATATGTGCATAAAAAAAGTTTAATGCGTCATGGAAGTACATGCGTTTGTAAAACCATTTCCAACTCTACTCCATCACCATCACTTTCAGCTGTGATTGAATACTAAGTTCAGGATAGAAAAGGTCACCTGTCGCTCAAAATATCGCCCTATCACGGACACATCATGAGGTCACGGGTCTCTCACGGACACATCATGAGGGCACGGGTCACTCAACTAATCACCAACTCACGGACACGTCATGAGGTCACGGGTCTCTCACGGACACATCATGAGGTCACGGGTCACTCAAATAATCACCAACTCACGGACACATCATGAGGTCACAGGTCACTCAAATAATCACCAACTCACGGACACATCATGAGGTCACGGGTCACTCAAATAATCACCAACTCACGGACACGTCATGAGGTCACGGGTCACTCAAATAATCACCAACTCACGGACACGTCATGAGGTCACGGGTCACTCAAATAATCACCAACTCACGGACACGTCATGAGGTCACGGGTCACTCAAATAATCACCAACTCACGGACACATCATGAGGTCACGGGTCACTCAAATAATCACCAACTCACGAACACATCATGAGGTCACGGGTCACTCAAATAGTCAACAACTCACGGACACATCATGAGGTCACGGGTCACTCAAATAATCACCAACTCACGAACACATCATGAGGTCACGGGTCACTCAAATAGTCAACAACTCACGGACACATCATGAGGTCACGGGTCTCTCAAATAATCACCAACTCACGGACACATCATGAGGTCACGGGTCTCTCAAATAATCACCAACTCACGGAGACACCATGAGGTCACGGGTCTCTCACGAACACATCATGAGGTTACGGGTCACTCAAATAGTCCCCAACTCACCAACAATGCTGAGCACCACAATGACAAAGTCGAAGACATTCCAGGCCTGACGAAAGTAATGCCACCGCAGGCCGACAATCTTAATGACGGCCTCCATAGTGAAGACCGTCGTGAAGGCAATGTTGACGACTTCCAGGCACTGAGTGACCGCCGGCTCCTGTCTGTAGTGCTCAACCATCATGGCCATCATGTTGAGGAAGATCAGGACTACTATGGTCAGCTCAAACCTGTTGTTCACCGCCACGTCAAAGAAGAACTCTTGGACGCGGTTCTGGAAGCCGTTAGGATAGCTTGAGTAGTTCTATGACATGACTCCATGACCTGAAATAACCTAAAAAATGCTCACCTTTGGCCGTCGAATTGTCTTCTGCGGCTTCTTCTTACCAAGCTTGCGCATGGTGTGATAATAATTCCTCTGGCTGGGGGTCAGGAACACCTCCAGCACGTTCTCCCTCTGCGGGCGGCGGGTGCTCACTCAGATTAACTCAATCAGGTTTAATCCGCTCCGTCACCAGAACCCACAGCCAACAGCAAGCGAAGAGAAAACACCCACCATCTTCACCGAACCCCAACTTCAATGCATTACCTTTTTCTTCAGGGAATTAAAATTATCAATGATGACTCCGATGAACAAGTTCAGAGTGAAGAAAGCGCCAAATACGATGAAGACAACAAAGTACAGGTAGTAGACCATCTGGCTCTCCCGCCTCGGTTGTTCGTCGATTGAGGTGGAGTCGATTGCGTCTTGCATCACCTCCATCCAGCCTTCGAAGGTTGCCTGGATGATTGAGTGAAATTGAGTTGTAGACTGATTTTTCGTAGTGATTATTTATTTGGCGTCAATTATTGATTTCAAAATTTTATACAACATGGGACGAAATAGATAATGCGACGCCCACCTCACTCCGCAACATTTACCTCGCTCAACAACACCCACCTCACTCCGCAACATCCACCTCACTCCACAAAACCCACCTCACTCCGCAACACCCACCTCACTGCTCAACACCTACCTCACTCCGCAACACCCACCTCACTCCGCAACACCCGAATCACTCCGAAACATCCACCTCACTCTACAACACCCACATCCCTACTCAACATCCACATCCCTCTGTAACGCCCACCTCACTCCGCAACATTTACCTCGCTCAACAACATCCACCCCACTCAACAACACCCATCTCACTCCGCAACACCCACTTCAATCCGCAACACCCACTTCAATCCGCAACACCCACTTCAATCCGCAACACCCACTTCAATCCGCAACACCCACTTCAATCCGCAACACCCACTTCAATCCGCAACACCCACTTCAATCCGCAACACCCACTTCAATCCGCAACACCCACTTCAATCCGCAACACCCACTTCAATCCGCAACACCCACTTCAATCCGCAACTCGGTTCAATCCGCAACACCCACTTCAATCCGCAACACCCACTTCAATCCGCAACACCCACTTCAATCCGCAACACCCACCTCAATCCGCAACACCCACTTCAATCCGCAACACCCACTTCAATCCGCAACACCCACCTCAATCCGCAACAACCACTTCGCTCGTCAACACCCACTTCAATCCGCAACGCCCACCTCAATCCGCAACAACCACTTCGCTCGTCAACACCCACTTCAATCCACAACACCCACTTCAATCCGCAACACCCACTTCAATCCGCAACACCCACTTCAATCCGCAACACCCACTTCAATCCGCAACACCCACTTCAATCCGCAACACCCACTTCAATCCGCAACACCCACTTCAATCCGCAACACCCACTTCAATCCGCAACACCCACTTCAATCCGCAACACCCACTTCAATCCGCAACACCCACCTCAATCCGCAACACCCACCTCAATCCGCAACACCCACTTCAATCCGCAACACCCACTTCAATACGCAACACCCACTTCAATCCGCAACACCCACTTCAATCCGCAACACCCACTTCAATCCGCAACACCCACTTCAATCCGCAACACCCACTTCAATCCGCAACACCCACTTCAATCCGCAACACCCACTTCAATCCGCAACACCCACTTCAATCCGCAACACCCACTTCAATCCGCAACACCCACTTCAATCCGCAACACGGTTCAATCCGCAACACCCACTTCAATCCGCAACACCCACTTCAATCCGCAACACCCACTTCAATCCGCAACACCCACTTCAATCCGCAACACCCACTTCAATCCGCAACACCCACTTCAATCCGCAACACCCACCTCAATCCGCAACAACCACTTCGCTCGTCAACAACCACTTCAATCCGCAACGCCCACCTCAATCCGCAACAACCACTTCGCTCGTCAACACCCACCTCAATCCACAACACCCACTTCAATCCGCAACACCCACTTCAATCCGCAACACGGTTCAATCCGCAACACCCACTTCAATCCGCAACACCCACTTCAATCCGCAACACCCACTTCAATCCGCAACACCCACTTCAATCCGCAACACCCACCTCAATCCGCAACAACCACTTCGCTCGTCAACAACCACTTCAATCCGCAACGCCCACCTCAATCCGCTGGGAACTCCACCTTATCTGTCTACTATCCACACAGTATTCGAATAAAATTCGTCAACTCACCACCTGGAAGAGCGCAATATAGCCCATAACAACGTTGTCAAAGTGGATCAGCGAGTTTCTCCACCGGTAGCCCAGTGCTGAGCCGTTCTCGCACTGAGCCCGGTTCTGCACTACGCTGTAGGCCAGCCGGTTGCCCTCTGCATCCACGCACTTGAAGAACTTGCCCTTGAACAGCTGCACGCCAGTGATGCTGAATATGAGCCAGAACAGCATGCACACCAGCAGCACGTTGCCGATGGAGGGAATGGCCCGGACCAGGCAGTTCACCACCATCTGCAAGCATCCGTGACAGGGTCAGCTTTTGGTGAGAGGGGTTTGCTACTCTCCAGTTATTCCCCTCATTATTCTCCCTACTCGTTTCTAACCATCACTCCCTATCAACCCACCTCACCCCTTATTACCCACCTCAAAACTTATCACCCACCCCACTCCGATCACCCTTCTCACCCTATATCACCCACCTCACCCCTTATCATCCACGTTACTTATTATCATTCACCTCACCCCTTATTACCCACCTCACCTTTTATTACCCAACTCACCCTTATCACCCACCTCACCCCTATCACCCACCTCACCTTTATCACCTGCCTCACCCCTTATTACCCACCTCACCCTTTATTCACCTCAAGACTTATAACCCACCTCACCCTTATCACCCCACCTCACCCTTATCACCCCACCTCACCCTTATCACCCCACCTCACCCTTATCACCCCACCTCACCCTTATCACCCCACCTCACCCCTTATTACCCACCTCAACATTTATCACCCACCTGCATCCTTATCACCCACCTGAATCCTCATCACCCATCTACCCAACATCGCGACTAGACCGGGCACCCCACCTTCATGCCCTGCCACCGGCTGATGGTCCGGAGCGGCCTGAAGGCTCGCAGGGACCGCAGCACCCGCATCGCGCTGATCTGGCTCACATTGGTTGCCAGGGCGTCCGTCAGCAGGTCAGTGATTGAAACCTTGAAAAATTAATAAGTGGTATAGAGCCGCAGTTATCACAGTTAGAAACAGTGAAGCGGCACGCACAATTTTCTCAATCCATTAGCAAGTTGGAGAAACAATAACAGCCTAAGATTGATGACGCCGTGAGGCTGGGAAAGTGTGGTTGGGAAAACTTCCCAAGGCCCAGGAGGGGAGGGGGGGGGTCTGATTTCGATTCTGAATCGCACGCACTTTCCCTGCGTGGCTGGCTTGCTGGCTTCCTGCGCTTGGGGGGCCTGCGAAAATCTGAGAGGGATGAAGCATTAGGGATGAGGCAGCCACAAGGATGCTGGGATGCAGGCACTCGGCAATCAAAACTGGTTTTTACGATCCTCCATCCGGGTGCGAGCACCGGCCAAGGGGGGAAGAGGAGAGCGGCGGCGCCGAGTCTCACCATGACAATCAGGAAATCCAAGCAGCTCCACAGCTCGCTGAAGTAGCCCTTGAAGCCCATCGCGATCCACTTGGCGACCATCTCCATGGTAAATAAGATTGTGAAGACAATGTTCAGCTGCTTCAGTACAAACTTCAGGGTTGGCTTCTCGTCCAGGTAGATGTCCTCGAAGCACTGGCGGGGACAGGAGGGTGCGAATGAGGTTGTAAATTCAGCAGCTTAGTCAAGTGTTGAGGCTAGGACTGCACCGCGTTGAGGACTTCCCGTATGCAAATTTCGCAACTGCAGACTGTTCTGCTGTGCCCAATGCAATCAGTTCGCTAGTTCAGTTTGCCGCAAGTTTAGTCAACCTCTTTCCCGCTCCCTACCGCAAGTTTAGTCAACCTCTTTCCCGCTCCCTACCGCAAGTTTAGTCAACCTCTTTCCCGCTCCCTACCGCAAATTTAGTCACCCGCTTTTCCGCTCCCTACCGCAAGTTTAGTCACACGCTTTTCCAAAGTCCACCCCTATAGGCCGCTCACCAGAGTGATGGAGCTGGCCAAGATGATGCAGAGCACCACGCCTTCGAAGGCCCTGTGCTCGGTGACCCGCAGCATCAGGCGCCGCAGCCGGTCCCACCGCCGGCCGTGCCGGGTGTCGGGCAGGCACAGGCAGCACAGGCAGCACCTGCTAGCCACAAAAGGCCGGCTGCACTGCGGCAGGCAGCAGGCAGGCGGGTCCTTCTCAACGGTCGGCTCCGAGGCCGCGGCATCGCCAGCGTCTGTGTCGGCGGCGTCGGCATCGTCAGTTTGATTGACAGCTTCGGCACGTTCGTCGCTGTCGGCATCGAGAGCCAGTGCGTCACTGGACGCTGCTACTTGCTGCGGCTGCGGCTGCTCTGACACGGGATCTTGAAAAGTGACTGAAGCTCTTTGCTTCTGCTTCTGCTCTTGTTGTTCTACCTGCTCCTGCTCGTCCTGCTGCCCAGGATCTGCAGATTGAAGCTCGCGATCTTGCTGCTCCTGCGACTTCTGAGATCGGCTTCCACGTCGACCTGGATAGAAGTATTAGTTAATACTCCTCTCTTACTTTGCTTTTGTTAGTCTTTATGCGATGGTGGATGTTGCAGAGTGTGCTTCGGAGTGAGGTGGGTATTGAGGAGTGAGGTGGGTGTTGGGGAGTGAGGTGGGTGTTGGGGAGTGAGGTGGGTGTTGGGGAGTGAAGTGGGTGTTGGGGAATGAGGTGGGTGATGGGGAGTGAGGTGGGTGTTGGGGAGTGAAGTGGGTGTTGGGGAATGAGGTGGGTGTTGGGGAGTGAAGTGGGTGTTGGGGAGTGAGGTGAGTGTTGGGGTGAGGTGGGTGTTGTAGAGTGAGGTGGATGTTTTATTATTTTTTTATTAGAGGCAGGGGGGTTATGTGCGCCCTGGCGCACTTTAAGCTACATAGGCACAAAACCGGCGAGAGGCATTACTGCCCATTCCGCCGACTCCCCTGAGCAGGCATACAAGCGCGCGGATCCGTACGCAGGCACATACTCACACAGGAATGTACAGCGGCCCTAACTTTATTTATCGTTAGGCATGTACATTTCACTGCGCCTTGGGGGGTTGGCTCTCAAGGCCGTTAATTGCACGAGCAGAGCCAAGCCGAGATTCCAATTCAGCCCCAAATTAGTGACTGCACTTGGAATCGAGCCTGGATCGCTGGCACACCAGAGCCTTCGCTAGACCGCTGGGCTACGGCCCCCCTCGAGGTGGATGTTGCGGAGTGAGGTAGGTGTTGAGGATTGAGGTGGGTGTTGAGGATTGAGGTGGGTGTTGGGGAATGAGGTGGGTGTTGGGGAGTGAGGTGGGTGTTGGGGAATGAGGTGGGTGTTGCGGAGTGAGATGGGTGTTGGGGAATGAGGTGGGTGTTGGGGAGTGAGGCGGGTGTTGCGGAGTGAGGTGAGTGTTAGGGAGTGAGGTGGGTGTTGTAGAGTGAGGTGGGCGTAGCGGAGTGAGGTGAGTGTTGGGGAGTGAGGTGAGTGTTGAGGAGTGAGTTGGGTGTTGCGGGTGAGGTAGGTATTGCAGAGTGAGCACACAAGTAAGTAATCAACAAACCATCAAATCGACTTTTCCGCCTTCGCCTCCTGTGTCGGACACCGCCATCGTTTTGGGTGTCAGCTGTCTCTTCGGCCGTCGCTTCCTCAACCACCACCATAATGACCGGCACTGGGGCCGGAGACCCGGTCTCCGCATCCGTCGTTTCCGCGCCTGCATCCACCTTTTTCGCCTCGCCCGCTTCTGCGGCAGTTCCGCCTCCTTCGACGGCTGTTTTTTTCTTGGCCTCCCGCCGAGGGCAGCAGCAGCAGAAGAGGCTGCGCAGCCGTTCTGTCGCCACAGCAAACCGGGAGGCGTCGTCCTGGCTGCCATCGGCCGCTGCGTCCTGCGCCAGCTTGTCATTGCTGAATGAGTTCAGCAGGAGCGCCAAAAATAGGTTGAGCACCTGGAGGGAAAG
This sequence comes from Macrostomum lignano, assembly GCA_002269645.1. Lineage (NCBI taxonomy): Eukaryota > Metazoa > Platyhelminthes > Macrostomidae > Macrostomum > Macrostomum lignano. Next base: position 311,662 of record NIVC01000604.1, read on the forward strand.
AGGATTGGTCTAGCCGTCTCATCTTGTGTAGAAACAGCTAACTAACTAACTTGCTAACTGACTGGCTCTGCTCACCATGAAATTGCCCAGAATGAGGGTGGGAATGAACACCACCATACAGAGCTGGCCGTTGGCCCTCATGCAGTCCCACAGCGCCTCGATCCACTCGCCGCACAGAATCCTGAACACCATCAGCATGCTGTGCGCGAAGTCCTCAAAGTTCCAGCGAGGCACGTCTTCGTCCGAGCCGAACACTGCCGCGGTGTAGGAGTTGTCGAACAGCTGCATGCCGATCACGGCGAATATGAATATGATGATGAAGAGGATGAAGGTCAGGTGGCCCACTGCGCTCATAGCCGAGTAGATGATCAGCAGCAGCTTCCGCATCGTCTCCCAGGACTGCGCCAGGCGGAACACTCGGAACTGAGCGGGGAGAGCGGCGCGAGATCCAGCGATGCGGGAGGTTGGTGCGGGAATTGAGGATTAGGGATTGCACTGGATTACGGGATTGCTAGACTGGAGTACGGGATTGCTAGATTGGAGTACGGGATTGCTAGACTGGAGTACGGGATTGCTAGATTGGAGTACGGGATTGCTAGACTGGAGTACGGGATTGCTAGACGGGAGTACGGGATTGCTAGACTGGAGTACGGGATTGCTAGACTGGAGTACGGGATTGCTAGACTGGAGTACGGGATTGCTAGACTGGAGTACGGGATTGCTAGACTGGATTACAGGATTGCTAGACTGGAGTACGGGATTGCTAGACTGGATTACAGGATTGCTAGACTGGAGTACGGGATTGCTAGACGGGAGTACGGGATTGCTACACTGGAGTACGGGATTGCTAGACTGGATTACAGGATTGCTAGACTGGAGTACGGGATTGCTAGACTGGATTACAGGATTGCTAGACTGGAGTACGGGATTGCTAGATTGGAGTACGGGATTGCTAGACTGGAGTACGGGATTGCTAGACTGGAGTACGGGATTGCTAAACTGGAGTACGGGATTGCTCAGCCTCAAGTTAGCAGTCATCCCGTTTTTCCTACCAGTCTGACAGCCCGGAAGATGGCCAGGTTGTCATTCTCCTGAACTCCCAGATCTATCAAGCTGGTCACCACGACAAACAAATCGAAGAGGTTCCAAGGAGTCGTGAAGTACTGACGGCTCATCGCCAGCATCTTGGCCGCAGCCTCCAGCGTGAATATCATGGTGAACACCTGCGGCGTTGAGGATATTAACAGTAAAATTCAGTTACTAAGTGGTTGCTATGCACTAAGGACAAAATGTCTGAAAATGGGAATGTCTTGAGTCAGTTAATGGCCTGTGAAAGCAGAGAATCTGGTTGCAAAACTTGCATTGTTAATCCAGTTGAGTGCAGCTGAGTAGCCCTGCGACATCGGGTAGTACTCGCTGGCCATGAAGGCCGTGTTCACCACAATGCAGGCGATGATGAACAGCTCGAAGAAGGGGTCCGTGACATACGCGAACAGCCGGTTCTGAAAGCGAAGCCAGCAGCTGTAGTTCACGCAGCAGAACTGGCAGCAGGAGCAGTTGCGGTCCACCAGCTCCATGCCCGACGCTGCAGTGAGGGAGAGGGTTGGTGCACCTTCAAGATGCTTTTTGATTCACCGCTCTTCACTGAGCCACCGACATCTCCCAGCTCTCTTCACTGAGCCACCGACATCTCCCAGCTCTCTTCACTGAGCCACCGACATCTCCCAGCTCTCTTCACTGAGCCACCGACATCTCCCAGCTCTCTTCACTGAGCCACCGACATCTCCCAGCTCTCTTCACTGAGCCACCGACCTGTCCCAGCTCTCTTCACTGAGCCACTGACATCTCTCGACCCCTCATCACTGAGTCACCGACATCTCTCGACCCCTCATCACTGAGCCACCGACATCTCTCGACCCCTCATCACTGAGCCACCGACATCTCCCAGCTCTCTTCACTGAGCCACCGACATCTCCAAGCTCTCTTCACTGAGCCACCGACCTGTCCCAGCTCTCTTCACTGAGCCACCGACATCTCTCGACCCATCATCACTGAGCCACTGACATCTCTCGACCCCTCATCACTGAGTCACCGACATCTCTCGACCCCTCATCACTGAGCCACCGACATCTCTCGACCCCTCATCACTGAGCCACCGACATCTCCCAGCTCTCTTCACTGAGCCACCGACATCTCCAAGCTCTCTTCACTGAGCCACCGACCTGTCCCAGCTCTCTTCACTGAGCCACCGACATCTCCCAGCTCTCTTCACTGAGCCACCGACCTGTCCGAGCTCTCTTCACTGACCCACCGACATCTCCCAGCTCTCTTCACTGAGCCACCGACATCTCCCAGCTCTCTTCACTGACCCACCGACATCTCCCAGGCTCTCTTCACTGAGCCACCGACATCTCCCAGGCTCTCTTCACTGAGCCACCGACATCTCTCGACCCCTCATCACTGAGCCAACGACATCTCTCGACCCCTCATCACTGAGCCACCGACATCTCTCGACCCCTCATCACTGAGCCACCGACATCTCTCGACCCCTCATCACTGAGCCAGTGCCCCCCCTGATTAAAAGAAACAGCTGGCTACAGAAACTCACCGTCAATCACCATTACAGGCTCATTCTTTTCTTCATCATAGCCGTCACCTGGAGCTTCATCCTGAGCCATCTGCAAAATTTGAGTTGCTTCCTGTTTAAAATTATAGTCGTCCAAAATAGGTGTTGATGTACTACAATCTAACGGCTGACCAATCAGAATGCAGCTACAAGATATTCTACCCTCAGCTAGCCAATCAGCAACGCCCTGGCCCACCGTAGCCTTATCGTTGCCGTCTCCCTGACTGCCCATGCCGCTGTCGCTCTCGCCTTTGCTCTCCGACTCCGCTACAGCCGCTGCAGCCGCCTCCGCAGCCGCCTCCGCTGCGGACGGCTCAGCTACGGAGGCTTCAGCGACTGCGCCAACTTCAACAGTTGATGCCGACGTCTTTACGGTCGACCAGCCGGTGGCCTCGCCCGATGCGCCAGTGGCGACGTCCCCGGCAGGAGCCGTAGATGCCGCGGCGGCGCCCGCCAATTTTCGGTTGCTGCCGTTGGCAACGCCGACTGCCCCGTCGCCTCCGCCGTTGTTGGACGATTCCGACGGCGTTGCGGCGGCTTCGGTGGCGACTTCGTCTTTGGCCGCCTCGCTGGCCTCCGCGCTGACACCGCCGCTCGGCTGGTCACCGCTGGGCCTCCCCTTGGAGGAGTTCGACTTCCTGCTGGACTTTTTCGGCCGGCGCTTGATCTTCTTCAGCCGCTCTGGATCAAAGCTGTAGTCGGCCAGCGTCTGCCGGCGCTTCAGCTGCCGACTCTTGCGCAGCCGCTTCTCCCTCTTCTCCTTCTCCTGCGCCTGGGCGGCAGATGGGAGAGTAGATAAAGAGACTGGAGTGAGATGGCAGATTAGATAAGAGACTGGAGTGAGATGGGAGAGTAGATAAGAGACTGGAGTGAGATGCGAGATTAGATAAGAGACTGGAGAGAGATGGGAGAGTAGATAACAGACTGGAGTGAGATGGGAGAGTAGATAAGAGACTGGAGTGAGATAGGAGATTAGCTAAGAGACTGGAGTGAGATGGGAGAGTAGATAAGAGACTAGAGTGAGATGGGGAGTAGATAAAGAGGCTGGAGTGAGATGGCAGAGTAGATAAGAGACTAGAGTGAGATGGGGAGTAGATAAAGAGGCTGGAGTGAGATGGCAGAGTAGATAAGAGACTGGAGTGAAATGGGGAGTAGATAAAGAGGCTGGAGTGAGATGGCAGAGTAGATAAGAGACTGGAGTGAGATGGGAGAGTATAAAAGAGACTGAGTGAGATGGGAGAGTAGATAAAGAGACTGGGGTGAGATGGGAGAGTAGATAAGAGACTGGAGTGAGATAGAAGATTAGCTAAGAGACTGGAGTGAGATGGGAGAGTAGATAAGAGACTGGAGTGAGATGGCAGAGTAGATAAAGAGACTGGAGTGAGATGGGAGAGTAGCTAATAGACTGGAGTGAGATGGGAGAGTAGATAAGAGACTGGAGTGAGATGGGAGTGTAGATAAGAAGAATTTAGAGAAATATTGGAGAACAGCATATATCGGTGCTGTAGACAAAACAAAGAAAGTAAATAAAGATAAAAATCGCAGCTCAGTCACAAAAGTTCAAAGCAGTTTCCGATTGACCAGCCTCAGTGGACCTTCAATAATAAATGTATAGATAAACCACAGTCCTAGCAATGCACTTTTATACCCAAATCGCGCACATCTCACTGCAAAACCGGCTTTGAGACAATCGCAATCGCTGCATCAACTGGAATGCCGCAGGCTTCAGTGAGTCCTCCGCAGGCAGGGCGTGGGCAGCTCAGCTGGCCTGTGCTCAAAGGTGAGCGTCACAGACTCCCCTGTCTGACGCTAAAAATGTCCCAAATCTCTGGGAATATTTTCTATTAACTACTCAGACAAATTTCCATCAGATTTCTTATCTCTCGGGGCAATCCTCTACGCCGGTTGCTATGACAACCATCGGGAGAGAGGCGGATTCCCGGCTCTAGCTTATCACTATTGCTAGAATCTCAATTTGCTAGAATTGTCTATTGGTGAAATCCAATTGTCTGCTCCGGCTGCTAGAATTGTCTATTGGTGAAATCCAATTGTCTGCTCCCGTGGGCGTTGGTCCGTTCCGCTTGCGCCAGCCAGCCCTCAAGCAGAGCGACTGCAAAACAGGTGCTGGGCCGTCTGCTCACCTTTCCCATGACCAGTGCCTCCTCCTGGTAGCTCATCGTGACCACGGCCAGCATCAGATTGATGAGGTAGAACGATCCGAAGAAGACTATCACGATGAAGAACAGGATGCTCCAGGGACCACTGGACCGAATCACCTGGCCGGCAGGGGAGAGGGCGGTGTTTTTAAAGACTATTTTTCACTTCGTGCAAAGGACGGGGCAAACGTATTGCACGCCGTGCAAACAACTTCCGAAGAAGGCATTGCACACCAGGCAAACAACTCACGAAGAAGACATTGCACACCGAGCAAACAACTTACAAAGAAGATATTGCACGCTGTGCAAGCAACTCGCGAAGAAGATATTGCACGCTGTGCAAACAACTCGTGAAGAAGACATTTCACGCCACGCAAACAACTCGCGAAGAAGATATTGCACGCTGTGCAAGCAACTCGCGAAGAAGGCATTGCACACCGTGCAAGCAACTCCCACAGAAGACATTGCACACCCTGCAAGCAACTCCCACAGAGGACATTGCACACCCTGCAAGCAACTCCCACAGAAGACATTGCACACCAGGCAAACAACTCACAAAGAAGATATTGCACGCTGTGCAAGCAACTCGCGAAGAAGACATCGCAAGCCACGCAAACAACTCACGTGATTATACAGATTCTCCCAGAAGTCCAACGTGATCAACTGGAACAGCGAAAGAAGAGACCAGCCGAAATTGTCAAAGCTGGTGAAACCCCAGTTGGGATTTTCTCCCAAATCCGGCAGGCAGGTGAAATTAGTGTCCAGCTCAGCGCACTGGCCGGCGCCGGACAAGTTGCCGCAGAGCCAGTAGCTGCCGTCATCGTTAACCAGCCAGTTGGCCTCATCCTTGATCCACGAGCCGTAGTAAGCGTCGGTGGCGTTCGCGCCCGAATCGTAGGAGCTGGCATTGTAGCCGGACCAGTCCACCGCCCTGACGCACTTGTTCCGGAAGGTGCCCATGTAGATTTGCAGGGCGAACAGCGAGAACACGCTCAGACAGAAGAAGGTGAGGATGATCACCTCCAGTAGCATACGGAAAGATTTCAACAGGGCACTGATAATTGTCCTCAGACCTGCGGGCGGATGTCAGGAACCCCGGTTGCCAGCCAGGATCTCGGGCTGGCTCGATTCCGTGAGCGCCCACACACTAAATTTGGGGCTTGTGAGATTTTCGTAAATCTCAACCGAGACTATTAACCCCCAAGGCACAGAGAGTGTACATGCCTGACCATGAGTAAGTCAGAGCCGCTGTACACCCCGTGTGAGCGCGTGCCTGCGTACGCATCATGTGGGCAAGTGCATGTTCAGGGTCAGCGGGATGAGCACGACTGCTTGCCTCCCGCTGGCTGTCGATCGACTTCTCCTTGATTGGCGGCCCCAATCAAGCTGCCATTAAAGCCTCAATCAAGCTGCCATTAAAGCCTCAATCAAGCTGCCGTCAAAGCCCCAATCAAGCTGCCATCAAAGCCCCAATCAAGCTGCCCTCAAAGCCCCAATCAAGCTGCCATCAAAGCTCCAATCAAGCTACCATCAAAGCCCCAATCAAGCTGCCATCAAAGCCTCAATCAAGCTGCCATCAAAGCCCCAATCAATCTGCCGTCAAAGCCCCAATCAAGCTACCAACAAAGCCCCAATCAAGCTGCCATTAAAGCCCCAATCAAGCTACCAACAAAGCCCCAATCAAGCTGCCATCAAAGCCCCAATCAATCTGCCGTCAAAGCCCCAATCAAGCTGCCATTAAAGTCACAATCAAGCTGCCATTAAAGTCACAATCAAGCTGCCATCAAAGCTCCAATCAAGCTACCATCAAAGCCCCAATCAAGCTGCCATCATAGCCTCAATCAAGCTGCCATCAAAGCCTCAATCAAGCTGCCATCAAAGCCCCAATCAAGCTACAATCAAAGCCCCAATCAAGCTAGTATCAAAGCCCCAATCAAGCTGCCATCAAAGCCCCAATCAAGCTGCCATTAAAGTCACAATCAAGCTGGCATCAAAGCCCCAATCAAGCTACCATCAAAGCCCCAATCAAGGTGCCATTTAAGTCACAATCAAGCTGCCATTAAAGCCCCAATCAAGCTGCCATCAAAGCCCCAATCAAGCTGCCATCAAAGCCCCAATCAAGCTGCCATCAAAGCTCCAATCAAGCTGCCATCAAAGCCTCAATCAAGCTGCCATCAAAGCCCCAATCAAGCTACAATCAAAGCCCCAATCAAGCTACTATCAAAGCCCCAATCAAGCTGCCATCAAAGCCCCAATCAAGCTGCCATTAAAGCCCCAATCAAGGTGCCATTTAAGTCACAATCAAGCTGCCATTAAAGCCCCAATCAAGCTGCCGTCAAAGCCCCAATCAAGCTGCCATCAAAGCCCCAATCAAGCTGCCATCAAAGCCCCAATCAAGCTGCCATCAAAGCTCCAAAGAGACCTTTCAGAACACATGAAGTAAACGCTGCTCTCGGTTGGAAGCAGACATAAAACAGAATGGACAGTCATGCAGTTTAATTAAACTATTTTCTGTCTCAAGCAGACGAGCTCGCTACTCAGGCAGCATGATGAAAACCGGCTCTGCAGGACAAGCTGGATCAAGTCCAGCCGTTTGGGATCCTCCCAGCACCATTTAGAGTAAAAGAGACGCGCTAACTGTTGGTGTAAATGGTTTATCAGATAAGTGCCTTAATTATTGCTGCTAGCGATGCCTCTTGGCCCGCCTCGTCCCCAAGGGGATCTGCGCGATCCGGTGCTGGGAGGGGTGGCCGAAAGAGCTGCTCTGTCCGGCTCGCATGCGCTCTTGTGTTCACCACCCACCCACCTCGCCTTACTGTGCTGGCGGAGACAAATTCCAATTCTGAGACCCTCATCTTGAGTCCTGTTTTATTGTTCGACCTGCGCCCAGATGGGCTTTGTGAGCACTTCGCTGCCTTCTACTGTCCGTCTGTCTGTCTGTCTGTCCGTCTGTCTGTCTGTCTGTCTGTCTGTCTGTCTGTCTGTCTGTCTGTCTGTCTGTCTGTCTGTCTGTCTGTCTGTCTGTCTGTCTGCCTGTCTGTCTGTCTGTCTGTCTGTCTGTCTGCCTGTCTGTCTGTCTGTCTGTCTGTCCGTCTGTCTGTCCGTCTGTCTGTCTGTCTGTCTGTCTTAGTGTCTGTCTGTCTGTCTGTCTGTCTGTCTGTCTGTCTGTCTGTCTGTCTGTCTGTCTGTCTGTCTGTCTGTCTGTCTGTCTGTCTGTCTGTCTGTCTGTCTGTCTGTCTGTCTGTCTGTCTGTCTGTCTGTCTGTCTGTCTGTCTGTCTGTCTGTCTGTCTGTCAGGCAGCTCACCCGGAAAGATCGAGATAGTCTTGAGCACTCTGAACACGCGAAAAGTTCTCAACGAGCCGACGTTGACATTGTTGGATGAGATGGTGTTCTCCACAATAATCATGACGTACCTGCATGAAAAGTGAAAATAGTTTAAGTTTGTAACTTATAGGAAACCTGTTGAGTATAGACTCATTTGACTCACGATGTGACCACAACAATGAGATCCAGCCAGTTCCAAGGGTCTCTCAGGTAGGTGTAGCGGTCCATGATGAGGCCTCTCGACAATATTTTGATGACGCACTCCATGGTGTAGATTGCCAGAAAGGCGTACCTGCGAGGTTGGGCAAATTAAACAGGGCCTTTGTGATTTTGAGTTATCATTGTCTGAAGGGTCGTGTGGGAACCCGGATTCCTCTAATGGAGACTATTTTTGACTATTAAATCGCGTGACTAGGTTTAGACAAAATTAAAAATATCACGCGACTCGGTCTTACAACAGATCACGTGACTAGGTCTAGGCAAACAGATCACGTGACTAGGTTTATAAAACAGATCACGTGACTCGGTTACACAACAGATCACGTAATTAGGTTTACACAACAGATCACGTGACTAGGTTTACACAACCGATCACGTGACTAGGTTTATAAAAAAGATCACGTGACTAGGTTTATAAAACAGATCACGTGACTAGATTTAGACAAACAGATCACGTGACTAGGTTTATAAAAAAGATCACGTGACTAGGTTTACACAACCGATCACGTGACTAGGTTTACACAACCGATCACGTGACTAGGTTTATAAAACAGATCACGTGACTAGGTTTACACAACAGATCACGTGACTAGGTTTACACAACCGATCACGTGACTAGGTTTATGCAAACAGATCTCGTGACTCGCAACAATCGATATTGATAGCAGGAGAGTCGGCGGGGTGAAACTTACTCAGCGGGTTTCACTTCGTACGGCAGAGCCAGGAACACGCAGTTCGTGAGTATAGTGAGCATGATGAGGTAGTCGAAGAACTGGTTGGTGGACACCATGATGAGCAGCCGTCGGACCGGGTGCCACGGCTCCAGGCAGTAGAAGGCCGGGTTTGCCGAGAATCTGTAGATGTACTTCTTGCGCAGCCGGGTGTTGATCACGACGAACGACTGCAAATATTTGGTACTGAATTGAGGCGACTGGCTCTCAGCGATCAGCTCGTCCAGAGTGAGCAGGCGCTTCTTCACAGCGTAGGGGTCCTCGGACACCACCGTGAGGCCTTCCCACGGCTCGGCGTCCATTTGGGGATCTGGGGGATCTGGGGGATCTGGGCTGGTTTGAGTTTGCGGTGCAGGTGTTCGCTACATTGCGGATTTTATTGCGCCTGAGAGTGGGCTAAAATACCAACTGGGACTGGCTGGGTGGGTGGAACTGTGTGGATTTTCGCGGCAATCGCGGTTGTGCCCACCGGAGGAGATCTCGGGCGAAGATTAAGTCTCAGAGGGCGAGCACTGAGTGACCAGTTGTGGCTGGGTAGAGAGCGCCGCTAGCATACCAATCTCCAATGGTGGCCAAAGAGTCGCCCGCCCCCTGCCCCCCCATGAGTGCGGCGGGAATGTGTGGGCACTTCTTCCATGTCTCGGTGCCAGGTTTTTTCCACAAAGATCCCCGCTCTCTGGACCAACCAGTTTGATTTGACATGGCAGCCGCGGCCCGCCCGTGTAAAACAGGCTGCCAGGGAATTCGCGAACTCGCCGGCCGCAGCAAGAGCTGGCGCTGAATTATTAAAGCGGACAATGAAAGCAGGAGTAGAATGGGCTGGCCCAGTTTCCCGAGGATGCCTCATCAGGGATTATCAGCCCCGGCACTCAGCCGCTGGGCCGGCCTCGCCGCCCCCCGCCCTGCGGCCTTCGTCGATAAACTCGCTGCTGTCCCCTCTTGGCTCTGGCTGGTCTGTTAGTGTCAGCTGTGCTTTTAGTAGTACTGCTGTATTGGCCTGCCACATTTTCAGTGCTGAGTTTTTGCCACTGTCAGGCATCCGGTCACCAATTGTCAGGCATCCGGTCACCAATTGTCAGGCATCCGGTCACCAATTGTCAGGCATCCGGTCACCAATTGTCAGGCATCCGGTCACCAATTGTCAGGCATCCGGTCACCAATTGTCAGGCATCCGGTCACCAATTGTCAGGCATCCGGTCACCAATTGTCAGGCATCCGGTCACCAATTGTCAGGCATCCGGTCACCAATTGTCAGGCATCCGGTCACCAATTGTCAGGCATCCGGTCACCAATTGTCAAGCATCCGGTCACCGATTGTCAAGCATCCGGTCACCAATTGTCAGGCATGATGGTCAGACAATGTCAGTCACTGTCAGGCACAATGTCAGGCTCACCCTGCGCTGCAATCGGCTGTCGATCTCCTCAATCGGCCTCGCCAGCAGCTCGTTGGGAAACTCGCCGAGCCGTTCGGGCAGCGGGCAGCCCTCGGCCAGGTCCGGGTCGCGCATCGCCCGCTCTTCGGCCTCGCTGGGCGCCTCCTCCTCGAAGCGAATTTCGCCCTCCACCAGGCGGCCTTCGCCGGCGTTTCGCAGGCGCTCAGCGGCTCGACGGCGCTGGGCGGCCTCGCGCCGGAGCAGACGCTGCATGCTGCGCTCGTCGAAGGCGCGGAAGTCGACAGCGGAGGCGGCGGCGACAGCGGGTGCGCGGAACTCGCTGGCGAGGCTGGAGGCCCGAGAGCGGATGCTGGGCCGGCTGGGCTGGCCGGCGGCCGCTGCAGACGCCTCATCATCCCCAGCGGCAGCGGCCGGAGCTTCGGCAGCCACGGTCGCCTCGTCAGCCGTGGCGTCTTGAATATCGAAAACTGGGTGGAAGTTTTTTGTTTAAATGCGTTCCAGTCAGTTTGCCAGACGCGAGAGCCGAGTTGTATAGCATTGCTTTATACGCCAGCTGCTCAGCAAACTGACAGGTAGGCAGCCGGACAGGGAGCTGCAGCCATCCCAACCGGCCAATCAGAAGGTGCTTTTTCTTAAAAATAGACAGAAGAAGTCCCTCCGCCTTTTCCACTCCATCTTCGCGGCTGAGAATTGTGCTGCCCCTGTCTCATAAATCATTGCTCTTGACTTTGCGCTCTCACTGACTGGCCTCTCGGGCAGCATTGTTTAAATTAGGAGTGAAGAGAATGAGAGACGGCGAAACACAGGAGCAAGAATGGAAATTTTTAACTGCTTTAGCAATATTAGCCGGCGATATGTTTTGTAACTAACTTTCTAAGGCGCAATCTGCCATTGAAATCTGCGTCGATGAAAAAATAAATTTTCAGACAGATAATTTAGAAGTGATAATAATGGTGAATATAAGTTCAAAGCATGCATGATAAGCGTGCCATTAGGGAAATTTTCTTGATCCTGATCTTAGCTCATTTTCGAAATTGAGCTGGCTTAACAACTGACTGCAGACTATGGAAGTGCTTGGCTTACTAGTAAAGTTTGACCCGTTCCCACCTTTCATCAGCAAAATATGTCCAATATTTGCTACTAATGCCTGTCTTTCATCTTCAGTAAACAGCACGTTCACTCTGCCCTCACATAACCCATTCCCTCACTGCCATTCACGCTTCATCTCACTGCCATTCACTCTGCCCTCACATGACCCATTCCCTCACTGCCATTCACGCTTCATCTCACTGCCAATCACTCTGCCCTCACATGACCCATTCCCTCACTGCCATTCACGCTTCATCGCACTGCCATTCACTCCTACACACTGCCATTCACTCCTCATCTCACTGCCATTCACGCTTCATCTCACTGCCATTCACTCCTACACACTGCCATTCACTCCTCATCTCACTGCCATTCACTCCTACACTCACTGCCATTCACTCCTACACGCACTGCCATTCACTCCTACACACTGCCATTCACTCCTACACTCACTGCCATTCACTCCTACACACTGCCATTCACTCCTACACTCACTGCCATTCACTCCTACACGCACTGCCATTCACTCATGCCATACACTCACTGCCATTCACTCCTACACTCACTGCCATTCACTCCTACACACTGCCATTCACTCCTACACTCACTGCCATTCACTCCTACACGCACTCCCATTCACTCCTACACACTGCCATTCACTCCTACACTCACTGCCATTCACTCCTACACTCACTGCCATTCACTCCTACACACTGCCATTCACTCCTACACTCACTGCCATTCACTCCTACACGCACTGCCATTCACTCCTACACACTGCCATTCACTCCTACACTCACTGCCATTCACTCCTACACTCACTGCCATTCACTCCTACACACTGCCATTCACTCCTACACTCACTGCCATTCACTCCTACACGCACTGCCATTCACTCCTACACACTGCCATTCACTCCTACACTCACTGCCATTCACTCCTACACACTGCCATTCACTCCTACACTCACTGCCATTCACTCCTACACGCACTGCCATTCACTCCTACACACTGCCATTCACTCCTACACTCACTGCCATTCACTCCTACACTCACTGCCATTCACTCCTACACACTGCCATTCACTCCTACACTCACTGCCATTCACTCCTACACGCACTGCCATTCACTCCTACACACTGCCATTCACTCCTACACTCACTGCCATTCACTCCTACACACTGCCATTCACTCCTACACTCACTGCCATTCACTCCTACACGCACTGCCATTCACTCCTACACACTGCCATTCACTCCTACACTCACTGCCATTCACTCCTACACACTGCCATTCACTCCTACACTCACTGCCATTCACTCCTACACGCACTGCCATTCACTCATGCCATACACTCACTGCCATTCACTCCTACACTCACTGCCATTCACTCCTACACACTGCCATTCACTCCTACACTCACTGCCATTCACTCCTACACGCACTCCCATTCACTCCTACACACTGCCATTCACTCCTACACTCACTGCCATTCACTCCTACACTCACTGCCATTCACTCCTACACACTGCCATTCACTCCTACACTCACTGCCATTCACTCCTACACGCACTGCCATTCACTCCTACACACTGCCATTCACTCCTACACTCACTGCCATTCACTCCTACACACTGCCATTCACTCCTACACTCACTGCCATTCACTCCTACACGCACTGCCATTCACTCCTACACACTGCCATTCACTCCTACACTCACTGCCATTCACTCCTACACACTGCCATTCACTCCTACACTCACTGCCATTCACTCCTACACGCACTGCCATTCACTCCTACACACTGCCATTCACTCCTACACTCACTGCCATTCACTCCTACACTCACTGCCATTCACTCCTACACACTGCCATTCACTCCTACACTCACTGCCATTCACTCCTACACGCACTGCCATTCACTCCTACACACTGCCATTCACTCCTACACTCACTGCCATTCACTCCTACACACTGCCATTCACTCCTACACTCACTGCCATTCACTCCTACACGCACTGCCATTCACTCCTACACACTGCCATTCACTCCTACACTCACTGCCATTCACTCATGCCATACACTCACTGCCATTCACTCCTACACTCACTGCCATTCACTCATGCCATACACTCACTGCCATTCACTCCTACACTCACTGCCATTCACTCCTACACTCACTGCCATTCACTCATGCCATACACTCACTCCTCCCCCTCACTCTATCCTCACTTCACTTTATCTTAAAGCGGTCACAAGGTGGAAACACAGCCCAGCAACCAAGGCAGTTGCGCCTCCGTCTGCTTTGCAAAAATCCTGATCAAAGAGACAAAAAACGATTTGCCTGCGGATCAGATTAGAAGGCTGTCTTCTTCTTCTAGGGGGAGGAGGCGGCTTTAATTGCAGTTCCTTTTGTTCCCGCAGCCTTTCTGACCTTCTGAATTTTTCTGCCTTTTAGGCGCTCGCCTCGCCCCCCCCCATTTTCCGAGATAACTGACGCCTGAAGTGCGGCTGCCATGGAAATGTATTTTAGAATGGTTGGATGCTGGGACTCTGGGGCTGCTCCATCACAGCAGGATGAGCTGCAGCTGCATTGACAGGTGGGCGCAGACAGGCCATAGTAATAGTAATAATAATGACATTATTAATAATAATAACAGGTGAGCCTTTGGCGACATCGGTCCCATCGCACACCAAGCCCAAGTGAATGCGACTGCATCGTAAAGCAGTTCAACAACGCTAAAGTATATTAAAACTGTACCGAATCAACTCACCTTGAGCATCTTCATCTCCCGTGGGCAGCTTCAGCCGGTACCTGATCAGATTCGACATGCCAGCCAGGAGGCTTAGAAACTGCTGCTGAGTTCACCCGATTAGTCTGTGGCCCAATCTGACTCAGCCAGCGCCATCTCCGCGACGCTGTCTCTTCAAGAAACCGAATTCTGGCCGAAAGTCCAGCCTTACCAGTGTAGGGCTTTTTAAACACAAAAACACAAACAGGCCGAACCGAACGGGACCTCCGCTCGCTGGGACCGGGCGGAGACAGGCAGCAGCAGCCAATCCCACGAGACACCCTCCAGCGACCGGCCTCGCCGCGGCGTATGGACCATTTCCACCGCCTGTCGATTACCCCCGCCTCAAGGCTTGTTCGCTCCCCATCAATCCAATCCATCTCCATCAACTGCCGCCTCCCACTCCTCCCTTGCTCACCCGCCTTCTCTGTTTCACATCTCCCAGTCTGTGTCGCTAGGGGGCTGTGGATGACGCTCCCCGTATGGATTTCTGTCCGGGGCCTCTCCGCCTCATCTGCCTTCTCCTCCTGGCGCCCCCTGCTTTTCCCATCTCTGTTGATCTGCCGTCTCGGCAGTTCGGGCGGGGCGGGGGTGACAGCAGGTGGCGAAGGTGGCAGCCTTGAAGAGTTTTTGCACTTCATTGCTTTCAGTAGCACTTACGGATGACAGTGCTTGCTGCAAGGCGCTTGTGGATGCTCCCTTGTGTTTAAAATTTTCTGCTTTAAAATTTTTAACAACACGGGTGCTTTGAACAGCCCATCTTAAGGTATTGAAAGCAATGGGTCATTGCAGCCATGATGCACTGAAAGCAATGGTCATTGCAGCCATGATGCACTGAAAGCAATGGTCATTGCAGCCATGATGCACTGAAAGCAATGGTCATTGCAGCCATGATGCACTGAAAGCAATGGTCATTGCAGCCATGATGCACTGAAAGCAATGGGTCACTGCAGCCATGATGCACTGAAAGCAATGGTCATTGCAGCCATGATGCACTGAAAGCAATGGTCATTGCAGCCATGATGCACTGAAAGCAATGGTCACTGCAGCCATGATGCACTGAAAGTAATGGGTCACTGCAGCCATGATGCACTGAAAGCAATGGTCATTGCAGCCATGATGCACTGAAAGCAATGGTCATTGCAGCCATGATGCACTGAAAGCAATGGTCATTGCAGCCATGATGCACTGAAAGCAATGGGTCACTGCAGCCATGATGCAATTGAAAGCAATGGGTCACTGCAGCCATGATGCAATTGAAAGCAATGGTCATTGCAGCCATGATGCACTGAAAGCAATGGTCATTGCAGCCATGATGCACTGAAAGCAATGGTCATTGCAGCCATGATGCACTGAAAGCAATGGGTCACTGCAGCCATGATGCAATTGAAAGCAATGGGTCACTGCAGCCATGATGCACTGAAAGCAATGGGTCATTGCAGCCATGATGCACTGAAAGCAATGGTCATTGCAGCCATGATGCACTGAAAGCAATGGGTCACTGCAGCCATGATGCACTGAAAGCAATGGGCCACTGCAGATCCCGAAGCACCGCAGAGGCCATACCAAGGCAGCTCATTAATTTCACAGAATCCGCAGTCCCCCGAGAAGCCAAGAAATTAGTATTAATTGCAGCCATTATTACCTCTATAAAATTAATCACATTTAAGTGGCCATTTTTGGCGAGCTTCTGACCCCTTCAGGATCTCCCCATTTCTATCACTCGATCATCTCGTCCAGTGGAATGAGACGGGCCTCCTCCAGTTCTGAGCAACTCCCTAAGCAATCCGTGAGCCATCTGCCTGCCTGTCCCGAGTGCATGCAGCATCTGGCAGATGGAAACGCAGAGGCGATGCAGGAAGCTGGGTCTGCAGTTACTGAGCTGAGCACTTTCCCTCCTCCATTTTTTATTTTAGGCCAATCTTCGAGCGTCTCCTCTTCCCCAAGTCCCGCCAGATTAAAAATTCGAATCCCCTTCGCGCAATGATGGCCAGAATTTGCTATTGTTATAATAAATGTACTTTTAGCTGCCCGGCATTCCATTGATTGACGCCGTAATCGGGGGTTGAGACGGAACTAAGCACGGAGTTGGCCTCAATTGGCAGTCTGCATGCGGCCTTCAATCCCAATTAAAAAGGATGCAATTCAAAACCAAGTAAAAGT
Source organism: Macrostomum lignano (assembly GCA_002269645.1). NCBI lineage: Eukaryota > Metazoa > Platyhelminthes > Macrostomidae > Macrostomum > Macrostomum lignano. Next base: position 328,158 of record NIVC01000604.1, read on the forward strand.
GGATAAATTTTGAGTTTAACCCATGGCGGGCCGCGGCAGTGATGAAGTTGACAGCTGTGAATGACAGCAAGAGTGGGCGGTCGAAGAGTGCGGGTTCACCGGGTGCTGTCGCTCTCGTCAAGCTCGGCAACCCCGCTAGCAAAGCCGACGCCAGACACGCAGCCAGCGCCGAACTTGTCGATTTTGACTACTGAATAATTTACGCAGACAAATATAAAGTGGAACTGATTGAGGAGGGAAATATCGTCCTCATCAAACTACTCATAGTAGAACTGCATATTTCTACTACAGAAAAAAACGAAATGCTAAAATATAAAAAATTGTCAAGATTCTGATCAGAGAGAGTGCGCTGAGAGCGACAGAGGAAGAGAGGAGGATCAAAGAGGCAGGTGCGCTGCGGCACAATGGGAGAGAGCACAGCATCCGCGCCAAGTCTCATCTTTCTCAGCTGAGCTCAGCCCAAGCAAGATTGATGGCCGCCGTGCATAATTGAATAGCCCCCTGCTGGCTGAGAATCTGTACTAAAGTTCTAAGGCCTCAAGCAGCTACATATATCGGCAGGGTAAGTCCTTCAGCTGCGACCTGTCTCCCCTGCCTAAGAATTGGAGGCTTGCAGATTCTCCTCTCTGGGGGGGAGAGGCAAAGCCATAAAGCCATAAAAAGTAGTCCGTTGTCAATGGCAACGACCCACGCCCATGCCGGACTGGGAGAGGTGGCACGGGCCTGTCGGAGCGGAGCTGGGGGCAGGCGGGGCGGGGGGAGGCTGCAGTATTAATATCACCTGGGCTGCCCGCGCCTCTTCCATGCATTGAGCAGCAGCAACTGCCTGCTAGGCTTTAGCATCTGTCAACTCCAACCCCAAGCGCCGACATGTTCACAGACGACGACGCCGAGATGCAGGCGCGAATCCGGCAGGCCCTGAGGTCGCAGCTGGTCAGCACCTACGGCAGCGACTTTCTGTCGCCGGAGGCCTGCCGCGAGAAGGCGGCGGAGCTGCGCAGTCAGCAGACGACAACCCGGGGAGCGCAGCGGCAGCCGGATGGCAGCGTGATGCGAACCGACTACCGGAACTTCGGGGACCGGCCACGGGAGCTGATGAACTCGAAAACCCGGTGAGAAAACTCCGAAAAGCTGCAGGCCCCCTTAGTCGAATTGCCGATATGTAGCGAAAAAAACTTTGTAAAGCGTAAATTCAAAGGAGCTTTAAAGTTGCAGGGATGGCAGCCTGGATGGAGCCTCCCCCCCGAGTTGAATTGCCGATATGTAGCGAAAAAACTTTGTAAAGCGTAAATTCAAAGGAGCTTTAAAGTTGCAGGGATGGCAGCCTGGATGGAGCCTCCCCCCCCGAGTCGAATTGCCGATATGTAGCGAAAAAAACTTTCCAAAGGGTTAATTCAAAAGAGCTTTAAAATCACGGGAATGGCAGCCAGGAAGGAGCCCCAAGGAGTCTCAAGGATTCAAAGTAGTCCTTGAGAATACCTTCTTCAGCATGATTGTTGCGTAAAAATGCGACTAGGTCCCTTGTTAATTTTTTTTAACTGCTATCTAATTGGTTTTCCAATCCATTCCCATCAGCTTCGGCGCCAGGGACAGCCAGGTGCCCAGATACCAGAGCGGAGTGCTGCCCAAGGAGGCGGTGAGCGCGGCTTACCTGAGCGGCCCCGGCGCGGCGGGAGACGCGGCCACCACCTACAAGGAGGAGATCAGCCGGCCGGGCGGGGCGCGCGTGGCGTCCGGCGGCCAGCAGCAGCAGCGGGAGCCGCAGCCGCGCCGCTGGAAGCAGGCCCAGTGGGAGGGTCCGGTGGGCCCAGTGAAAAACTGACGCACTGACTGACCGACCCTGCTGGGGCGGACCAGCCGCTGACAGACTTTATCTGACGTTTTCTCAATTCCTTGCTTCCGTCTTTCCTTGCCCTGTCGCCTTGCGCTTTTTAAAAAATCAAGTCTTCTAGGAGAGGAAACCAGTTGATGGGCACCAGAAAAGCAATATTAAAACCTTTTAGCTCGTAGCATTGAAAATCAATTCTATATACTATAAGTAAAACGCAGCGGAAGAATTATTGAAATATAAAAAATTCCTACAAATGAAATACTACTAAAAGTAACAAAGATTGCTTAAAATTTTGCAAGTTTTATTTTGTTTAAATTTTTACTCACTTGCTCTGACTGTTTTCCGATTGCTTTAAACTTGTTTATTGGCTCATTCGCCTCCCCCTGGAAAATTGTTTTGAGTAGTCATTAAAATCATTTGCCAGTAAAGCGGCATATTGTACTACAGTAGTATATTATGGCTAGTACTCGTATATTTATAACGGAAGAAAACAGAGTTGAATAGAAATTATTGCTCAAATATTTGTTACAAAAATAATTAGGGAAGCGTGAACTGATTATTTAAAGACAATAAATTTCCTAGCAAGATGATAGTTCTATCATAGCAGAAAGACGAGATCAATAAATTAGAGTGACAGGCTCCTACTGATTACTTTAAGTAGTTGGAAATACATTTTTAGAAATTCTAACAGTTGTACATGTAGTTGAGAGTAACGGCCAGTCTGGCGAGTATAAACTGAGAAGGCGATGCTTGTTAATTTAAGACGTTTCTAAGAATCGCTAAGACGCCCGCATCGCCCGCAGTCCTCGTTCGGCGGCGTCCAGAGTTCGCCGCTCGGCCAGCAGGCGAAGGCGGCGCATCTCGCGACGAAAATCGTCGATCTCGGATTCCAGCCGGTGTCGCCGATCGGATGAGGCTTGGAAGCTGGATGGAGAAGGAAAAAAGAAGAATCATGAAAAATTTCAGGCCATGGGGGCATTGAGATGGGGGCACTGCCCCCCCCCCTCGAAACTACTAAGGGCCCCCTTTGGACGGGTTTTTGGAGGTGAGGTGGTTGCCAGCCTTCCTCGGCTCTCATTGTCTGGCACCAAGCAGGTGCCCGGTGCCCAGCGCCGATATGTATGCCCAGCGCCTACCCCCTAGCGCCTCCTGCAGGCACCGTGCAGGCACTGGCAAAAGTAGGCTTGTATAGGTCACTATATGCATTATATTTACTTAAAGTAGGCTCATATGCATATATTTACATAAACTACACATATTTAAAGACACAAAGTACGCAAAAGTGATAATATTTCAACACATATCGGTAGGTAAATTCAAGTCGAATATTGCTATGCATTTACATGCATTTGCGCATAAAAGTAGGCGCTAGCGCATAGGCGCATTTGTTGCCAAAAATACACACAACATGTATTGGCTGCTAGATTGTGGCTATAGTCTGACCTGTAGTGCAAAAATACTCGAGTTAGTAAGACTTTCAGTTTCAACCCTTCCTTTGCGAAAATGGTTTCCCGGTAATAAAAAAATAGACAAGATAAACCGAAAAACGCTAGCTCAACTACTGTAAGCGGTACTTACCGCTCCACGCGCAGGAGTTCCAGCCTCTGAAGCATCGCCGTGGGGGCCTGCTGCATCAATGGAGTCTGCAGGCTGGACTTTGACCATGCAGCCTCGTCGGTGTATTTGACGGGGTTGGCTCGAGCTGTCAATGATTTCCGCTGCATCACTGCAGCTGAACTGACTCCGTTTGTAGCCTAAAATGTGGGAGTTTGAGGAATGGGCGGGTTCTCACGGGCTTAATGAGTGAGGCAAGTGTCTGGATGTCCTAGTCTCTTAGTTCCTTAGCATCAGTGTCCTAGTCTGTCAGTCTGTCTGTCTGTCTGTCTGTCTGTCTGTCTGTCTGTCTGTCTGTCTGTCTGTCTGTCTGTCTGTCTGTCTGTCTGTCTTAGCGTCTACATGTATCTGCCTGTCTGTCTGTCTGTGTCTGTATCCATGGCAACCACCCCATAGCTGAGACTCACCAATCTTTCTGTCCGCCTCTTCCTCTCCCAGCGCCTGCCGGAGTCCCTCCTGCGAAGCCCGGAGCCGCGCAAGCCGCCACTCGATCGGCTGAACAGCTGCGGCTCGCTGCCGCCCATCGCCGCCCACCCACCTGCCCTGCCGTAGGCGGCTGCCCCATGAACCTCTTCTTCATCCGGCTCAGACTCCTCCGTCTCTGCCGCGCGCTGGAACCGCTTCGCCGCCGCCGGCTTCAACGATCGGTCGTCGTCATCTCGTCGGCGCCGGCCTGCCCAGAGCTGCGGCTCGCTGCCGCCCATCGGCTCGCGCTGCAGTCCCCGAAACTCACCGACCTCCGAGCGGCCGCCGCAGTCCTGCTGGCGGCGGACGTCGGTGCCGTTGGAGAAGTTCGCCGGTGCTGGCCGGTCCCGATAGTCCAAGCAGCGATCGCTGCCCGACTTTTGAACCGGGGCAAAGGATTCTGGCGAACTGCAAGAGATTCGCACAGACGGCGGCAGCTGCTGCGGCTGTGGCGGCGGTGGGTCCGTGCGGTCCAACGCGCTCGAGGAGTTCCACCGTCGAGTTGCTGCAGCCGCAGCTGGTGATTCAACACTGTCCACGGCCGCCGCCGCCTCCTCGTCGATGATGCGCTCCCGTTCGAGTCGGGCCAGCCGCAGTCGGCAGCGACGCTCGGCCTCCAGACGGTCGGACATGGCGGCCAGAGCCGGCGCCGGGAGGTGCGGCATGCGGCCTCGCAGGCTGTCGGCTGATTGAGCCAGGAGGCTCACCGGCTCCAGGCCGAGGCGGCGGCAGGCCTCGAGGCTGCGCGGGCTGGTGAGCACAAACGGCAGGCCTTCAAAGTCGCTGCTGTCCAAGTTGATCAGGTCCACCCGGGGCAGAGGGGCCGAATCTGCGGCTGTTGACATGATTTTCTGCTGTGGCTGCTGCTCTGGGGTGTCCGGTGCTGTGGCTGCTCTGGGGTGTCCGGGGCTGTGGCTGCTCTGGGGTGTCCGGGGCTGTGGCTGCTGCTCTGGGGTGTCCGGTGCTGTGGCTGCTGCTCTGGGGTGTCCGGTGCTGTGGCTGCTGCTCTGGGGTGTCCGGTGCTGTGGCTGCTGCTCTGGGGTGTCCGGTGCTGTGGCTGCTGCTCTGGGGTGTCCGGTGCTGTGGCTGCTGCTCTGGGGTGTCCGGTGCTGTGGCTGCTGCTCTGGGGTGTCCGGTGCTGTGGCTGCTGCTCCTGCACTCTTGGCTATCTATCTGCTATTGTTTGTGCCGCAGCTTCTCTACTGCATAGCCTGGCTTAATAAACGAAAGGTGAGAAACTGGACTCACTCTCTCAAAGAAGACTCTTGCTTTCGTCAGATTTGGCCTCGCATCTGTCTTCTATAAGGTAGCCGCAGATATATAGAGAAGAGTGTAGCGGGGTTGGGCTAAAGCACTTGGCAAACAGAACAATTTGCAGGGTAAGTGCAGTCAGATGGAGAAAAGACTGGCTATGCAGAGGTAGGAGAGACAGAGAGAGCTCAGCGATATTGTCAGGCCTAGGGCTGGGGCCGCGGTTGGTTGAAAACTCATAGCGCTGAGCATGTTCTCCATTCTCAGCGTGAGCTCCAATGCGCACTGGCTTGTTCCTGGGGGCAGAGGATGAAGAGAGCTGCATGGCAGAGACGGGATAGCCAAGTAGGCAGGGAGAAGGAAGCTGGACTCAAAGCAGAGGAATGCAATGCGATCACGGGGAAGCTGTAAAAGTCGTGTCCCAACTGTGTCAATAAAGTTTGCCGGGCCCAAAACCAGGAACCAGGGAACAGCTTTCAGTTCCGTAAATGATTCATAACTTCCTGATCGATCAGCAGTGCCAATGAGAAACGAATCAGCAGGCTGCATGATACTCTTCATGTGTTGGCAGTGCTTACAGTTTACTGACTAATTTATATGCATTGCGCGCAGACCGGCCCCTCAGCTCAGGGGCATCGCCATAGATTTTATGATGGGGGACAAAGCCAAGAATTATACATGACTAAATTCCTACATTATTTCGGGAATTGGTGCCGTTAGCACTCATTTTGGCGCCGCAGGCACTCATTTTAGCGCTGCAGGCACTTAATTCAGCGTCACAAGCACACATTTTGGCGCCGCAGGCACTCATTTTAGCGCTGCAGGCACTTAATTCAGCGCCACAAGCACACATTTTGGCGCCGCAGACAGGCACTCATTTTGGCACCACAGACACACTCATTTGGCGCCGCAGACTCGACAGTCATATAGCGCCACAGACAGACACTCATTTGGCGCCGCAGACTCGACAGTCATATGGCGCCACAGACAGACACTCATTTGGCGCCGCAGACAAATATTTTGGCGCCGCAGACTCGACAGTCATATGGCGCCACAGACAGACACTCAGTTGGCGCCGCAGACAAATATTTTGGTGCCGCAGACTCGACAGTCATATGGCGCCACAGACAGACACTCATTTGGCGCCGCAGACAAATATTTTGGCGCCGCAGACTCGACAGTCATATGGCGCCACAGACAGACACTCAGTTGGCGCCGCAGACAAATATTTTGGCGCCGCAGACTCGACAGTCATATGGCGCCACAGACAGACACTCATTTGGCGCCGCAGACTCGACAGTCATATGGCGCCACATACAGACACTCATTTGGCGCCGCAGACTCGACAGTCATATAGCGCCACAGACAGACACTCATTTGGCGCCGCAGACTCGACAGTCATATGGCGCCACAGACAGACACTCATTTGGCGCCGCAGACTCGACAGTCATATGGCGCCACAGACAGACACTCATTTGGCGCCGCAGACTCGACAGTCATATGGCGCCACAGACAGACACTCATTTGGCGCCGCAGACTCGACAGTCATATGGCGCCACAGACAGACACTCATTTGGCGCCGCAGACTCGACAGTCATATGGCGCCACAGACAGACACTCATTTGGCGCCGCAGACTCGACAGTCATATGGCGCCACAGACAGACACTCATTTGGCGCCGCAGACAGACACTCATTTTAGCGCCACAGACAAATATTTTGGTGCCGCAGACTCGACAGTCATATGGCGCCACAGACAGACACTCATTTGGCGCCGCAGACTCGACAGTCATATGGCGCCGCAGACTCGAGTCATATGGCGCCACAGACAGACACTCATTTGGCGCCGCAGACTCGACAGTCATATGGCGCCACAGACAGACACTCATTTGGCGCCGCAGACAGACACTCATTTGGCGCCGCAGACAAATATTTTGGCGCTGCAGACTCGACAGTCATATGGCGCCACAGACAGGCACTCATTTTGGCGCCGCAGACAGACACTCATTTTAGCGCCACAGAAGACAAACATTTTGGCGCCGCAGACTCGACAATGATTTGGCGCCGAAAGCGCTTTATTTTAGCGCCCTGTTGCAAAGTTATTGATTCCATAACGGGTCACCAGGTAGGGGGTGGGGGGCAAGCATAGCTTTTACTGGGTGGACATGCCCCTCCACCCTGTCCCAACCCCGGTGGCGACGCAACTGCCTCAGCTGTGAAACACCCAAGTGCCTAAAAACCCTCATCATGTTGGCCCTGTAGGATTGCAAGCAGACCGCAAGCTAGTGTTGACACAATTCCAATTAAACTTTCTAGCTTAGCACTTTTACATATATAATTCGAGTTTTTATTTATCATACGTCGAGCATCTTAATTTTAGAAATAGTTGACTTTAAAACCATAATCATAATAATCATAATTAATTTATTTATTATTACAATTGAAATGGCAACAAATCTCTGAGCCACAGAATTCAAAATAACTAATATGTATATTTACCATATAGATATAGATATTCATCAATACCAGCATATGTACGCTCAGCACTCCAGCAAAGCAAAGGGGGGCAAAAAAGAAAATTGAGCAAAACTGATGACAACACTTGAAGCTGTGCTGAAGACAAAAATTTGAGAACTTGTTAAGCACACAACCCGGCGCAGATGGCGAGGCCAAAAGGCAAACAGAAGCGACTCCAACCCTGGGTTTGAGTTTAACTGGAGAGGCCGGCTAAGGAAATTCAATAGCGTTGCAAGGGAAATTGCTGCGCCTAGTGTGTATAGTATTAGTAATGCATTTCTTGCATGCAAGGTCGAGCAGTCCGTGGTTCGAGTCCAACAACTGATAAACCCAAATCAATCAATTGCGATTCTCCTCACTGACTATTTGAAAAGTAGGCAAAACAGTAAACCATTAAACTTAAAAATAGTATGTGTGGAGGCAAGAATTTTCGTGAATTACTATTTATCGTGTTCTCCCGATATGTATAGAAAAACGATATAATTTCTCCGAGTAGGAAGGTTGAAAGGTCAGTGCCGCTATTGCCTATCATAGAATCAATAAGAAGCAAAGCAGAGCTGCAAAATAGCATCAAATATTGAGATTGTGGCAGTTTTACGACAAGCAAAGTTTAAATGACTACAGCATTTACTGTTTCAAAAGTTAAAATTGAAAGCCCTTGCTAGGTAGCACAGTTAAAGACAGTAAATAAAATGAATTTTTTATTGGAGTCTTCAAGCGAATAATGCAGTAACAGCTATGCGAATTCAGTAAAAATCGAATAAAAATTCCCACTGACTATGACGTCATTGTCTAGAATGCACCAGCGCCTTTCGGTAATAATTTACTGATATTTCTACTTAGGCAGTAGTTGCAAATAGAAAAACTTTTTCTTGGAAAATATTTGAAGGCTATATTTGACTTAACTTTTCGAAAAGATCTTTTTAGGAAATCGTATAATTTGACCGTTCCGCCGACTCCCCTGAGCAGGCGCACACAATCGCGCGGATAACTTTATTAATCGTTAGGCATGTACACTTCACTGTGCCTTGGGAGTTGGCCCTTAAGGGTGTTAACTGCACGAGCAGAGAGCCAAGCCGAGATTCCAATTTAGAATTTAGAACTAGGTGCTATTTTTATGTTGAAAAAATGAACTTCTTCATCTCGATTGCACTTTTTCACGCAAACCCCAGCCTTCAAAGATTTTCTAAGAATCGCATTTCCCCCTTCTTTTACAGTAAATAAGTGGCCATTGCCACAAATGTGGTCAATTACAAAGCACGTTCAGACCCCCGCAGCCAGCTGCCTGGACACCCTGTCTGTCAACAGCTGATCCAACTGTCGCTCCCGACGCCGAACGCAGCCAAATGCGATCAAGAATAGAAGCAGCGAAGCGCCCTGTGCGACAAAGAACTTCACCCGTTCACTGGCACTGTTAGACGGCACCTTTGGCTGGCAGGAAATCCAGGCTTCTGGACAGCCGCTGGAGCCTCCAACGAGACGCTTGAAGCCGGTGTCAGCGCATGCGGCCGCCATGACGCTGCCAGCAGTCAGCTGACTGGCGACCCGCTGCTCGAATTCGGTGCACGGCTGGCAGGCCTGGCTGGGATAGTCTGATGCAGCCTGTTGCTGCTGCAGCAATGCGGCGCAGCTCGTGGTTGCTGCGCTGTGTAAATTGCCTGATGCAGCAGGTGCCGATGCGGGGGAGACTGGCAGAGCAGCTGGCGGTCCAGCGTGCTGCTCATGCTGGTGCTGCATCAGAGTGTCCTCAAGGTAGAGAACGGCAATGCAGAGTCTATGGACAAAATAGGTAAATTATACTTTGACTGAATTATTACTTAGATTTATGATCGTATGCAAAAATAAAGAGTTACTCACATCATTAGACTACTAATAGTAGCCATCATAATTTTCTTAGTGCAATACTCAATCATTTCTTTGCATGCAGTTTAATTGTCCTGTCATGAAATAATGAGCAAAAAGGCATATTATAATTTTTAGTATTGCCATAGTACAAATAAAACCATTTGTTCTATTTGAGCACCTATACTAGCAATCATCACCCAACCCCCCTATTGGGAAGGCAACAAAGAAAGGAATAAAAAATGAATAAACTACATATTCATTGTATCCTTGTATAGTCACTAAATAGTCTAATCATGCTAATTGGTCTAAGATATCAGAATCCCCTATGAGCTTTGGCATCAAAGCCTCTTCTTAAGCATGACTTAACCTTAACTCACTTTGATCTATCTTTAGCTAGGACTACTAGCAACTCCCAATTTACTCTTGGCATCTCAGCAATCACCTCTTAGTCTATAAATGATGAGCATTTCATGAACCCCCTTATAAGTATTGGAAAGCAGTTATATGACATGTTTCAAGCAGTTAATTAATATATTTCAATTTGGAGTTACAATTTAGAAATCAACTATGATAAATAAAAAGCCAATTGTGATGTCATCATTATTGGTAGTAGATTAGCAAACCTCCAAATATTTGAACTTTCTGTTTTGCAATATAGCCTTATACTTTTCAATTAGCCAATTCTCTTTGTCTACTATGCTCTTCCTCACAGATAATCCTAACTATTAATTTACTATAGCTATTTCAGCTATCTTGATCATTATTTTAGTATAAATACAAGCTCAACTGGCAATTTAGGCCTTTCATTTATTTTTCTTCACTTTTCTTTACTAACCATTCATTCAATTTTCAACAATAATTAATTATCAATTTTGACAATTATAAAAAAATGTACTAATTAAATTTTGAGTCTAGAGTCTCACAATATAATTAGTTTATATGAGTCTAGACTCAAATTTTAATTAGTACATTTTTTCATAACTCTTATGAATTTGATAAAAAACTGCTTGACCTTTGCAAATAGCACCTTTTTATTGAATCCCTATAGCATTAAGCTATTTATTACCTATATGGCTATAGCTATAACATACTATCAAATGAAAATTTCTAATTGGATAATGCAAGTTTTATGAAAAAAATGAGCCACTGTTACTCTAAAACCAATCATTGTAATAAATACAAAATAAGATAAAATAAGCCTAATCATAAAAAAAACAAAATTTGAATAAAATAATAATGAAAATAAATATACTACAATATTAAGTCTAATTCTATCAACCTATATAAGCAATATCCCTAGGCCTATTGCCAGTATTGGTATTATAGTTATAGCGGCATAGTTCTAGTTAATTCGCGATATTATTTTGCCTTTTGCTAAATTATTTCACTCTGTTTTTGTCACTTTCCAGGTTTGGCTTAAGTGTCACAAGTCAGAAAAACAGTCGGTTGAAGTTGCCAAGTCACTTAAATAGGGTAATACATGGAAGCCCAGTAAAGCATGGGGCCAAATGCATTGTTCGGGTACAGGCGGCGCCAGATATACTCTTCGAGATGACTCTCAAAGAGTACATCGCTTGTACCATGCATTGCGCGCAGGCGCCTCTTAGCAAGGGCCCAGGTGCCCTTGATGCAGTTTGTGTTATGCTTTGTGTTTGTGTTTGCATGTGCGAGACAGTTGATTAGGTGGGACAATAAATGTCAGGGCAGCTGGGCAGCTGGCCATTGTGCAGATTAAGCTGAAAGGGTTGTGGTTCGGGTATAGATGCAGAATATACTATGTAAATGCAAAAAAACACATGAAAATTATATCGCGAAGTAAAGTAGAACTATGAAATAATATTGCGAAGTAAACTAGAACTATGCCGTTATAGCCAATGGCCATTATCATAAACAATATGCCCTATTTAGTGCAGATAGGTTCCAATCACTTTGTCAATTGCCAATTATCTATTATTAACTTATGACCTTATCTGCTAAAATATACAAAGTAAACTTATCTGTTAATAACTCCTCTATTGCCAACTTGTCTATTAATAATACCAATTTCAAGAACTTGGGCATTTTGGGATTTTTATAAATATTGTTTAAAACATATTAATTATAATTAAACATGAATTATTATTGTTAATTATTAATTAATATATAACATAATCGCCAAGACTAGGGACACAGTGGCTGTGTCCTTAGACATAGAGTTAAGAGACATGGCCGCCGTGTCCCTAGTCATGGCATAACATAATATAATAAAACAAATTAAATAATTATAATATAAGGGGTATCCAGCATGGTTCAGACCTTGGTTGCAATAGGGATCTATGTCTGAGCCTGTGAAAGGATCAAAGTTTGCCTATGCACTTAATAGGAATCAATAATTTTTTTAGTCAGGATGGTAGGTAACTCAACTTGTCTGCACAGGAAAAACCTGCTTAGGAAAATTCCCAGAAAACAGCATTAGAGGAAATCTAAAGAATAGATACTTTAGCTTCTTCTATATTCTAGAAGACACTAGAAAAAGAATAATTTTATATTGCATTGCAGCATCAGCATGCTAGCAATAATAAGCTTGCTATTCGACACACTGCCTGCAAGAACAAGGGTGATTCTCATCGAGAGGTTTTGGAGGTTTTGAGGTTTTTCAGAGGTTTCATTTCGAACAAATATTTTTGCACAAAAATTTTAATACTGTACAAAAATTGAAATCTTACTGAAATTTACTAATGAATACAAATTTTCTTTAGAATATAGCTCGGAGGTTTTGGATTCTTTTTAATTTTTCTTCTGATAGGCACGCGCGGAAATTATTTAACTTAGGCAACTATTTTATGCTTTAAGAAAGTGGTTTTTTAAAAACACTGCACGCAACACAACACACTGGTAATGTCATCGTTGCCATTGGCATTTACATTCAAGGTGCAAAAACAAAAAAAAAATATTCGACTTAAAGGCGCTGCTTGAAATATACTGAAAACATATAGACAGCTGTTTCATCCATTTCCTGTTTTTACTTTTGAGTGCTGCATACCATTTTGCATTCGAATTATGTAATGACATTGACGACCTGCATGCATACTGCCTCAGAGAAGTAAATAGAAGAATTATTCTTGTCTCAATGTTTTTTTATAAATATATGATGGCCTAGAATTACAAGTATGCATTTTTATTACTTAAAGCAGAGCATTAAATTTTTAATCATAAAATTTATTTTAATTACTAAAAGCTATTAGCTTTTCTCTCAAAAAATAACACTAGTTGCACAACTGCTACTGCTGACAAAAGCTCTCTAACACCTTAGATTTAGTTCTTATACAAACAAAATGCTTGCAGTAAGACTTTGTACATATATTGCACCACCTTTGTTTGATGCTAAAAATATATGTTGAGCAATAAGCTAGATAGCCGATACCAATATTTTTACTAGAGTTAAAACTAAAAAGTCATTGGACACATTTTTGACATTGTTTATTTAAAAATATCATAATTTCTTCAATATAAATGTATTATTGGCATCTTTAAAGATTGCAAGAACAAATGTATAGGAAAATCATTATGTTTATTGACTTTTGAAATTGATTGTTTATGAAAAGTTATAGATAAAAGTAATCATAATCAATGCCTTTTATTTCAACATACTTTGTTTCAGCTGCCAATACCATGCCTGAACTACCGCTTGCCTGGTCTCCTGCCTGCATTCTGAGCCTGTACAGGCCAACAATGCTTCATGTTTGTCTAATCTAATAACAGGCATTATGGCATTCCATGTCCTATACCCACTTATGTTGCGTCTCAGTGCAACCTAGCTCGCCACCCTTAGAGCTTTGGCAGGCTGGTTGCTTTTGTGGTGGCAATTGGTTTGGTTGTCAGCATACAGAAGATGGCTGTGCTCTAGCTACTAACCAGATGACATCAACCGACAGCCTAGGGGCTAATCTACTGCGCACTGCCTTCGAGATGAGTGACTGAAGTTCTTCAACTGCTTGCTGGCTGACGCGCTACAGCCTTCGTTTTTGCGGGCATCGTCTTTAATATGCGCATTAACTCCTAAAGTTAAGAACTTCACTTTCATCTGAGTAAATAACAAGAAAAGACTTATATTCTCTCATGTAAAGATCTGAAATGTGAACTTTTAAACTGTTTTGATTTGACTCTCAAAGAATATTTATAATATAGCGTATTTAGGTAATGTAACAGCAATGTATAGATAAATATACATACTGATAGAGAAAATACAAAACGTTCCTTCTTTGTTTTTGAAATGCATTCTTGCAATGTTCGATGTTTTAAAAATGTAAGGCCTAAAAAATAAGGCAAGACCAATTGGCAACTACCGTGAAGCTCGTTTGCTTGTATCAAGTTGGCGTACGCTGGCTGACATTGGGTTATCTATCAGACTTGGAGTCTCGCCGCACTAAACCCTTGAAAAAACGTTAGCCAGCCTTTTGAGATGCAGCATAGCATTCCAGGTTCAATGACATGTCTATGAAGATGCATCCTACATCGTCAAGACCACCGAGGTGATCGAGACCTCAATATTGTAGGGTGAGGAACATGGGCGATGCTTCTCCAGTGCGCGGTTTCCGCTACGGCCAGCAAAGTGCAATTGGGCAGTCGCATTATGTCAGTTGTAGTGAGTTCCATTTGGATCAGTAGCACTCGGCTGCTGCTGCTGCTGGACAAAAATGCTTGGTGTGAGTTCCCTTGACACAATTCCCGCAGGGCAATGAAGTGGGCTGCAAATTCCTCTCCAAGATTGGCACCAGCATGCCTGACATTGGTTTTCATGGCCTCCAATTGAGACTATCGAACCAGTTGATGCTGGAAGCCCAAAAATGCGACAATGGGACTCGAGTGCTGCAATGATGAGCAACAACGCTGAAGTCGAGCTGCACCAAAATGTCCTGTAATGGGTAATAGTGAAATGAGGAATTTTATCTGTCTAATCATTGGAATGAACTTCCCTGAAAGGTCATGCCATAACTTTTGCTGAAAATCGCGCCATTAGGAATTTAGGGACACTAGCCATGTAACATGTATGAATGTCATCTCTTGCCCCAACCATTGGCCTTTGCTTTCAGCTACCCTTGATCCTCATACCATGTATATTGGAAAGACAGCATTTAGAAAATTTACTCACTTGTTGCAGTCAAATGTAGTGAAGACCTTGGGGTGTCAAGAAAGACACTTGGTGGATTAATTTAATCGACTTCTAGAAGCATATCATCTTGTGCAATGGTATTTTAGTAGGTCATTGCTTTGCACGAATTCCCATAGTTTGATGGGCTCTGGAAAGATGGCATGATTGATAAAGGAATACAATGTTAGTCTTACATTTTAGTATATGGATGTAGTGTAAGTACTTAACATCATAAGAAAATCTAAAGATTTATAACCTTCTCCCCAACATGGTTGGCACCATGCATTTCATTGGCATGACAACTACTGTGGATGATAAGAGAGTATATTGGTTTAATATTAAAAAAATTCACTTATAAAGTAAATTAAAAACTGAATAAAAATGTGATAACTAGGCATACATAAGTACAAGCTACTATTTACTTTGAATATTTGCATAAAAAGACAAAAACTAAAGCAAGTTACTAATGTATAAGAGTAATAGAAATTGTACTCACCCATATCAACTTAAATTATAACTGAATATAAATAGCTATTAATAAATTATAATTAAAATTAAAAAGTAAAAATTTCAGTTCATTAGAGCTTTCAAATTTATACATAGAGGTAGAGCAATCAAATAAAAAATTGACATTTTTAAAGCCTGGTGAAAAGAATTATTCACTAGGATTAGAGACTTAGTCTTAGGTAATAAATATTTTTATCCTGTGCATAGTGTGTTAGGATTTAGGATGATGATGTAAAAATAGTAAAATAATATAAAATAAAAATAATTTTTAGTAAATTGGATATAAAATAAAAAAAGAATATCAAATAAGTGAAATAAAAATAATATATTTTACATTAAATATGCCTAGTAAAATACTTAGGGCCTTTAGTTAGTTAAACTAACAATCTATATTAAATAGCGACTGATACTGATTTAATGAAAAAAATACTGACTTGGTCTTGTTAGTGTTAGTCATAATTTAAGTCTGGCTTAAAAATTGATAGCTTTCTTAAGACCAAGTAAAAAACAATATGAAATTCGCATTGGTAAATAGTGTCTGTATTTAATTACATGGACAGGTCTAGTAGAAATTAGGATAGTTACGAATATGCATTGAAAGGGAACAACACACACTTGTGACGATTCGCAACTTTGCGCTTATGAAATGAAATGTGTCATGGAAGTCCCTACCACTCATGCTACCACTTCGCACAAAAACAGTTAAATAATTTTCGCGCGTGCCTATCAGAAGCAAAATTAAAAAGAATCCAAAACCTCCGAGCTATATTCTAAAGAAAATTTGTATTCATTAGTAAATTACAGTAAGATTTTAATTTTTGTACAGTATTAAAATTTTTGTGCAAAAATATTTGTTCGAAATGAAACCTCTGAAAAACCTCAAAACCTCCGAAACCTCTCGATGAGAATCAGCCGCAAGAACAACTGCTTTCTAGTCTAGTCTTAAGTCTGTACAAGCTTAGAATTATTTTAAAAACTTTAAGTTGCCAAAAATTAAAAAAGTTACTCTTTATTTATAAAAAAAAAATAGCTTTAGCCTGTGAAATAGCTTTATTATGTTTTGTTTTATGCAGTTATATGTGTCAGCACGATTTCAAGTTTAACGAAACCCGAGGTGACGTGCCCGACGTTAGGCGATATAGAACTAGAGCACAGCAACAACCGCCTATAAGGCGGTCCGTGTCATGCTATATGATACAGTAGCATGCTATTGATCGCCTTTTTTATGCGCACGTAGGCCCCAAAATGGCACAAATTTAAACAGCCGTTTCTGCTTATTTTTATAGTTCACTATGCAAAGTAGCGATTTTACTACTATTTTCTAGTACAGTAATTTTAGTGTCACTAGAATGCTAGATAAATATTAGGATGATTTCTAAAGGTACAAGTGTTAACATTTGATATTATTTAATGTAGGTCTAGCTGTTTATTATTTCAACATCATTGAAATAGCGAATTAATATTATTATTAGAACAAGAGAACAATAAGGCTCGACCTGACTTAAGTGAACTTTAAAGCGTGACAGGAATAGGATGGCGCTCAGTTTGTAGCTAGGCCTATGCACAATTTTGTAACTCAATAACTGTGTGACTAAGCTAAGGCTATATATTCTACTTTCTGAACCCTGAGTTTAGTAGGAGAGAAACTATCTAGTAAAGCTTGTGGCCTACTGATAAATTGAGTAGGCATTTAAATATTTAGGGTTCTAATAGACTATAGCCTATTATATATACCTAGTATAACTAGCTGCTAGCATAAAATTCTATAAATGGATGTATTTTTTGTATTTTAAAGTTTATAATTAAATTAGGTTCTATTCTACTATTTTATATTATAGGCCCTAGGCTAAGTCAATTACTGAAATAGTATTTAGTATTTAAATGTTCTATTTTTTGTTTTTTAACCTTCCCCTTCCCCACACACACCTTGCTAGCCTTCCCTAAACCCTGCTAGCCTTCCCTAAACCTTGCTAGCCTTCCCTAAACCTTGCTAGCCTTCCCTAAACCCTGCTGTCTTTCATTATACCCTGATGGCCTTCTCATACCCTGCTGGCTTTTCCTACATCCTGGCTAGCCTTCCCCACACTTTGCCAGCCTTCCTTATACCCTGCCTTGCTGGCCTTCCTATACGCTGCTACCCTTTCTTATATATATGTGCAACCCCCCTGATTTACACTGGCCATGCGACTTACTTTTTGACCAAAAATGCAACTTACCCATGAAAGAAACCCTAAAGCAACATCAATGCAATTTTGGTTAAACGGCAAGAGTAACTATGACTGTCTTATAAGGGCTAAATGCCTCATCATCTAATTAGTACTATGTCTATTCTTTGGGGTGGGCATTTTTGCGACTTATCCCTGGTCCACCACAATTTACAGTGGCCAGATCAGCCAGGTTGGCCAGCAGTTGCGCATGTATACTTTCTTACCTATATAGTAGTGTTCTGCCATAAAGAGGGTCCATGTACCATAGCCGCAGCCGTAAGCAAAACTAAGGCTTATTCCAATTCTCTGTATTCCATAGCCGTAAAGACCCCGAAATTACTAAATTCCCATAGTTCTCATAGCCATAGCTGTAGTTTTAACAAAAAGTCTAGAAAACAAAATATTTTGAATCAAGAAGATAACCTAATGCTTAAACAACTGCAAATTAAGGTAGAAAATAAAAGAATCACTCAATTGCCTTTGTAAGATTATATTTCGTCTTTTTTCAGAGCAACAATACTTAATCGTTACTGAAAGTACTAATGCTAAACTTTTTTGCATTAATAAAAATTAGAGTTTGCTAGTGTTTTATTGTACTTTTTTAGGTATATTTTATAAGTTTCTAGGTTGATAATACATTTTAGTAAAAGTATCTTTGTTTTACTTTACCTGTTTCTAATATTTTTTCAATTTTTTAAAATTAATGACTATGGCTATGGAAATCTACGGAATGTGATAGCAACTACCATATTTCCGTAGTCATAGCCATAAGAGCAGCTAGCTACTGTAGGCATATCCGTAGCTGCCATAGGCACCTATTTTACTGTATTTGCCATAGGATCCCATAGCTGTAGCTACGGCTACAGTAAAACACTACTATACAGACCTTCCCTATATCCTGGTGGCCTTTTCTATACTTTGCCACCTTTCTCTATATCCTGCTAGCCTTCCTTACACCCTATTGCCTTTTACCATACCCTACTGGCTTTCCATACCCTACTACCTTTTCCTACTAATGCAGGCCTTCCCCATACCTTGCTGCCTCTCACTGTTTTCTGTAGGCCTTCCCTGCATCCTGCTTGCCTTCTTCATACCCTGCTGTCCTTCCCCACACCCTGCTTGCCTTTCCCACACCCTGCTGGCCTTCACCATGCCCTGAGGCCTTTACCATACCCTCCTGGCCTTCACTACCAATATAGGCCTTCTTCATACCTTGCTGGCCTTCGCCACACCATGAGGCCTTTACCACACCCTGCTACCCATAGAAACATTGTGTCCCTTGGACTCTGCATTTCGCTGGAGGCAAAAGTGACTTGGAAGGTGAACTTTGCAGTGGGAGACCCAGGACCTCCACCAGCTAGTGTCATCAAGCATATGCAGAGCCTCTTTGACAAGGACAGGCGAGTGACTGTTGCTGAGATAGCAGAGGCCTGTGGCATCAGTTATGACAGTGCAAGTCCATCCTGACAGTCCAGCTGGGAATTTTGAAGATTTTTGCCAGATGGGTTCTGCAACTCCTGACTTCACTGATGCAGTGCAACAGGGTGCAGGCTTGCTATCAGCTGATCTACATGATGCAATGCCGCCAAAAGAAGTTTCTTGACTCTATCATGACAGGGGGTGAGTCGATGAACCCACCATTGAAGAACAAGGCAATGCCATAGGTAAAGAATCAGATGGGCACCATCTTCTGGGATTGCTGGGATGTGCTGCTGATTGAGTGGCTACCTGAGAAGCAGAGTCACGGGTAACTCCTACTCCACCTGAAGGAGAATATCAAGGAAAAAAGGCTTGGAAACATTACCAGGGCTGCGTGGCTGGTCCATGATAACACTTTGGACAAGGTGCAGGCAGCCATTCGTGTGCGGGGTTCTATCTGGCAGCTCCACCACACTGCTCATTGTCAGCTGCCTCCCTCAGACTCTGGAGGGGGCAACTCTCTAGAAGCTAAAAAGTTTCCTTTGTGGTCACCAGTAGTGCAAACAGCCAGGTGAAGATTGGTATGTTGAAGACATCAACTAGCTACTAGAGCTGGGTTTTTTTTGTGCAAATGGGTGCGAATAGCATCCTGGTCTTAAAAATCGCACCCTGAAATTTGACTCAGGGTGCGAAAAGTGCACCCAAATTTTTGCAAGGATATGATGTGGGTTTTACAATTTAGTGTTTTACTGTTATAGACTGTTATGGATATGCGTTTGGAATTTGGAATTTGGATCATCATTGGATGGTTTGGATGGACAAAAACTTTGAAACACTATTAGTATTAGACCAGTTTTTGTCTGCAGCAGTGCAGCGCATCCTGGTCTTGAAAATCGCACCCTGAAATCTAGCACAGGGTGCGAAATCGCACCCAAGTTATGGACAAAAAAACCCAGTACCAGAGTGCAGTGTGTCACTATGCAAGAACTTTTTTGAGAGGGTTCAGGATGATTAACAGTTTCATCATTGACAGAAATTTTTGATTGCCCCTCGTAGAAACTCAATTGCCATAGCTTTTAAAATAAAAACTTTTAATTCATAACTAAATCAATAGTCCACCACTACAACTTTTTCTTGGCTGTTACTTGGCTGTTTCTTGGTTGCACAGCCGTCCCGTCAACTTTGACCAGTTGCACAGCTGTCCCGCCAACTTTGACTGGTTGCACAGCTGTCCTGCCAACTTTTACTGGTTGCACAGCTGTCTCGCCAACTTTGGCTAGTTGCACAGCTGTCCCGCCAACTTTGATCGGTTGCACAGCTGTCCCACCAACTTTGGCTAGTTGCACAGCTGTCCCACCGACTTTGGCTAGTTGCACAGCTGTCCCGCCAACTTTGATCGGTTGCACAGCTGTCCTGCCAACTTTTACTGGTTGCACAGCTGTCTCGCCAACTTTGGCTAGTTGCACAGCTGTCCCGCCAACTTTGATCGGTTGCACAGCTGTCCCACCGACTTTGGCTAGTTGCACAGCTGTCCCACCGACTTTGGCTAGTTGCACAGCTGTCCCGCCAACTTTGATCGGTTGCACAGCTGTCCCGCCGACTTTTACCGGTTGCACAGCTGTCCTGCCAACTTACCAGCACAGGTGAGTTGCTGCTTTTTCCCAGCAGCACAGGTGACTGGCTGCTCGTTCCCGGCAGCACAGGTGACTCGCTGCTCATTCCCAGCAGCACAGGTGACTTGCTGCTTGTTCCCGACAGCACAGGTTACTCGCTGCTCATTCCTGGCTGTAGTAGTGAGTTGTTTAAGAAATTCACTGCATTGATGTTTTTCTCAAATTTTATTTGAGCCCTGGCATCCCAGATTCTTTGAAGCTCTGTTTTTGAGAGCTTTTGTGGGTGAATATCACTTTGAATTCTGGCCGACCAGTGAACCCATCAACTGTACAATGCAATTTTTCCAAATTGCAGCTGCCGTCTGCCGATAGCTTTCTCTAAAAGTAGAAGTAAAAGCATGTTTCCAGTATCAGGGATATTTATGCAGCAGAATAAAAACTAGTAATAAATGTTCATAAATTTGTAAGCTTTTTACTTGTAAGTTAATATAGTGGAATTTCAGATATGGCAAAATGATTGCTAATGTAATTAGTGCTGGGCATGTTACTTGTTACAAAAATGGTAACGATTGTTTCTTTTAGGAATTTTTCCTGTTACCATTACTCATTACCCATGACCATGATATTATGCATAATCACAATGGCAGCGTATCGAGTTAGTATAACAAAAGTAAAAAATGTTTCTTTCAATAGAATGGGGGACTAATGAAAACAGTAAAATAGCAATAACAATAGTCTTTTGCCAAAAATTATAAGAAGATCAAAGTAATGAGTAACAAAGTAACGATCGTTACTTTTTTCCAAAATTTTTTGTTACTTGTTAATTTTTTGAGTAACATGTCCAACACTGAATGTAATACTCATAATTCTCAAAAATAGAATAGGCTTGCAATCATTTTACCATGAAATACCAAAAATTATTACAAGAGAAGCTATATGGGGTTTCAACAAGGACCCATGCATGCAATTGTTAAGCCCTTACTTACTTAACTT
Organism: Macrostomum lignano; assembly: GCA_002269645.1. NCBI lineage: Eukaryota > Metazoa > Platyhelminthes > Macrostomidae > Macrostomum > Macrostomum lignano. Next base: position 349,549 of record NIVC01000604.1, read on the forward strand.
GTTCTGCAGCATAGTGCTAACAGCAATGCACAAGTTAGCCACAGTCAATGGCTGGGAAGTAGCAGCAGACACCCACAATTGAAATGCCTAAAAATGTACAATTTTAGAAAAATATGCATATTTTTTAAATAAAGTCTAATTACTCCAATCAACTCGCTTCCTAATAATTTCTTTGAATACTCTCAGTAAACTAAATAAAGAAAACCTGCGATTTTATGAGCTACTTACAGAGGCAACATTAGTTCGTTCACAAAAGCCTAAGACTTCTTGCGATTTGTAAATGGTAGTGGTGCCTTCAGCTTTGGAATGCAAGACCACGAGAACTTGGTAGCCTTTGGCTAACTTGACCTGGTAGTGAAGGCACACATTGAAATTAGCAACATAGATCATAATTGGTCCAGAAGAGTATATGACACGCATGTATGCAATAAGCATGCATTTGAACTCGCTTATGATACTGTTAGCCATGCTAACCAGCTTCTTCCTCTGAAAAGAGGCGGTATCTATGCGTTCCACTGCTTGGGCATGCAAGGCTTCATTCGCCTGCTTGTTGAGCAAAGCATAATGCTTGCGAAGGCCGCTGACTTGATCTAAAAATTAAGGATTACCATTTGAGCATAAGAATCACAGCAGCATTCTAAATCTTACATGCCAAAATGACACTGTTTCTAAAACTATTTTATGTAGGTGTCATTTAGGTGGGTGAATGAAAGAAATTTCAATTTAAATTAAATGTATACCAACAACGTTTAAACTCGGATTGTAATTAATTTGCTCAAATACATTCTAAGCACTAGGCCTTCTAGCAGTACGTGACATCTACTAATTGAAAGAAGTCATACAAGTATTCACAGAGCTAGAAAACCAAAAAATCTAAGGACTTGAGTAAAGTCATATTAAATAAGCTTCTGCTAGTGACCAGGCTGTAGAATACATTCACCTGGAGCACCAGGGTGTAGAAAAAGAATCAAGGTATGAGGATGGCGGCAGTGTATGGGAAAAGATACCAAGGGTCTGGGGATTGGTACTAGGGTATGGGAAAGGATATCAGGGTATGGAGATTGCTGGATTGGGAAGGTCAACTGGATCAGGGAAAGGCCATCAGGGTGTGGGGAATGCCAGCAGGGTATAGTAAAGGCCAATAGGGCATTAAACAGGTGCTAAGGCATAGGAAAAATCATCAAGGTATAGGGAAAACCAACAGGGTTGGTTAAGGCCATCAGGGTGTGGGGAAAGGTAGCAGGGACAGGGAGTAGGGAAGGCCAGCAGGGTGTAGAAAAGGCCACCAGGATGTAAGGAAGGCCAGAAGGGTGTGGAGAAAGCCAGCAGGGCGTGGGGAAGGCCAGCAGGGTGTAGGGAAGGCCAGCAGGGTGTGGGGAAGGCCACCAGGATGCGAGGAAGGCCAGAAGGGTGTGGGGAAGGCCAGCAGGGCGTGGGGAAGGCCAGTAGGGTATGGGGAAGACCACCAGGATGTGAGGAAGGCCAGAAGGGTGTGGGGAAGGCCAGTAGGGTGTGGTAAAGGCCATCCATCAGGGTCATGGTGAAGGTCAGTAGGGTTGGTGAAAGCCATCAAGGTGCAATGAAGGTCAGCAGGGTGTGGAGAAGGCCATCAGGGTATGGGGAAGGCCATTAGGGTGTGGGGAAAGGGTAGTAGAGATAGGAAGTAGGGAAGGCCAGCAGGGTATAGAAAAGGCCACCAGGATGAGGAAGGCCAGAAGGGTGTGGGGAAGGCCAGCAGGGTATTGGGAAGGACAGCAAGGTAAACAGGGTGCAGGGAAGGCCCACAGAAGACAGTGAGAGGCAGCAAGGTATGGGGAAGGCCTGCATTGGTAGGAAAGGGTAGCAGGGTGTGGAAAGCCAGTAGGGTATAGTAAAAGGCAATAGGGTGTAAGGAAGGCCAGCAGGATATAGAGAAAGGTGGCAAGGTATAGAAAAGGCCACCAGGATATAGGGAAGGTCTATATAGGTAAGAAAGGGTAGCAGTGTATAGGAAGGCCAGCAGGGTATAAGGAAGGCTAGCAGAGTGTAGGGAAGGCTAGCCAGGATGTGGGAAAAGCCAGCAGGGTATGGGAAGGCCAGCAAGATGTAATGAAGGCTAGCAAGATACAGTGAAAAGCAGCAAGGTGTGTGAAAGGCAGCAGGGTATAAAAAAGGCCCCCAGGAGACAGTGAAAGATAGCAAGGTATAAGGAAAGCCTACATTGATAAGAAAGGGTAGCAGGGTATGAGAAGGCCATCAGAGTATAGTGAAAGGCAGCAGGGTTTAGGGAAGGCTAGCAGGGTTTAGAGAAGGCTAGCAGGGTTTAGGGAAGGCTAGCAGGGTGTGTGTGGGGAAGGGGAAGGTTAAAAAACAAAAAATAAAACCTTTTAAATACTAAATACTAATTCAGTAATTGACTTAGCCTAGGGCCTATAACATAAAATAGTAGAATAGAACCTAATTTAATAATAAACTTTAAAATACAAAAAATACATCTATAAACGTTAAAATTCAAAAACAGCTAAACCTACATTAAATAATGTCAAATGTTAACACTTGTAACTTTAGAAATCATCCTAATATTTATCTAGCATTCTAGTGACACTAAAATTACTGTACTAGAAAATAGTAATAAAATCGCTACTTTGCATAGTGAACTATAAAAATAAGCAGAAATGGCTGTTCAAATTTGTGCCATTTTGGGGCCTATATGCGCATAAAAAAGGCAATCAATAGCATGCTACTGTATCATATAGCATGACATGGACCACCTTATAGGCGGTTTTTGCTGTGTTCTATACTGCCTAACATGTATTATATACGGCTGGAATTAAAGGTTATTCCTTAGTCCTTAGTCATTTGAATAAACCGTAAAAATTCCAGACAATCTTTCAAATACCTTACTTATACAAATATTGTAACTTGTATTCTTCAATCATATAAAAATAATCAACCTTTTCAACAAATATTAAATACATTAAATCATATTGGCAAAACAGGCTCTTTGCCTGAGCCAAACTTACTACTACTACTACTAGAATCTTACAAAGTTCACTCAGTCACCTGACAGACGAAACAAGAACCAAGTAGGCTTATTATTATCATATTACTAGCTAAATGTTATTGCCAGAGTATATATGAACATTATTTTAGACGTGCTCCTTTGTAGTCCTGAGCAGTTTTGTTGGATTATATGTTCCTTAACTCCCAACATCCCAAGCTGCAACTGCAACTGCAAGCAATTTTTTGTGCTTGTGTTACATGTTGACAGCATTACTAGGCCTAGTAAAATGGTCATGGAAGTCAAAGTCGGATTGTCTGCTGTTGTATTTGTCTACATCAAGTAATAAATTCTGGTTTAAAAGTACTAAAAATTATTTTCAATAACAATATGTTAAAGTCAAAGAGATCATGTGAAGTCTAAAATATCATCTAATACCAATCATAATCAGATCTCCAGTAAGATATTTAAAGTTATTTTTAGCATTTTTTCCATTTGATAAATTTTTCTTGAATATTAGTATAATAATAAAAAAGTTGAATACATTTTTATCTTGAATTTTTAACACATGATGTATAATGTCTTTTGCCTATTGCATTTGGTACTATGAATATGATCATTTTTGCCCAAAAAGATGTTTTTCTTACAGATATTTTCTATATGCCTAATATGTCATTTTTAGTTTTTGTATTTAAATGATTTTAATAATATATAACTAGAATAGCCAAAACCTTTGAAACAAGCTATAGGCCTAGGCCTACTCTAGTAGAAGGCAAAAATACTAGAATAACTAGATATGTCACTTGCTAAAAATACATTCTAATTTTTTCAGTAGCAAATTTAGTGTTTTTTGCCTTTATAATAGTGAAATAAAAATATATCTAATGTTTATATAATATTTAAAGTTTTTAAAGCTATAATTTTTTGCCTTTCTAGAAGCAGTCCATATTTCGGATCGTGTATTAGTGTATGCCAGGTTTAATGCTGAAAAATGATGAGACATTGTTTATATGCCAGGTTTAATGCCAGAAAAAAATGACGAGACCTTGTTTGTATGGATCCTAGTCATTTCGTCAACTGCCATTTTGTCAACTGGACACATCGTCAACCTGTTCCCTATATTGTTGTTGTTTTGTCAACCAACCAATAAGATACTTTCAAAGCTTGTTTATTTCGTCAACTGTTCAATGGGACAATGTCAACTTTTGGTCGCTTCGTCAACTGCCAATAATACATGCCCTGCATTAAACTTTTTCCTTTCTGACTTGTATTCTTAGATGCTGCAATGATCAACACAGTATCTCTAAAACTACATGTTTTAGTCTCTAAAACCACTGTATTCAGTTGCATTTTTATTCAATGCAGCCCTCCTCCTTTCTCATTCTGGGCTTGGGACCAGACAATGGTGGAGTTACTGCCACAAAGATGCAGTTTGTACATGCTTGGGCGCAACCTAGGGATTCACCCGGCCGTTTCTATTGGCAACACACACATGTAAGTCGCTATTGGACAGAATAGTAGTCACGTGACTGCTCTCAGCCAATAGCGACTTACATGTGTGTGTTGCCAATAGAAACGGCCGAGTGATTCCCAAGGTTGCGCATGTATGATGTTTGTATGGTAAAAAAAGGAAAAATGCATTGCACAAAATCACAAAGATCACAAAGGCCACCACAAAGGTCACAATCAAATATAAAGCTGAAGATATACGCAGAATGTACAATACACTTATCTACTTCTACACTGTATACACTTATACTATATACACTTCGAATTAAACGACAGTCACAGTAAAAGTTTAATTAGTCCCAGTAAAACATACTAGTCCTGCTGCTGCTGCTGCTGCTGCTGCTGCTGCTACTGTTGCTGCTGCAAACATCTTCTCTCCACCCCCTCTATCTTTCATTCTGCTCTCACTTTCATGCACTCATGTGAGCTCATGCAGCTCACATTTCAATGGCAAGGATACATGCATGATGGTAATGGTAAAACACAATACAAAACACAATAGATCTCTTCCTCTTTCTCTTACTATTTTTACTAACTTTCTAACTCTTTCACTCACTCACTCTTTCCTTCCCCCCTCTCTCTCACCCTCACTCTGATTCTTATACTCCGAGTCCTACTCTAAGCCACTTAAATGCTCCAGTGGCAACTGCATGCTGTACAGTATATTCATTGTACATGCTAGCGCAAGTGGCCATATATAGGCAGCTTCAGAAAGAAAATTCAGGAAAATAATGAATGTACACCCTGCATTCACTGAGATATTTTTGCTTGCAATGATGAAAAAATTTCTTATATGTTGGCAGCAGATTTGTACTATGTGCCCAGTGGTTGTGTTCTAGAAGCCAATTGAAGGTGCCATGCACAAGTTGTCGCAGGGGAGTAGAAGCTGTGCGTAATGCTGAATGTGGCATTGGTAAAAGCTGAACATGCCGAGGTAGCGCTGCAGCTCCTTACTGTCCTTGGGTAGAGGAAGAGCACGTAGGGCGCTCACTTGATTGGGCAGTGGTCGGATCCCATCTCCCAAAATCTGATGGCCCAGGAACTTGATTGTATCCTAATGGAATTGGCATTTGTGAGGGCTAATTTGCAGGCAGTTGTTGCATAGGCGTTGCAGTATGGAACGCAGGTGTGCCTTGTGCTCCTCGCAGCAGGTGCTATGGTGGATCCAAATGTCGTCAATGTAGGTGACCACAAATAGCATGTCATGGAAAATTGCGTCAATGAACTGTTGAAAGGTACTGGCTGCATTGTGTAGTCCAAATGGCATGCGCAGATACTCAAATGAACCAAATGGTGTGCAAAATGCAGTCTTCTATGTCCGTCGCGATGGGTACAAAGTGGTAAGCTTTGACGAGGTCAAGCTTACTGAAAATCTGTGACCTATGGAGTCGATAGTGAAAGTGTCCAATGTGGGGTATCGGGTAGCAATCTGGCTTGGTTATTGCATTGAGTGTGCGGTAGTCGCCGCAGGGATGCCACAAGCTGTCCTTCTTCTTCACCATGTGAAGAGGGGATGCCCATGGATTGGTGGAAGGTCGCACAATGCCGAGCTGCAGCAGTTGGTCAAACTCCACCTTCACTGTGTCAAACTTGGCTGGAGGGAGTGGACAAGGTTGGCAGAATAGTGGCTTGCTGTCAGTAATTATCTAGTAGCTGACTGTGCTAGACAAAGGTGCGGACAAATAGTCTGGGGCTTCTGCTAGCTGCAGGAAAGCATTGAGGGGTGTTGCTAACACTTCCAATGTTGCTAGCACCTATGGGGCTGAGTCTGCTGTTGCTTGAAGAGCTGCATGAAGTTGAGTAGTTGGGTCATGCAGATGTCTGTTCCGCATGTCAATTAGGAGACCAACTTAGCCAGGAAGTCAGCACCCAGAATCAGTGGTGTATAGGCCACGATGAAGTTCGCGGGCAATAGGCAGCATAGCTGTGGGATTGTGACAGACAGTGAGCACTGACCAAGGGTACGAAATATGCAACTATCGATGCTGCGTAGCCGGACCTGCGTGGATACCAGCAGGTGGTGAGGGGCAAGTTCCACAGGTAGCAGGGAGCACTCAGCACCGGTGTCCACAACAAAATGAACTGTTTTTCCAAATGCTTTACAGGGTAACAACAAGGAAGCGGCCTCATTGAGGTCATGGTTCGGCCTTAATGCATGACCTATGCATTTGTTGGACTGGTGGCGTGCGACTGGGCCAGCATAGCCTGACGGCTATTGAGCATGCATTGTGGCTTTGGTCCAGGCCACTGGCACCATGGTCGGCAGGTGCAACCTCTGCGCCATAGTTGATGTGGCCATTGCAGACCTTCTGCCTTGGCTGTCAGGTGCGTCGTGCCTCATAGGCGCTGCCTGGCAAAGGGGCCAACGGTGCGGCGGTAGCTTGCGCAATTGTGTGGAATGGTTTGGGACTGGCGACTGCCAACATGCTGTTAGTGATCCTTGCAAAGTTGTCAAGTGCTTCAGATTTGTGGCTGACGAGTGCTGAACGGATGTTGCTGGGAAGGGCAAACAGCAGGCGGGACTTGACAATCAAGTCATCAACCTGCAGGCCAACTTCGGAGAAGCACCGCCAAATGTCCATAACTAGTTGTGTAGGATAGCAGTCACCAAGCTCGACTGCAGTGAGCACTTCTTCGATGCGCTGGTGGTGGTTGGCCTGGAGCAGCTCCATCACAGCCAACTTTTATTGCTTTGTAATTGTCCTCTACATCGGCAATGTCGCAGGTGACATCTTCCAGCAGTGCAGACAGAGTGTGATGAAACTTGATCATTGGACAGGTGATATGGGCCAAGACAAACTGAGATTCCAGTTGGCAGAACCAGACATCGGGCACTTTGCAGTAGAATGGTGGTGGGCAGACCGTGCAACAGTTAACCAACTCTTGGGCTATTGAGGCTGTGTCCCTCTCTGTAGTAGACGTAGAGCCAGTGGTGTTGGCCACCATTTGTCATTTGCTGCATTTGCTGGGCATCCTAAGGTAAGCCAGATGGTGTTATCGCATGCTCTGCTACCACTTTGTAGAGGGTGCTACAACTAAGAACAAAAGGCAGATAATTGCAGTGGAACAAGGTGTAAAAACTAGTTGTGGGGAATGCTGCTCTGGCTTCTTAGCTTAGTGCTGTATAACTGTATTTCACCATTAGCATCTGCCATAGATAATAGAATCATACTTATATGATCAATGGCTATGTAGTGTTGTATCTACAACACATAGTGCTATAGTATATATATTAGTATGCAAAAAATTGGCTATCATAGCCACAGTGCATCTATCATCTTCACAACTCTATGTTACAAAATCAGGGTCATTGAGTTTGCTTGATTGCCACTGATCTCAATGCTCTAATAAATGCTCAGGTTTCTTATTAAAACCATTTTGGCCTCTTCATACCAAAGAGATTCTGCAAAATGTTGCATAGATATAGACATAGACATAGACCGATCATTTTTAGTATATGGACTTACTATTTCAATTTATTATCATATTAAAATTATTCTACAACTCACTTCCACATGATCCTAAGTCAGACTGCAAGTATAGACAAAGTCAAAATGCTCTTTGTCAATCAGTGCAATTGAGAGCTCATGAATTGATGCAGCTAAAAGGCACTAAGCATCTTTAAACTTAAGTAGACTTTTCAATCTTGCCACTCCGGTAAAAACCATCAGCTCTATAGAAAGGCCTCAGCTTTGTGCAGGTTGTTAGTTTGTGCAAAAAGCAACTCGCAGTAGATCAATTGCTTGAAGCTTTTTTGTGCACTATTGTAGATATTCCAATTTTTGTTTAGTTTTAAAAATATAAAAGCCTAGATTTTCCAGAATTTTCATAATTTTTTATAGTTCTTGTCTATAAAATCATATTTTTTGTTATTCCAATGAAATCCAGTTATGTATTTATGCAAAAAATATAATGTATATTAGCCTTTTTTTCTATATAATTGATCTGTGAAGTCATTTATTTGCAAAAGGCCTCCTTCTTTAATTTGCCCTTTGCATGCTTATTGGCAAGTCATAGAACCCTCATTCTCATTGAAGTCTTTACCAATTGTCATCTATTCTTTGGTCTTATCAATATTAGCTTTATCATGCATAAGTAAGCATTTAGGCCTAGCCTACTGAGGTTTATTTGTATAAATATGATAGGCAAATGCATGTCAAAATTTAAAAAATTTACATCAAATTTACTATAGTTCACAGATATAACATTACTATAATTTGAAATTCAAACAAAATTCACATTTTATGTTTTGTTGTAAGTAAAATGCATGCTTTTTACTTTTGTTTTGAACAATATTAACTTAAAATTTAATTTAGTTACAATAAAGATGTTTCATAGTGTCACAAAATTGCATATCATACTTTTAGCCACATTGGAAGTATAAAAGTACAAATTATACTTTCAGAGCCCCATCAGATGTATAAAAGTACACATTGCACTTTCAGTCTCATAGGAAGCAAAAAAGTGCAAATTGGCCTTTTAGTCACATTGAAAGTATAAAAGTCCGCATTGCAATGCATGCCACATTGAGAGTTTAGTTTCTCCTAGAGGTCAACACCCAATCGCAATCTTTAGCCAGCATGTCAAACAGAAAAGAAGCCGCTGCCGCCAGTCAGAGCGCCGCCATCCAGGACTCCTTTGGCACCATCGTGCGCAGATTCATTGACGAATACTGGAGTGGCACCTCGCGCTCGCTGAAGATCATCGACGCCTACATGTTTTACATTCTCATCACGGGCGTGATCCAGTTTGCCTACTGCTGCCTGCTTGGCACTTTTCCATTTAACTCCTTCCTCAGCGGCTTCATCAGCTGCGTGGCCAGCTTTGTCCTTGCCAGCTGCCTGCGCATGCAGGTCAATCCGCAGAACAAGTCCGAGTTCTCCGGCATCACCAAGGAGAGAGCGTTTGCCGACTTCCTGTTTGCCAGCCTGCTGCTCCATCTGGTTGTTATCAACTTCATCGGATGAGCTCCGCCCGGCTGCTCTTGTGGGCTAACTCTGGCAAATGGAGAAATTCTTTTATTAGCTGTCAGTGCTAAGCATGGGCGAGAGTTCACTGTTCACTACTGATTATAGTACTATCGACCTTATAGTCCCCTGGGACCTGATCCTGATCTCATAGTCCCTTGGGACCTGATCCCGATCGCATAGTCCCTTGGGACCTGATCCCGATCTCATAGTCTCTTGGGACCTGATTCCGATGGCATAGTCCCTTGGGACCTGATCCCGATCTCATAGTCCCTTGCGACCTGATTCCGATGGCATAGTCGCTTGGGACCTGATCCCGATCTCATAGTCCCTTGGGACCTGATCCCGATGGCATAGTCCCTTGGGACCTGATCCGGATCGCATAGTCCCTTGGGACCTGATCCCGATCTCATAGTCCCTTGGGACCTGATCCCGATCGCATAGTCCCTTGGGACCTGATCCCGATCGCATAGTCCCTTGGGACTTGATCCTGATCTCATAGTCCCTTGGGACCTGATCCCGATTTCATAGTCCCTTGGGACCTGATCCCGATCGCATAGTCCCTTGGGACCTGATCCCGATCTTATAAGTCACCTGGGATCTGATCCCGAGCTTATAGTCCCATGAGACCTGATCCCGATTTTGTAGTCCCTTGGTCTTTGATCACTCTCTTTTCGAGTCCTAAGGTTTGTAAAGTCAGTATGGTGACATACTTGGATAAGAATTAGTTGGTGATCATTCCCGCTTCATACTACTGCACTGATAAGCCGATTCGAGTAGGCCGTCCGCGTAAAGCCGTTATAATTGTCGCAATCTATGTACCTGCTGCAAGATATATACTGAGGGCGGTTTTGTGTTCGGTGATGTGTTAGCCTTATACCAATTAACATTAGTGTAGCAAATATGTTTTTTTGTTGGGTTCCTAAAGTAGTTTTTCTCCTGTAGAACAAAAACTAATATCAATACGTGTGCGCTACTTGCACTACTAGTTCTAGTAGCGTGTTGCAGTTTTTTTGTCAAGAAAACAGCACGTCATTATCTTCTGATTCTTTATAGCGAGCGCTCAATATTGAAGTGAGCGGATGAGCTCCTAATTGTTACTTGCCTATCATCGGTGTTTGGCTTTTCCTCTCTGTAGAAGCCGTGCATTGTGCGTATTTATACTGCCCAAATCAAATCGAACTGACCCTTTTTTATCTGTTTTCATTGTTTCTCTTTTCGTTTCTATTCATACGGTTTCCTTAGCAATATGCTCCGTTGAATTCAATCGCTTGTCACGTTCGCGCGGCTAGATTGCCCCGTTACTGTTCTATGCATATGCTCTATCACAAAATTCCAATATTCTTCATCGTTACGATTAGCAAACATTTGACTTTCTCTGCAAAATCTTTTTTGTTTGTTATCTGCTTTGCGACTCTTTTGGACTCACCGGTTGGCGCTGTGCCAAAATTTGATTATTAAGCACGTGGGTCCTAGTCCTTGTCGGTTTCCGGGTCATTGAGAATCTTAGATCCCTAATCTTTGAGATTCCCCGGATCCCAAATCTTTGCGAGTCCCCGGATCCCAAATCTTTGTGAGTCCTCGGATCCCAAATCTTTGCGAGTCCTCGGATCCCAAATCTTTGCGAGTCCTCGGATCCCAAATCTTTGCGAGTCCTCGGATCCCAAATCTTTGCGAGTCCTCGGATCCCAAATCTTTGAAATTCCCCGTATCCTAAGTTTGGTCCCCGGATCCCAAATCTTTGTGAGTCCTCGGATCCCAAATCTTTGCGAGTCCCCGGGTCCCAAATCTTTGAAATTCCCAGTATCCTAAGTTTGGTCCCCGGATCCCAAATCTTTGCGAGTCCCCGGGTCCCAAATCTTTGCGAGTCCCCGGGTCCCAAGTTTGAGATTCCCCGGATCCCAAGTTCCTTCATTGTACCCCAAACTGTAGCTTGTCATTTGCGTCACAAACTCTGTCCGGTTTCTGCCTTTCTCCTCCTTCACATTTAAACCATTAGATGTTGTTTGCTCTCTCCGGCATAATTTAATTTCTTCGGTCAAAGTTAGTGACGGATAAGCTGGCAGTGAGAATTGTTGCAGCAGCCCATTGCTGTTATTCTATTCAGAAGTTGAAAATATTCAAATAAACAAAGAATTCTTAGAAACACCCCGACGCAGTCGGACAGTCGCCTCTCGTTGCGCTGCGGCAAAGGCAATGGCCTAATTGGAATTGCGGGCGATCAAGCTTGTCTTGCTGTGTTACTCTTCTGGTCTAGTTTATATTCATTATATTTGCAGCTTAGGGCATAGCATAAGTGGGACAGTTTCTTACCCAGATCCTCAGTCCGTTGCCGTTGCGCTGCCTCAGTTTCTGGGCACCCAGGAGCCAGCCTCCCACATCCTCAGTGACTGGTCCACCGCCAGCCTCCCAGATCTTGAGTTGTTGGGCCAGCCTCCCAGATCCTCAGTTGCTGGGCCACCGCCAGCCTCCCAGATTCCCAGCTGCTGAGCCAGCCTCCCAGATCCTCAGTTGCTGTGCCAGCCTCCCACATCCTCAGTGACTGGTCCACCGCCAGCCTCCCAGATCTTGAGTTGTTGGGCCAGCCTCCCAGATCCTCAGTTGCTGGGCCACCGCCAGCCTCCCAGATTCCCAGCTGCTGAGCCAGCCTCCCAGATCATCAGTTGTTGGGCCAGCCTCCCAGATCCTCAGTTGCTGTGCCAGCCTCCCACATCCTCAGTGACTGGTCCACCGCCACCCTCTCAGATCTTCAGTTGCTGGGCCAGCCTCCCAGATCCCCAGTTGCTGGGCCAGTCTCCCAAATCCTCAGTTTCTGGGCCAGCCCCCAGATCCTCAGCTGCTCGGCTAGCCTCCCAGATCCTCAGTTGCTGAGCCTCCCAGATGCTCAGTTGCTGGGCCAGCTTCCCAGATCCCCAGGCTCAGGGCCTCTTTAAGATCAGCACTAGTCCAACCCTACCGCCGCCGCCGCCCGCTCCCGCAGCTGCCATGGCCAAGAGTCTGCGGTCCAAGCGGATGCGTCACAACCGCGCCATCAAGCGAGAGAAAATCTACGGGCCGAAGGAGCTGGCCCGGCTGAAGAAAACCGTGGCCGGCTTAACTGACGGCGGAACCGTTGCTAACGACGCAGAGATGCGCGACGTAGCCGTTGTCAGGGACTCTACCGAAGTTGCTAAGGAGCTGGCGGAGAAGCGAAACCAACAGAAATCGGCGTACGACTCGAAGACGCTGCAAGACGAGCACGGTTGCTACCCGCCCTGGATGAACCAGCGGCGCATCCGGCGGCACCAGGCCCACCTGCAGAAGCAGAAGTCGGGCAAGAGTGCGGCGGCTTCGGGCAATACGGCATCTGCAAAGCGGGGCGGAAAGAAGCGACCGAAGAAAAAGTCTGCTTGGTGACATTGTGATGAACTTGGGCTTCTAATATGGGTATTTTATGCGCTTTCTTACGAAAGAACGGTAGAAGAAATGTGTTGCAGCAATTGTCTAACATCTTCCGAGGTCCTCTTTTTCCAATCCGTGTAATTTCATTAGAATCCGCCCCCCCCCCAATTCCACTAGAATCCGCCCCCTAATTCCACTAGAATCCGCCCCAATTCCTCTAGAATCCGCTCCTAGTTCCACTAGAATCCGCCCCCAATTCCACTAGATCCTCCCCCTAATTCCACAAGAATCCGCCTCTAATTTCTCTAGTAGCCGCCATCTAATTCCCCTAGAATCCGCCCCATAATTTCTCTAGAATCCGCCCCCAATTCCACTAGAATCCGCCCTAAATTCCACTAGAATCCGCCCCCAATTCCGCTAGAATCCGCCCCCAATTCCACTAGAATCCGCCCCCAATTCCACTAGATCCTCCCCCTAATTCCACAAGAATCCGCCCCTAATTTCTCTAGTAGCCGCTATCTAATTCCCCTAGAATCCGCCCCATAATTTCTCTAGAATCCGCCCCCAATTCCACTAGAATCCGCCCTAAATTCCACTAGAATCCGCCCCCAATTCCGCTAGAATCCGCCCCCAATTCCACTAGAATCCGCCCCCAATTCCACTAGAATCCGCCCTAAATTCCACTAGAATCCGCCCCCAATTCCGCTAGAATCCGCCCCCAATTCCACTAGAATCCGCCCTAAATTCCACTAGAATCCGCCCCCAATTCCACTAGAATCCGCCCTAAATTCCACTAGAATCCGCCCCCAATTCCACTAGAATCCGCACTAAATTCCACTAGAATCCGCCCCCAATTCCGCTAGAATCCGCCCCCAATTCCACTAGAATCCGCCCCCAATTCCACTAGAATCCGCCCTAAATTCCACTAGAATCCGCCCCCAATTCCGCTAGAATCCGCCCCCAATTCCACTAGAATCCGCCCTAAATTCCACTAGAATCCGCCCCCAATTCCACTAGAATCCGCCCTAAATTCCACTAGAATCCGCCCCCAATTCCACTAGAATCCGCCCCCAATTCCACTAGAATCCGCCCCCACTTCCACTAGAATCCGCCCCTCATTCCCCGAGAACCCGCCCCCTAACTCTGTTAGTAATCCAGGGCCGACAATTTGCTATAGCGATTTAATTCTTGAAGCAAAAACTGCTTTAGCATTTCTTCTTATTCCAAACTTAATGAAGTTGTATGGGTTACTCCAGTCACTTATAAATAAACTTGAGATCTGAAAATTCGCCATATTGTCCGGTTCTCTCCTGGCATTTTCGGTTGCTCAGCCGTTGGAATAATTGCTTCTGAATTTGATCTTCATTTCTCTTTCCTTTATTTTTTAAAGTACATGCATTTTGTAGCTCTTTTAAACCGCTGAATGCTGCTATTGAATGCGCGTGCACCAATGGAAAGTGCAACCGTCCCATGCTACTCAAAGTACAGTAGCGCGGAGACCACACTGCGTGTCTCTGAGGAGTGTCGCATGCTGCCCATCTGCCGGCCGTCGCGGATTCGCCATTGCGAAAGCATTGGTAAAGTCAGGGTCGCAATCGCTGTAGTATGACAGATTCCCAGCCCGCCTGCGCAACCTCGAGCAAAAAAGGCAATAAAAATAATTAATGTTAGCAACTCGCGCCGCCCTTTGCTCACCGCATGGGGTCCGTCTGGAGAGTCGAATAGTGCCGCCGCAACCGAAAATCCCCAAAAACTGGGATTCCCAGCCCCGGCGGCGATTTGCCCTTCCTTCCCCCCTCGGAGACTGGCCGATGAGAACAACTGACTCCGTTCCCGGGGTCCTTAACCTCGGGCTTCGATGGGGAGCCCCGCGGGGCAGGGCGCTGATTGGGATGGGAGTGTCCGGGCCTGGCTTGATACTGTTAATAATGGGCTGCGGCTCTGAGTGCCCGACCGTGTTTTTTTCTCCGTGTTTATTGTCGCCGAGATTGCTCCCGTGAAGTGTTTGAGCAGGCAAGTCTGCCCCCCCCCCCTATTGTTGCGGCATGTTTTTTGCGCGCCTCGGGGCTGAGAGCTGTTCTCCAAATATGGTTTTTTCAATGAAAAGGTTGGGCCTAAACACCACCTATAGCTTTGGAATGAAAATCAACTACGGCTCGTAGATGCTTGAGATTTGACAGTTTTCGACAAACTGCTTCTGCTCTGCTTCAAAGCAGTCGCGGAAGTTGTGGCTGCGGTTTTTTTAGTCGGGTAATTCTTCTTTCCGTAATTAATTGCACCTTGGTGTTGCAGTGTTTTGCTTTTTTACCGTGCATATGCATGATTATAAGTCTCTTGAATCGTAATCCTAAAAAGCACTTTTATCTAGCGTCCCATAAGAATCCCAAGCAGACACTTCAGAATCTCCAGCAGACACATTTGAGAATTCTCAAAAAGCAGACACTTCGCAGTCCCAAGCAGACACATTTCAGAGCCCCAAGCAGACACATTTCAGAGCCCCAAGCAGACACATTTCAGAGCCCCAAGCAGACACATTTCAGAGCCCCAAGCAGACACATTTCAGAGCCCCAAGCAGACACATTTCAGAGCCCCAAGCAGACACATTTCAGAGCCCCAAGCAGACACATTTTAGAGCCCCAAGCAGACACATTTCAGAGCCCCAAGCAGACACATTTCAGAGCCCCAAGCAGACACATTTCAGAGCCCTAAGCAGACACATTCCAGAGCCCCAAGCAGACACATTTGAGAGCCCCAAGCAGACACATTTGAGAGCCCCAAGCAGACACAGTTCAGAGCCCCAAGCAGACACATTTCAGAGCCCCAAGCAGACACATTTCAGAGCCCCAAGCAGACACATTTGAGAGCCCCAAGCAGACACATTTCAGAGCCCCAAGCAGACACATTTCAGAGCCTCAAGCAGACACATTCCAGAGCCCCAAGCAGACACATTTCAGAGCCCCAAGCAGACACATTTCAGAGCCCCAAGCAGACACATTTGAGAGCCCCAAGCAGACACATTTTAGAGCCCCAAGCAGACACATTTCAGAGCCAATACATCAAATTAGAGCATCTAAATTTAAACATCTAATTGCCTGTCATACACATCGCTGTCAATGAAGGACCATGCAACTTTTTACATTGCTGTCTACTCAATGTATAGGCCAATAACTCGCTTGTCTGCTGTTAAGAATTGAGGGCCGAGGGCTCAAAATAACTTTGAGCAGCTTTCCTGTGAGTGTCTGGACTCGGCTGTAGCCATGGCAGGTTGCCTTGAGCTGCATATTTATTAGACTGCATTCGCCAATTAATGGATTTGTCTGCTCGCGGGACCGCCCGCCACGCCCCGTGCTTTGGGCTCTGGTGGCCCCGTCAATTGATTCGGGGGCCCGAAAGGCCAGACAGAAAAGGCAGGAGTTGAATCTGCGTCTGCACAAGCATCGAAACACTTCATGTGCGCGCATGGAGAGTTGCCAGGGCCTGCTGCCCCGCCCTCCTGTGAGGTGGTGCAGCTCTCTGTGCTCGACTATGATGCAGCACAATTAACTGTTGCTGGCTGCTTGTTGCCTCTGCATTGTTGAGATGAGCCACTCCTGCCACTCCAGCCCCCCACTCTTACCCTGGGGCTTTCCCATGACTTCTTGACAAAGGCGCTGTTCTCATGGTGCTGACAATGGCTTAGCGGGGGGTTAGAGACGCTCGGCCACCGCTCAATGTGTGACACCTTTGATGGACAGGCCTGTGAGAGCGAGTCCGAGTCAAAGAGCCAGGGGTATACAGGGCATACCTCCAGTCCGCGCAGGGCCTCTTGAGCCACCCTGCCGGGCTAATTACTGCCGCTGACTGTCAGCGACAAGAGAGCAGTCCAGCGCTTCTCACGAGTTCACCTTCTCTTCTACAGCTGAGCTCCCGTTCAAGCAGGGGGGACTGACTGCCGGCTGCTGCAGCCACCCACTTTGCCGCGGCTGACTGATGAGAGCTGTCAACCTGACAGCCGCCGCGGCCGCTGATTCGCGGGCGGTCCCGCCTTCCCAGCCTCCTCATCAGCGTCATCACGGTTTGAGTCTTTTTTTGTCCGGCTCTGTCTCTCGGCTCTCAGGCGTGAGACCATGGACTCCCGCTGAGTCGGTTGCTGCCAAATTGCCGTTGCTTTTAGTAGACGCAATTGGCTCTGCAATTTGCCCGACCAGGCGGTCGCTTTCCGGCCACCAACCCCCCCCCCCCCTATTTTCGAGTCCCCGACTTCGCCACTCAACTTTGGTCTGTCTCGGCGAGATTCCCATGAGCCCTCGAGTCAGCGAAGGCTGTCTCGTCTAGACATAATAGAGTATAAGTTCGCGCTCAACAAGGTGCGCCCTGCATTTGCATGTGCGATTATCAGCAAGTACTGTCTCACTATACAGCAAAACCCGCGTGTTCGGTAGTGGACCACGGGCTGGGGGCGTTTCGTGAACTCAAAATTTCATATTCATCGAAAAGAGTTGCTTGGCAATTGCCATTTCCGTTAGTTCAAAACTTCTGGTAACGGAAACTTTGTTCACTTTTAAATATTCCAGTGGCCCTGAAATATAATGAAATACATTAAAATAGGCGAATTCTCGTTTTGATTGTCCATTCCACATTCTATGCTTGTCGAGCCTGTGGCCTGGCTTGAATGTCCACGGCATCCCGTTTTGATTTTCCAAACTCCCATTTAGATCGTTAACTGACTGTTTTAAGCGCTTTAGTTAATATTAGTTTTTTATTGAAATGAATCTAAAAACAACTTTAAAGAACGCCTCTGATTTCGCATTGATTTGTTGTATTGTATAATTTTAGTGCAGCTGCACTCACGGCACACGAACGCCTTGGGCGGGGGGAGTACAGTACGTATGCACCACAGTCAGGATCAGGGGTAGCGATCTCTAAAAGAAGTACAGAAAAACAACGTTTGCACACAAGCAAACGAGAGGCATGCAAACAGCAAGCAGAAGATACAAAATGAGCAAATAATAACATTCAATGTGTTGTGTCGGCCCGGTTGCTACAAAAATTGATAAATATTCGCGAGCACCGCAGTCGAAGTTAAACAAAAATAGAAAACGCACAAAACGCTAAAAATATTGGAAGCAAATACGATAGAAAAACAAAAATTAAATTTATATTTAAAGAAATTTTCGCCCATACATATTTGGCAATTCTACGTGAGCTTTGCTGCAGTTCAGAAACAGCGGCTGCATTGAGAGTTCTGTTCATTTTAAGCTCGTGTGTTATCAAGGTCCGCAGTCCCCCAGCATCCATGGCGGCGTCATCATCACAAATTGAGCAGCTCGGCAGACTGGAACATGTCAATCACCAGCCGGTCGATTGGCATGGAACCGACGCTGGCCTTGAAGAACAGCGTCTGGATGGTGTCCGGCGACACCGCGCGGAGCGCCGGCATCAGGCAGAGCAGCAGCTTGCCGAAGCGGAACACCCGGTCCGGGTAGGCCGCCTCGATGTGCTGGCTGAGTGCCAACTGCGCCTGCTCATGTAGCTGGGACACCTGCCCGGCCTCCTGCAGCTGCGGCTCCGGCTGCCCGCCTGCGCCTGCGGTTGGGTGGTTAGGTAGATAGATAGATAGATAGATAGATAGATAGATAGATAGATAGATAGATAGATAGATAGATAGATAGATAGATAGATAGATAGATAGATAGATAGATAGATAGATAGATAGATAGATAGATAGATAGATAGATAGATAGATAGATAGATAGATAGATAGATAGACAGATAGATAGATAGATAGATAGATAGATAAATAGATAGATAGATAGATAGATAGATAGATAGATAGATAGATAGATAGATAGATAGATAGATAGATAGATAGATAGATAGATAGATAGATAGATAGATAGATAGATAGATAGATAGATAGATAGATAGATAGATAGATAGATAGATAGATAGATAGATAGATAGATAGATAGATAGATAGATAGATAGATAGATAGATAGATAGATAGATAGATAGACAGACAGATAGACAGACAGATAGATAGATCCCTTGGGCGTTCATCATAGTTCCAAGGTGCTCTGTGGCCAATTCTGCAACACTTCAGTAGAACAGTAGATTAGAATCAACTCGGAGAAGTTTCGAAGCCGAGTAACCCCAACTGCCGCACGAGACTTTATTGGGGGCGGAGCCGGGGGCAGTTGAAATCCGACCGCTGCCCAGCCTTAATTATGCCCCCCCCCGACTCGGAGACCAAAGTGAAAAGGAAAGCGAGCCTCTTCACTGTGCATTAAGTTGCCTATCTATAAATCAATCTCGCAGCCGTTTCTCCCATCAACACCTGCCGCCCTCCCCACCGCCCCAGGGCCCGACAGCGCCCGCCACTTACAGCTGGGCGGCCGGAACAGGGCGACGCCTTTAAGACAGGCGAACTCCGTAGCGTCCAGCTCCAAGGCGCGGAACTTGTCCAGCAGCCCCTCCAGGGCGCGCGCCTCATCCGCCAGCGTCGACTGCTGCCGCTCCTCGTTGTCCTCGTCGGCGGCTCCGACGGCGCGCAGCAGCGCCTCGGCGCTGACCGGTAGCTGCAGCTGCACGGCGGACAGCAGGAACAGGTCGCGCCAGTTGCTGCGCAGCAGGGCCAGCTGATCCGCCTGCGGCAGGGCCGCGAAGGCCGGCACCGCTCGCAGCCAGCGGGCGTTCAGGAACAGCAGGCGAGCGGCCAGCTCGCAGGCCATGCGGGCCGGGTCCCAGCTCGCAGCTGCTGCAGCGGCGGCAGTGGTGGCAGCGTCGGCACCGTCCGCAGTCGCCGCACTTGATGAAGACGGCGAAGATGGGGCGGCCGCCGCGGTGGTGGCGAGGATCGGCAGCGGCGACGGCAGCGACAGGGTCGGTGGCGGCGGTGGCTGCGGAATCGACAGCGGAAGTGGCAGCGAAAACGGCGGCTTCGACGACGTCGACGGCTGCTGCGCTTTGCCCCCTCCGCTGGAGGAAGAAGTGGCCGCGGCGGCGGCAGCGGCGGCCAGAAGTGCCGGTGGCAGCGGCAGCGGCAGGGGGTAGCGGGGCACGGGCTGGTAGGGAAAGCCGGACGCGGCAGCGGCAGCGGCAGCCGCAGCAGACTGCTGCTGCATCTGGTGCAGCTGATGCATCTGGTGAAGCTGATGAAGCTGCTGCAGCTGATGAAGCTGAGTGAGATGATGGTGCGGCGTCATCTGCGACTGCGTCGGAGTTGAACTTGATAGCGGCAGCGATGGCAGCGCCTGCGACGGCAGGTGCATCAGAGACGGCTGCGAGTTGCTGCCAGCTGTCGAACTCTGCGTTGGCGAAGTGACGGACGTGGAGGCGGCGGCGGCAGCTGCGGCAGCTGCGGCAGCGGCGGCAATGGCGGCTGATGAGGCGTGGCCCATGCCCGAGCCGACGCCGCTGCTGATGCCGCTGTCGCCGACGCTGCCGATGCTGCCGGTGGCGGAGGAGATCGCGGAGGCGGCGGCCGCGGCCTCGCGGATGTACAGCGCCACCTGACGCCGCAGGGTGGCGTTGCGCGGTCCGCGCTCGTGCTGCACGGCTGGAATGGGGGATCGGGGCGGAGGGACTGCAGGTGCGAGTGGCTGGCGAGTAGCAAAAACGGTGGCGTCATTGCGTGTCAAGGAGAGCGGCCTGAGGAGGAGGGGAGGAAGTCGATTAAAAACGCAAGGCTTGGACAGAAGGCTTGAGTAGCTTTTGGTGGGGCAGGGGGCTCTGAGCACTTGTCTCCGCTCAGTTACAGCAGCGGCCGCCGGGCTTGCCTATCTCAGGCCTGGGGAGTCGCATTTCAGCTCTCGTGCGCCTCCGCTCGCTTCTGGTGCGTCTCAAACTTTCAGTACTGAATTTTGCTTGGCATCTCGGAGATGAGGCGGGAAGGCAGCTGGCAGCAGCTGGCGAGATGGCCAGATAAACCGTTTCTAAGCCCTGACAAGCAGGCATGCCAATCAGCTCAAGCATATCTTAGGTTTAGGCTTAGGGTTGAATTCTATCTGAAATTGCCTGCATCTTTATGGGACTCTTCATTTTAAAATAGAGCAAAACTTCTCCGTAAAGCAAAACGCTGAAAGAGTGACACGTATCTTTATTTTACCTACCGACTCAGGGGAGCTGAGCAGCCAGGCATAGCAACAAAAATTATGTTCCCGCACAGCCTGTGCAACTCGACTCTCTGAGACAAAATTGTGCATTGTTGACTAACTGATTTCAGTGCCTTCTTTCTACAGACCCCAGTCCCATTTCTCCAGCAAAGGCTTCTTAATAAGAGTTGCGCTGAGGTTACTCTGGGTTCTGGCCCCCTGCTGTGCGAAGCTGGCGTGCTGGCCACTCCGCCATCCAGACAGGAGGGCCCGAGACTCGGCTCAGCTTCAATGGGGGCAGTATTATGCTTTTGAAGTGTGCTTCAGGCTCCCCTCATCTTGATTGTGTAGCATTGGAATACGAGCGTAGTTAAGTTTCAAGTTATAAGACTTGAGCCTGTTCTGTCCATGCGTGGGCTCTGGCCCTCAGTCAGTCAGTCAGTCAGTCAATCAGTCAGTCAGTCAGTCAGTCAGTCAGTCAGTCAGTCAGTCAGTCAGTCAGTCAGTCAGTCAGTCAGTCAGTCAGTCAGTCAGTCAGTCAGTCAGTCAGTCAGTCAGTCAGTCAGTCAGTCAGTCAGTCAGTCAGTCAGTCAGTCAGTCAGTCAGTCAGTCAGTCAGTCAGTCAGTCAGTCAGTCAGTCAGTCAGTCAGTCAGTCAGTCAGTCAGTCAGTCAGTCAGTCAGTCAGTCAGTCAGTCAGTCAGTCAGTCAGTCAGTCAGTCAGTCAGTCAGTCAGTCAGTCAGTCAGTCAGTCAGTCAGTCAGTCAGTCAGTCAGTCAGTCAGTCAGTCAGTCAGTCAGTCAGTCAGTCAGTCAGTCAGTCAGTCAGTCAGTCAGTCAGTCAGTCAATCTTTACACAAGAATTAAACGCCGCAGCATGTGTGTACACAGTTTCATTGGGGTGAGATCCAACAGAGTGGACTCACAAGAGCTGCTTGACACACTCCTAAAAGCGCCCCCTCCCCCTTGTTCACACATCATCCGACCCGTCAGTGCCAAGATTTGTCATGTCAAATTCGACAATAAGAAAGGATAGAGCCAACAGATTCAATGAGACAGGGGGGTCACTGTGTGCTCTGAGGGTGGCTGCCTTTCTGCGCTACCGGCTGCTCTGTTTGCTCAGCGCTGGGGAGGCCGTTCGCCTGTTTTGATTCTCACACCTCAGACCCCCTCCCTCGACTCGAATGAACGGTCCGAGTTTTTCGTTGGAAGCCGACAATTCACTGGCGACTCGCTGCGGTGTCTATTTCGTCGGCCCCCTTTCTCTGTCTCCCTTGCCTACCTCTCTCGCCTCACTGTCTCCCTTGCCTACCTCTCTCGCCTCACTGTCTCCCTTGCCTACCTCTCTCGCCTCACTGTCTCCCTTGCCTACCTCTCTCGCCTCACTGTCTCCCTTGCCTACCTCTCTCGCCTCACTGTCTCCCTTGCCTACCTCTCTCGCCTCACTGTCTCCCTTGCCTACCTCACCTCCCGTCACTGTCTCCCTTGCCTACTTCTCTCCCCTCGCTCTCTCTTTCTCTTGCCTACCTCTCTCTATCCCGCCTACTTCTCTTATCTGCCTCCTCTCTCTCATTCCCTCCATCGAACTCATAGTTCCCGCTCAAGCCAGCCAGCAACAAGGTAAAGTGTAAAGCAGTTTAGAAAAAACATTTTGCCCTGTCATGAATCACCCAGCCCAGCTCCCAAGCGCTGCAACCCGAAGCCCATACAAGCAAGACCCTGCGTCTGCGTGCTCTCCAACTGCCCAGTCTGAATTTCTGCAGTTCCATCTGTCTCAAAGCCCTTAAAAGACCTTAAAAGCAAACATTTCGAAAGATAGATTCAAAACTAGTTTTAAACAAAAATAAGACAAATTTTCTTTCAATTTTTATTCCAGGTTGCAGCGAAGACTCACACAGATTTGCAGACGGCAGTTTGAGTTAAAAAAATATAAGAAGCGGCCCTCCCCCCGTGGCCGTCATCTCACAGCTCCAAGCAGCGGCTGCATGGTTGACAGTGACTGACTTGTCTGACTGGCCACCCCCCCCCCCAGCTCGCTGTCAAAGTCAACAACAATTTTCCACTAGCTACTCAGATATGACGGCTCTGTTATTTATAGCTATAAATGGAGAGAAGAGAGAATTACTTTGCCAGTTTTTGTTCTTTGTGTGAATAGGAAGGCAGGCACTGGGCAGGGCAGGGGCCGGGCGCTCGACAAATTCTCGTGAGAAAAGGCAAAATGCAAAGTCAGCAATGAGCTGCACAATTCTTATTGTGGCCAGTGAAGGGCTCACTGATTCAGTGTCTGCAGCTACCTTAGCTAACCTGCCTCCCTATACCTACCACCGACCATGGGCCTCACAGAGCAGGCACTTCACCTGTCAGGCCAGCTGTCAAACCGAAATGATGGAATAAGAAAGAGTTGAAGAAGAGAACGCAAAGAGCTAAAAAAATTGACAATCAAAAAAGACTCGGCAGGGGATGTTAGGAACCGCAGCCAGTCCCTCCTACGCAGCGGTCTCAACACTGCTGAGTTCGACTGGGGACCAACAAGTGGCCAGCACAATTCTCCCCAGGGGGAGCCGTCCACTTGTCTTTCTACTCCCATAAAAAAGCGACTTTGGTATCCGTGGCTTCTTGTTGCTTCAGTCTCTGTTCTGTGATTGCTCGCGGTGACAAATTCACAATGATTTATGCCTGCTCTCATTCTGTTAAACAGCTCAATGCGGGAACAGAGGACAATGCATATAGGTAGTGTCTGAGCGTCTGCTCTGATAACAATGAACTTTATAGAATTTGCCCTCACTGTGCCTTTTAGCCCAGTCAATTCTGTGTTGGCAGATCAAGCGGGGCTTAAGTGGCTTGTTGCTGCCTGCCTGTCTCCAGCCTGTCTGTCTGTGTCTGTCTGTCTGTCTGTCTCATTCACACTCGTGTTTTCTTTTGCCAAATCCCTAAGAAACAACAAGAATGTTTATCTTAGCGACTCGACTCAAAGCGGGTAGGCACCTTGAGGGTGCAGTGAGCAGTCTGCAGACTTACCGTCTTTGTTCATGCCGGCTTCGACGCATTTCTTGAGTCGGCAGGCGCGGCACTGGTTGCGGTGCGTCTTGTCGATGACGCACTCGCCTTGACCGCGGGACTTGCACACGTACTGCCGGTTGCGGCGGATGGAGCGCTTGAAGAATCCCGCGCACCTGGACGGAGGTTTCGGGGCGGATTTGCGGTTGGAATTTGGGCGGATTTCCAGTCGGGTTAAGGGGCGGATTTCCAGTCGGGTTAAGGGGCGGATTTCCAGTCGGGTTAAGGGCGGATTTCCAGTCGGGTTAAGGGGCGGATTTCCAGTCGGGTTAAGGGACGGATTTCCAGTCGGGTTAAGGGGCGGATTTCCAGTCGGGTTAAGGGGCGGATTTCCAGTCGGGTTAAGGGGCGGATTTCCAGTCGGGTTAAGGGGCGGATTTCCAGTCGGGTTAAGGGGCGGATTTCCAGTCGGGTTAAGGGGCGGATTTCCAGTCGGGTTAAGGGGCGGATTTCCAGACACTCACCCGTCGCAGGCGTAGATGCCGTAGTGCTTGCCGCTGCTGTGGTCGCGGCACACGCGGCATGGCACGTCCATGAGGATGCGACCTGCGGAATGCATTGGCGGCGACAAGTTCAGTTTACTGACTTACAACTTGTAATAACTGGATAGCCAGCTTCAAGTATTCATGCTATGGCTGGGTATGGATAAAGCGAGCTCAGTTACCTGTATTCTGCGACCTGCACAAATCGTGTACCTGAGTTCGCCCACTGCACCATCGCTATTCTCACAGTCCCATAGTGACTCAGTCTGTCCCATCAAAGCCATATAGCCATTAAAATGCAGAACTGCATGTGTAAATGACGCTTTTACATCTGCTGTTGGCTGTGGCGGCGAGTTAGTTAACTTTTGGCTTGTTGGAAAGGATGAGAAAGAAGGACCACAGCTCACACCCGCTGTCATAAACTGTGTTTTGTTGCTTTCGCTGCTGACCTGCGCTCATGTCTGCTTTTATTTGACACTCAAGTTAATGGTCCCTCAGCGCCGCATTGAGACAATACAGTGCCAGTGAGCCCACCAGATACTGCCTGCCTTTACCTTGCACCTTGTGCTTTGGTGAGAACAGACAACACCGCCCTGTCGTAAAATGTGTTGCATAAAAAATTAATAGAAATGATTTGGTAGCCAAGTGTGTTTAGTGGACTCTGGTTATACACGGTAGCTTTGGTTGCTTGTTTAGCGATATTCCCTGTTCTTAGAATGAGCCCCGAGAGTTCACAGCAGCACAGAAGTTATCAAAGTTGCAGTCAACAACTCATCAACTTACTCGATGGGGTCACGGAAGTCGGAGACGAGTGCCGCTGCTGCTGCTGGTGCAGGTGGTGCTGGTGCGCTTCGCCGCTCACCTTGCCGGTGGGCGTCGAGTTTGTCGGAGTCAGCGAGCTGATGGATGTCATGGCGGCTTCGTGGTTAGAGAGAGAGAGAAGAGAAGAGAGTCGAGCTCAGGTTCGGGTCTGGAGGCGCTGGCACCCACAGGTCTCAGTCTCTGTCTGTCTGTCTCTCAAGGTGGCTCTCGGCGGGCCCTGATTTTAATTGACACCACGGCCAAAGAGTTTGACGCCAACCCCAAAAAGGCCGCCGCAACCCGCACCCAACCCCAACCCCTTAGCCGCTCCTGCTGGCGTTGCCTGGGGTGGAGCTGGGTTGGGGGCCTCGGAGACCTGCTCCGAGCATCATTGGCTGCTTGCGAACCAATGGGCTGCCGTCCCCCTCTCTCTCTGCTCTCTCCATTAAGCCCCGGCGGATATGTGCGGCTGGGTGTTAATTAACAAAACTTTTACAAACGCTTAACATGCATGTCTACACCGCTACTGCTGGGCAATGCGAATCCCCCTCCCTCATCGCCCAGCCTCTCCGCTTGCGCAATCCGAGTCGGTCCGGGCTATCAGGGGGGATTTTTTAGTGTTTTCTCCCCGAGAATTGGAGCAAAACAATTGTGTGCCCCCGGGGCCCGCCGAGGGAGAGTCGCAGATGGAGCGAAGGAGAATCTGGGAGAGTCTGGGAGCGGGCAACAACAAAGAGGTCGCGCCACTTATTATTATTATAACTGGGACCCCCGGTAACTGTTCGGGTGAAAGTTTGCCGGGGCCACTCAATGTTGCAAACAGCCAGCCGGGACACCCGCAGGCGCCTTCGCCATCAACCTCGGGGGCCACTCAGCGCCGCAGCAGCCAAGGGCTTGGCGGGCCTCTCTGCCAGCTCTCCAGCTGTGTTGCTAGGTCGGGTCCTGGGGCAATTGGCAGGACCATGCAGCAGTCCTTTTGGGGTTCAAGAGGACTTTCCAATTCTTTGGGGCCAAATCTGACAATTATGAGAGCAACAGATGAGAGATGAATAGCGGAGGTGCAGCGCCCAGGTGTCTTTTTTGAGGCAGTTTCAGCCAAACTCTTTGAATCCGACTCCCCTTCTACTTCAATTTTAATTTCTCAGCCATGCCTCTCCTGTCTTCTCACTCTGCGGCTCCTCTTTGCCACTTCTCACTCCGGTCTCTGCTTATCTTCGTGCTTCTCCACGTGCCTCATAGTTCTTCCTCTCTCCCCCATGTCTGCCTTCCCCTCCCCCCTCTCTCTCTCATGTCTGCCTTCCCCTCCCCCCTCTCTCCCTCATGTCTGCCTTCCCCTCCCCCTCTCTCCCTCATGTCTGCCTTCCCCTCCCCCTCTCTCCCTCATGTCTGCCTTCCCCTCCCCCCCTCTCCCTCATATCTGCCTTCCCCTCTCCCCCTCTCTCCCTCATGTCTGCCTTCCCCTCCCCCCTCTCTCCCTCATGTCTGCCTTCCCCTCCCCCCTCTCTCCCTCATGTCTGCCTTCCCCTCCCCCCTCTCTCCCTCATATCTGCATTCCTCTCCCCCCTCTCTCCCTCATATCTGCATTCCTCTCCCCCTCTCTCCCTCATATCTGCCTTCCCCTCTCCCCCTCTCTCCCTCATATCTGCCTTCCCCTCTCCCCCTCTCTCCCTCATCTCTGCCTTCCCCTCTCCCCCTCTCTCCTCATCTCTGCCTTCCCCTCCCCCCTCTCTCCCTCATATCTGCCTTCCCCTCTCCCCCTCTCTCCCTCATATCTGCCTTCCCCTCTCCCCCTCTCTCCCTCATGTCTGCCTTCCCCTCCCCCTCTCTCCCTCATGTCTGCCTTCCCCTCCCCCTCTCTCCCTCATGTCTGCCTTCCCCTCCCCCTCTCTCCCTCATGTCTGCCTTCCCCTTCCCCCTCTCTCCCTCATATCTGCCTTCCCCTCTCCCCCTCTCTCCCTCATGTCTGCATTCCTCTCCCCCCTCTCCCCCTCATATCTGCCTTCCCTCTCCCCCTCTCTCCCTCATATCTGCCTTCCCCTCTCCCCCTCTCTCCCTCATCTCTGCCTTCCCCTCTCCCCTCTCTCCCTCATCTCTGCCTTCCCCTCTCCCCTCTCTCCCTCATATCTGCATTCCCCTCTCCCCCTCTCTCCCTCATGTCTGCCTTCCCCTCCCCCCTCTCTCCCTCATGTCTGCCTTCCCCTCTCCCTCTCTCCCTCATCTCTGCCTTCCCCTCCCCCCTCTCTCCCTCATCTCTGCCTTCCCCTCTCCCCCTCTCTCCCTCATATCTGCATTCCCCTCATATCTGCCTTCCCCTCCCTCCCTCTCTCCCTCATCTCTGCCTTCCCCTCTCCCTCTCTCCCTCATCTCTGTCCATCTCTCCCCTTTCGTCTCTATCCCATATCTATTTCTTTGTCCGTTAATTATCATTTAATTTTTTTCTTTTTCTTCAAGTGCTTCCATCCTTAGTTTCCCCTAACGAGCAGCCTACCCATTAGTTGAACTTGCATAAACAAAGCAGGACTGTTTTAAGCAGCAGTTTAAAAACTGAAGAGCTGAACTATTAACCTGTAGATGGCGCTTGCCGATGCTATCCAGCCACTGTGTTGCGTCAGCTAGCATTGTTAACAGGCGGCATAGCAACCGCATGGAAACGCGCTATATTCGCACACACACATGGCAATGGGTGCAGTGACAGCCGTGCATCCGCAGGAGGCAGACTGTTCAGCCCCATATTTCGCCGCCCTCAAACTTACCTGACAGACATGCGGAGTCGCGCACATTTCATTCCTGTTCGGACGCAATCAGAGCATTGTCTCCGAGCGCCTCAGAGGCCCTGACCACTCATTGTCAACAACTGCCTGCCCCCACCCAACAGCTGTCAATCATAAATCATACTGCAGGGCTGCAAACAATTAGAAAGTTGAAAGGGAAAGGTGATTTAGTGGCCTGCCTGCCATGACCTTCGTGTCATCAGAGGATGTGCGACTTGTGATCACGTGTCGACAGTAGCAGTCAAGTAAAGATCTCATTTCCTGCCTGCCTCATGAAAAAATTATGAATTTGTGATTAAACATTGCTGATCCCCGACCGAAACACTCAGTCACAGATCTCTGAACTCCTCAGTCACAGATCTCTGAAATCCTCAGTCACAGATCTCTGAAATCCTCAGTCACAGATCTCTGAAATCCTCAGTCACAGATCTCTGATGACCTCAGTCAAAGATCTCTCAAATCTCCAGTCACAGATCTCTGAAGACTCTGAGAACACTCCAAAATCATCATTGAATTTCATAGAAAATCCCTTCTGATCAGGAAAATGAGTTTGATTTTTTAAATTTTAACCCTCATGAAAATTTTAATCTCCGATGAGCCATGAAGGTGAAAAAAACCCCTGCTTAATCCTTTGTTTTATCCTCCCATGCACAGGGATCGCATGCGGGATTGGGGATGAGTGAGACCTGCTGGGATTCCGAGAACTCCATCCAAATCCCATTTATGACAATGCGAAACAATGAACAATTTTTTCAAGACCTCACAGCTGAGACGAAAATGTCATTTCCCTGTCAAATCAAGTGGCAAATTTCTGCCCAAGGATAAATATGGGCCCTGCATGCGCCTCGCTGTGATCAGAAACCGCAAACATCACCTCGGCAACCAACTCTGTTTACTCAAGCGGTTGAGCAGGACTCAGACAGATCCCCTTCGCGAGCCCCCATTCCCCTTTCCCGAAGAATCCCAAATTAAAAACAGTGCCCGTCTGGGTGGTCTGATCCCAATTTCTGCCACTTGCTCGGCAAACATCGCGGCTGCCGTTGGTCATTCAACACATTTGGGGCCGAGTCGAAGTCTTTGTTTTGCGACAACTCTTTGTGTGTGCGGTCGACCTGCCGGGCGTCACGTGTGAGAAGTTAATGGCCTGAATAGGCTGCCCCGTTGGGTTGCTCAGCGGCAAGATTTGAACAAAGATTAGCGACTTAAAATGGTCGTTAATAACATGAGCAAAGAGATTTCACTCTGCCACTTGTTTGGATTTTCACAGCTCAACAGCTGACAGACACTCCGCGGGCTGCAGTTGGCAACAGTGTTCTTGGGGACAAGTCTCCGACTGAGGATTAAAGTAACCAGGGGGGAGTACAGGAATTCCTAGGGCGGTCAGATCCCAGAATAGCACCGTCAGATCCGAGAATGGCACCGTCAGATCCCAGAATAGCACCGTCAGATCCGAGAATGGCACCGTCAGATCCCAGAATAGCACCGTCAGATCCGAGAATGGCACCGTTAGATCCGAGAATGACACCGTCAGATCCGAGAATGGCACCGTCAGATCCGAGAATGGCACCGTCGGATCCGAGAACACCCGAATGTCAAGAAAGCGGCAGGAAGGACTGTCTGACAAATGCCCCAGAGACCATAAAAGGTATTAATTGTCTTGTCGTTCGTGATGTACAAAGTAACAATTTTCTGATCGAGAATTCCTTCATGTCCGCCTGAACAGTATTGAAAATATGCGGCCAGATATTCAGAGGAAATCACGGACAGAGGAGACCCAGCATGCGCCATAGAAATCAGCCTAGGAACTCGCCACTTCGAGTCCTATAGCAGTGATTGCTTCCAAGCACGGAAGAGGACAGGAGCAAAAGAAAGCAGAGATGTTGCGCACGCACTACAGCTCTGAGGTCATTATTCCCAACCCAGACGGAGGCGTGCTTACATATAATTATCAGAAGCCAGAACTCATCACTCTCTCTTAGTTTCCAGCGTAAATATTAACTCACCCGATGGGGTGTTTCCTAGAAAGAGTGCGTGGGGATGGGAGGCCCCCCTGCGGGAGGGAGGTGACGTTGGGCGAGAGTTAAATAGAAAGATTTGTGCTGAGCGAGCAAAAGGTTATTATAATAATGGCTTGACTGCGATTGAAGGTGAGTGGGGGCGGGCGGTAGATGAGGGGGGGAGAGACTCGATCGAGAGGGGGGGCGGAGTCGGTAAATGATGTTTAACTTGGCTGGCAACTAAGGTTTACAATATATTGGAGCACAATGGCGAGAGGGCGAGTTCGGTGTTGGCCCCATTGTGCTTGCGGCGCGTGACAATCACAGATGGGGGAAAGTCGGGCAGGCAGAAAACTTGCTTTGGCTCTTTATGCCTTGAGGAAAATTGGATAATTTTCGGAATTGCGGCCTATAGTTTTGCTTTTTTGTTGTTTCCATGATTTTCTCAGCAATTATGCACCGAAAGTTCAGCATTGCATTTTGATTTCTAACAAAAAATATCGTTTCATTCATTAATTGGGAGCGCAGATTAGGTGCGAATAGAATTAGCTAATTTATTGCTAACTGCAGGTCAAATGAAATATGGGAATTTAATATGCGCTGAGTTTTTACTGCCGGTTTTTTCCGCCTTGCCAACCATTTTTGTGAGTCGGATTGCTCATCTGAGCCTTTTATTTCATATTGGGTTCGAGACTAAACAGGTTCAGTCAATTCCGAGTGTCTATCAGCTGTCTGTCAGTTGTCTGTCAGTTGTCTGTCAGCTGTTTTCCTGTCATTTTTAGCATATTGGATTGTCGATCTGTGTCTGACAGGTTCCTGACAGCTCTGAACATGCTTCTGTGAAGTCCTGTCCCCTTCGAATAGCTTCCTGACAGCTCCTGACATCTCCGATCTTGTTCCTGACAGCTCCTGACATCTCCGATCTTGTTCCTGACAGCTCCTGACATCTCCGATCTTGTTCCTGACAGCTCCTGACATCTCCGATCTTGTTCCTGACAGCTCCTGACATCTCCGATCTTGTTCCTGACAGCTCCTGACATCTCCGATCTTGCTCCTGACAGCTCCTGACATCTCCGATCTTGTTCCTGACAGCTCCTGACATCTCCGATCTTGTTCCTGACAGCTCCTGACATCTCCGATTCGGTTCCTGACAGCTCTTGACAGTTCCAGTCTGGTTCCTGACAGCCCTAATCTGGTTCCTGACAGCCCTGATCTGGTTCCTGACAGCCCTGATCTGGTTCCTGACAGCCCTGATCTGGTTCCTGACAGCCCTGATCTGGTTCCTGACAGCCCTGATCTGGTTCCTGACAGCCCTGATCTGGTTCCTGACAGCCCTGATCTGGTTCCTGACAGCCCTGATCTGGTTCCTGACAGCTCTGATCTGGTTCCTGACAGCTCTGATCTGGTTCCTGACAGCTCTGATCTGGTTCCTGACAGCCCTGATCTGGTTCCTGACAGCAGCTCTGATCTGGTTCCTGATCCTGACAGCTCTGATCTGGTTCCTGACAGCTCTGATCTGGTTCCTGACAGCCCTGATCTGGTTCCTGACAGCCCTGATCTGGTTCCTGACAGCTCTGATTTGGTTCCTCCTGACAGCCCTGATCTGGTTCCTGACAGCCCTGATCTGGTTCCTGACAGCCCTGATCTGGTTCCTGACAGCCCTGATCTGGTTCCTGACAGCTCTGATCTGGTTCCTGATCCTGACAGCTCTGATCTGGTTCCTGACAGCTCTGATTTGGTTCCTGACATCTTTCGGACACTTTCTGACCGTTAATAGTAGCTCTTGAAGCTCCTGACAATGTGCCAGAAAAGGTTGCTCCTTTCAATACCCACACTAACACGTATTCTTAGAAACCCATTTCTTAGTTTATGAAGTTGAGAGTTGTGGCAGTCAAGCAATCAAGCAGTTCATTACGCAGAACTGTAGCGCAGCTGGCGCTGACTGCAACCAACTGTCTATGGCCCGAACCGCTCTCTCTAGGCTGGACTGAGGAGGGAGGAGGTCGAAGGTCGAGGGCGCTACGATGGCGCAATGTCCTCATCAGGGAAGGGGATCTAGTCAGCCAGCCAAGAGTGAAGACCGACCCCCCAGTCAGCCTGAGGGTCCCCGTTCCCAATTTTTAGTCACCAAGGCGATGGATAGGAGGCCTTTTTGGGCGGAGGTTCGAATGTTCGAATATCAGCTTGTTTGGCCTGTTATCATCGAATCTAGCCCCCCCCTCTAAGCCGGGCCCACAGGACAAAAAAATAACAGAATTCCTCAAGCGGGGGTTGAGCATAGCAGGGGAGAGCAACCACTTGAAGAGGTGGCGGGCTGCGCACAAAGGCAAAAGACTCGGCACACAAAACAGGCTTTTTTGTCAAGAGGCCGGATGATACGAGGGATGATGAGGGGGTCCTGATCTGCATCATTTAGCCGTTTCGCCTTCGGGGCAAATCCGCAAGAACGGACAGACGGACAGACGGAGATGATTGACGGGATATTATATAGGACTCGAGCCCGGGGCAACACATGGCGCCTCGTGCCCCTCGCTAGTCGAATATCGACATGCGCCTCACAAGTAATTTTTTCACCGCCACAACAGCCGAGACTCTTTTTGTACATTTCCCTATTGTTGAATTGGGATTTGTATGGATGCAACAGCTTGCCAATTAATTGTCAATGTAAGAGATGCTGTAACGATTATGATTTATCATTGATGCTTAAAAAGCAAAGGTTTTAATTTAAAGTGACTTCCTGTACTGTACGATTAAAAACGTTAGTTGTATCCTTGGTAAGTAAGCATCGGTGGTTCAGTGGTAGAATGCTCGCCTGCCACGCGGGCGGCCCGGGTTCGATTCCCGGCCGATGCAACTTTTTTATGCAGGAATTTCGATTAAACAGTTTTTATTTATTTAAAATTTGATTAGTTAATTCGAAAACTCTCTAATCCAAAAAACAAAAACAAAACTCTTGTTTTACAATGGTGGAATCGCTTGAATTTTCTTGATGTGTAGGTATAAATCTACATGATCATGGTCATGATGCATGATCGACGATAAACACAAACACGGTGCGGTGCGATCTTGGTCTTGATCAAAACTCAAAAGGTATGCAAATTGCAATTTCAATTTGCATGATATAGAAATGAATTTAACTATAAAAATTTTTTGGATGGTTGGCTTTGCTTGCTAGCTGGCTACTGCTACTATCAATTTAGTATTAGATTTAGTTAACAAGGCAAAGAAAGCAAAGCACTAGGTATTTGCATCTGTGATTTGTTAAAACTTGCGCAATATTCATTAAAATTACTAGAAATATCCAATGTTACATGTAGTATTTAATAGCTTGCACTGCAATCAATCAAAATCATTCGAAAATTATTCTTAAATAAGTGTTTTAACTGATTCTTCACTGAGACAAATAATTCATATTAGCCATCTCTATAAACTCGTCCTTTTTTAATCCCCGACTGTTGATAGTACGAAAAACGATTTACACAACATATCGGACACAACAAAAACTGCACAATTCAGCAATAACTAGATAAATCTTGATTTTCTCTCTTATTTTTAACAAGCTAAGTATGAGCTGCCTGGCCTGCTGTTACACTGAAGCTCTACAGTTGTGGTTAGGGGCCATTAGCTGCGCTCCGCCGTCGGACCTCGGGTCTCCTATTACACGCCTCCGAAATTCACATTTTAATAAATACAAGCTATCAGGCCATGGCTTGTTGTCAGCCAACCCAGCTCAAATGCAGACACATGAGAGGCGGGCTGGCCAGGCAGAGGGGGGTCGCCCTTGACGCGTGGCGTCTCTTGACTCGACTGTCTCTGCTGGCCGGGGGTGGCCCGCTCTCACGCTGGGAGAGGCAGCTCCGCAGCCCAGTGCTCGGACACAGGCCAGACACGCCAACAGTGAAGGGCCGCCGCAAGCTCTGCGGAGATATTTAGTAAGAAATGCGACTTAGTTATTATTTGACGCCGGGGTCAAATTTCCCGCCGCTTGATCCCCCCGTGCCGAATGGAGGGGCCGAGGGCGGTCTTGATTGAGCCCCGAGATTCAGCAGCCCCGCGCGCTCCGTGCCAGCGGGGGTTCCGCCCCGAACTCAACTCTCTGCATGCTCAGCAATATAGTCGCGATTTTGAGTGGGAGATGACGGTGAGAGTTAAAGAGAGAGGCGGAGTGGAGGGGCCGCCATTAATTAGCGCCCGTGGGGCTTCCGCGGTTGGCGGGGCCTCAGATTTTGTTACAGAGCCGAGCAGGAGCTCAACTCAGGCCAAAAGGTGCCCCCCGTACAATGGAGAGGGCCGGCCCTCCAGCCCAGCTGTTGTCCGAATCAGGCAGAAGCGGCCTCTCCTTCACTTGGCAACCCGGCATGGGGGAGGCGCGACCCCCACAGGGGGGTTTCGGTAGAGCGAGTCGAGTAGGGGCCCTGAGCAGTGGCGAAGGCACAAAGCCATGGGAAGAGAAGACTGGGAATCAGTTTAATAGGCACGCGCGTCTCGCCCTCTCGCGCCCGGTCGCTTGGTCCAGTTTTTAGATAAATTTATCGGAGCATGTTCTTATGCGGTCTACTCACAATCAGTAGGAGAGTGCGCGCCTTTTCAATATTTATCATAGTTAAGATACTGCGCAGAATTATATAATAATTTGGCCAGCGTAGAAAGGAAGTTGTTTTATGATTTTGCATATCGGCGAGTAATAAATTATGGAATTAATTTCGCATTTGTCGAAGCGTACAGGAAATGCCTCTGTGCCGAACGCAGGCAAAAAACAAAAAAATCATCCAACCGTTTTCCTTTTATTAAATTTTCAATATTAGAAAGTTCGGTACATTTTTATCACTTTATCGAGCACGGAAATTATTCACTTTTTCCGTCCCATTTTTTTTCAGTCAGCCATCCAACTAACGGAGCAGACAACCTGCTGTTAAACTTCAGGATCCAACCTGGTGATGCTTTCACTGCACTTCTCTGTTTCACCTCCTGGCAGTAGGAATTAGGCAGAGAAAACTTTTGTACGAAAATGCATTGCAAAGTACTTGTTGGCTTGCGCTGAGCGGCGCAATGGAAACACTGGAAAGTAGGGAAGAAGGGGAGAGGAGGAGGAGGCTAAAGGATCAATACAAGAATAATGACTGTACAGCCCGTATAGCCGTGGGGATCGAAGTTGTGTTTGTGGAGGCAGCGAGTAGTACAGTTTAGGGGATCATAATTGCGGAGGGGAGAAATTTAGCGGAGATTTGGGGAGGTGCGCAGAACCAGATCCCAATTGCTGCACTAGACGGGAATGGAAACGAAGAAGGTCGGCCGGCTGGTTGCTGGGGCATGGGTGCAGAGCTTGGACAGGCCTTGCTTGGTGGCGAAAGTCTGACGAACTGCATCTAATCCGCTGCAAATGCCCCCAGAATCCGTCTTTTGTCTGTATTTCAGCGTACATTGCTGCGCTGCCCCATACTGGCATTTCAAAATAGCGACTGCGTGCCTCTGTGTGCTGCTGCGATAATATTTGCCCAGTGGGCGGAATGGTGAATCGTCTACAGATGCTTCTGTGTTCATTTTGTTCATGCTATCTGTGTTAATGCTATCTGTATTCATTTTGTTCATGCTATCTCTGTTCATGCTTTCTGTGTTCATGCTATCTGTGTTCATGCTTTCTGTGTTCATGCTATCTGTGTTCATGCTTTCTGTGTTCATGCTTTCTGTGTTCATGCTATCGCTGTTCAAGCTATATGTGTTCATGCTATCTGTGTTCATGCTATCTGTGTTCATGCTTTCTGTGTTCATGCTTTCTGTGTTCATGCTATCTCTGTTCATGTTATCTGTGTTCATGCTATCTGTGTTCATGCTATCTGTGTTCATGCTATCTATGTTCATGCTATCTGTGTTCATGCTTTATGTGTTCATGCTCTCTGTGTTCATGCTTTATGTGTTCATGATTTCTGTGTTCATGCTATCTCTGTTCAAGCTATATGTGTTCATGCTATCTGTGTTTCCGTATTCATTTTGTTCATGCTATCTCTGTTCATGCTTTCTGTGTTCATGGTATCTCTGTTCATGCTTTCTGTGTTCCTGCTGTCTGTGTTCATGCTTTCTGTGTTCATGCTATCTGTGTTCATGCTATCTCTGTTCATGCTGTCTCTGTTCATGCTTTCTCTGTTCATGCTTTCTCTGTTCATGCTATCTGTGTTCATACTTTCTGTGTTCATGCTTTCTCTGTTCATGCTTTCTCTGTTCATGCTTTCTCTCTACATATATTCTCTATTGATGCTCTGGTAACTCTACCCCTTAGTGTGTAATTGATAGCCATGCATGTAAACAATAATTACGCAAAAATTCACCCCCTCCCCTCAAGAAATCAGACTACATATAAAAAGCAAATCTGACAGTGTCAGAGACCGCACGGCAGTGCCGCGAACTCCCTGCATGGCAACCAACACAGCCACACGCTCCATAGGCATTGCACTAAAAGTTCATCTCCCCCCTCCCCCCTAAGACGCGACCCCGCATTCTTAATTCTGTATGCAGCTCAATGCTCAATGCTCAGTTTAGTGTGAGAAATCAGCTCAGCTTGGGTTAGTAGAAATGCACAGTACGCATGACTTCGCAGCGGTCCAGTGCCGCAGCTGCACTTAATTACTGTAAGAGTATGCAGCTGCCGTGCTGCTACCGACCTCTGTTGAGGGGACTGGCATGCTCCTGTCACTCATTTTCTGTCTGACAATAATGGCAGGCATTGCCAGAACATTTTTTTAATAAGTTCTGCAGAATATAACTGGTAGGTTTAAGTCGCTTGGTATGGGACCATCTTATTTTGTCTTCTAATATCGCCCAGAATTCCCTCTACTCACTAGACGGATAGAGCATAGCTGAATAATCTCACCCTTCAGAGCATAGCTGGATAATCTCACCTTTCCTGATCTAGCTGGATAATCTCACCCTTCTTAATCTAGCTGGACAATCTTACCCTTCCTGATCTAGCTGGATAATCTCACCCTTCCTAATCTAGCTGGATAATCTCACCCTTCCTGATCTAGCTGGATAATCTCACCCTTCAGAGCATAGCTGGATAATCTCACCCTTCCTGATCTAGCTAGATAATTTCACCCTTCTTAATCTAGCTGGACAATCTTACCTTTCCTGATCTAGCTGGATAATCTCACCCTTCCTGATCTAGCTGGATAATCTCACCCTTTCTAATCTAGCTGGATAATCTCACCCTTCAGAGCATATCTGGATAATTCCACCCTTCCTAATCTAGCTGAATAATCTCATCCTTCCTAATCTAGCTGGATAATCTCACCCTTCCTGATCTAGCTGGATAATCTCACCCTTCCTGATCCAGCTGGATAATCTCACCCTTCAGAATTTGTGGGTGAGCACAAACAGTGGAGTTCACCTATGAGTCAGCAATAAAAGTTGTACTTCTAAATATTTTGCCTATCTTTCCAAAACTATCATTGCTTTTGCTATCTAAGCTCTCAAGCATAAGAGATTCACTTTTGGACAAAAATTGTCAACAAGCTGTTTTTTGCTTTTGTTAGATAAAGTTATATCAGCAAACCACTCAAGTCAGACCCACTTGACAGACACTATCGCGTATAGTTATCGCCAAAGAATACGTTTAGTTACAAGAATAAAAACATAAAATACCCTTAATGTAAACAGTTGGGGCATCAGTTATCAATCAACTAGACATGGACAAAGTCATGACCGCGATGCAGAGAAATAGCTGTGTGTACCGAATCTAAAATGCAATTGCTCTACTTAGCAAAGCGCGGCGAAGTACATCTGATGCTAAAAAACTCTTAATTGGGGAAGCAGATATGACAGCGCAAGTTTCTCTTTCGAAGCAAGAGAAGTGTCACCTGTACATGCAAATAAGTGGGTGCCATTGCCGAAAGCATTCTATGAGCACTTCTCAATCTGTGAAAGATCTTGGAAAGATCTGTGCTAAATTGGGCTAAAGGTTGGAATTATTCAGTTTTTGCTGACAGTTAGTCTGAAATAATGCTAAAATAGAAAAAACGGGTTTCTTCCTATTCAGTTTGAAACTTCAGAGGATGGGAGTGTAGGAAAAATGACCAGTCTCGGTAATATTTAATGACGTCTGGTTAGGGTCACATTTTTACAGTTAATAAATTCACCTGAACCAATAAATACTGTAAAATGTAATGTAAATATAATGTAATATAATGTAAAATATGATTCCAAATACACTAATTTAATGAATAACATGCCCGTATTTACATCAAAATCAGCACTTTGATCGAGTGTCCTTTAAAAGGCAGGCACAAGGAGGCGCTGACAACACAGAGCAATTCCAGTAGGTCAATGGCCGCTCTCCTCCTCCACCTTGTACAGAGCATTCTTGGCCCGCTTGGTCGCCTGTCTGGCCAGAACGTCGTGGAAGCTTTGAGAAGGCTCTGTTGCATTGAGCGAGGAACTTGATGCAGAAAATCGGGACAAATGGCTCGTATCCCTGGCCGTAGGTCTGCTTCTACCGGCTCTGGCTGGGTCGGCTGTAACTGGTCTGAGAACTGTTTGCTGAATCGGTCTTCCAGATGGCGTTTTCGGATTTCCGGAGACATCGCCAACACTGTAGCTTCGTTTTAGTCGATCCGCAGTTCTTAGAACTGCGGTGGCCGCAATGTTCATGCCTTGTTGTCCAACTTCAAATAGCACTTCGCATCCCTTGTTGGAAGCGGAAGCTATGTATCGTTCAATCTCGTTTTCGTGCTTCAACAGATTTGGATGAATTATGCGTCTGTACAGAAAACTGGAACCTCTTGTCATTGGAGCACCATCCAAAGCACAAATAGGATCTTTGCTTCATTATAGAGCGGAAGCCAGCAAAGCAAAATGTCAGTTACAACTTCAACCGCTGTAAATGCTGCGAATACAATCCAGTACATCATCCACTTAACCTGTTCGTATCCATCACGCTTATTAAGCGCTTTGTAAGACGAGAATGCAGGATAAAGTACTCCAAAAAGTATAATGATGCAGCGATAAACAGTTGATGTCAGTATGTACAACATTACATTAATTTCTTCAATGGAGATTGACCAGAAGAAAAACGATCTCCGTCTTCTGGAAAATGTTTTTAATGCAAAGAAAAATTGTGGCTGAAATTTCCAAATTAAAAAGGTAGTTACTTTACCAACCGTAAAAATCCACAGAAAAAGCTCAAAAATGTAAAAACCCAAAAAATCAAAGCAAATTTATTAGAAAAGCATATTTTTTCGTCTAAAAAGGCTAAAAACGAATAATGCAGTGTTAAACTCATATTAAAATGAGTTTGAGTTAAACTCAAATTTAAATAGTGCTTTCTTAGAAAGTTCACGATAATCTAATGGCCATCAGCATAAGTACTGCATAGCATACCTACGTAAATGCTCATGGGTTATGGCATGCCAATCACGCACAGAATGAAGAAATTCGATCTAATTGAAACTGAGAGCAGGGATTAAGCCGTCCATCCTGCTGGGCGCTTGAATATTTTACTCATATGTATTTATTATATATTTAATTTTATAACTTTTACTATTATTGTTCCTGATGTGATATTCTGATATTTTCA
Source organism: Macrostomum lignano (assembly GCA_002269645.1). Lineage (NCBI taxonomy): Eukaryota > Metazoa > Platyhelminthes > Macrostomidae > Macrostomum > Macrostomum lignano. The sequence continues at coordinate 389,129 of NIVC01000604.1, forward strand.
TTATGTCATTATGACTTATGGCAGGGGCGTCGCCACTGGGGGGACAAGGGGACATGTCCGTCCCCCAGTATAAGCTATATGGGGGATGGCAATGCTTTGCCCCCCACCCCACCTTCACCCTGTGAGGCTGTGACCCATTGTGGAAATCAATAATTTTGTTTCAGAACGCTAAAATATAGCACCTGCGGCACCAAAATGAGTGACTGCGGCGCTAAAATGAGTGTCTGCAGTGCCAAAATGAGTGCCTGTGACACTAAAATGAGCACTGACAACTCCAATTCTCAAAATAATGTACATGTAATAGATTTAGGAATTTTGTCCTGTAGCTGTACATAATACTAAGAATTCTTGATCCCCCTAACAAAAAACTATGACAAAGCCCCTGGTAAGTATATTATATTTATGATCCATTGTTTTTTTATAAGTTATATAATTGTTTTAACTCTTAATTCTTGGTAAAACAAATAGTTTTTGGAACTTAAATACAGTGACTGATTTAGGGAGAAGGCACACAGGGTATGCACCCCCTGTTGAGCTTGAATTTTTTATATAGAAAATGCACATTATTGTGTACGTATACATGTACATTATTTACATATATATGTACCTTAGTAATCTGTGTCCCTATTTAATATTTTCTAGATATGCACCTGGCTTAATATTCAAAATATTTTAAAAACAAATTATTGTTTTAGATAATTTAGTGTTATTATATTTAAGGCAATTTTTAGTATTTTGCTAATAATAAAAAACTATTACTAATGAAATATATGTATAATATAATGTAAATGAAAAATAAAATTTTTTATTACAATATAGGTAAAGGAATTTTTTGGGAAGCATACCTATCTATACAAAATGTTTCTAAAATACTTTTATATATTTATGTTTAATATCAATTTTGAAATCTGGCAAAAAGACTAAATTTTTTTTTGACTAAAGTCAAAAGTTCTATAGCCCTTGTGCCTTAGATCAGTAGACCCCTTTGACCTTCTAGATCTGCCATTTAGTAAAGTTCTACTCTGTCTCTCCAATTTTATGATATAGAAATCAATTTAATATCTGTTTTTTCATTTATAAGGGGTCATGACCTTCTATATTACCTTAGGAGAAGTGAGTTGACCCCTTGGACCTCTATCCTAGATCTACTCATTATACTATACACTATATACATTATATATACATGTGATAAATTATAAAATGAATGTACTATAAAATGTTATTAATTCTAATTTTGCTTTTGGTTATTGGTAAGAATCAAATCAAAATGTAATTAAATATTTTTTGTAATAAATAACTTTTATGTAAAAAAAATAATTGATAAACTTCTTAGGTTTAGTTAGTTAGTTTTTGACTAACAGGGGCTGTGTGCATCTTGGTGCACTTCAAGTGACATTGTTATACAACTGGTAAGATGCATTATTGCCCATTCCAATAACTCCCCTAAGCAGACACAAGTGTACTACAATGCGATGTATGTACTACAAGCTATCTAAGTAGGACTTCATCATTAATATTGATACACTGGGGTTCCCCCGCAGCTGCTCCACCCCAACGGGCGGCTGCCCCGCCCTGAATGGCTGCCCGGGTGAGTCCAGCTGACGTCACTGTTGTCGGCGTTAGCGGCAACTCCAGTGCCGCCGAGCCGTCGCCACCGCCGCCGCTGCCCCGCACCAGACGGGAGCTCCGATCCGGCCGCCTGCTCGCCCTCTGCCATTTGAAGCCGCCAGCGCCGGCTCCTGGCGCCTCAACGTCGGCCTCGCGCTCGTCCTCGCCCTGCACTCGCCGCATCGCCTTTCTCTTCCACGGCGTCGGCGGCAGCGTCGACGTGTTCCGTCACCAGGTGCCGCTGCTGCTGCGCCTCGGCTTCGAGGTGGTCGCCCAGGACCTCCTCGGCCATGGGGCCAGCGGCACCTCGTCGAACCCGGACGACTTCAGCTTCACCGCCCTGCGGCGGACGCCGTCCGCCTGTTCGACGAGCTCGCCGCGCCCGACGGTGACAACATCCTGCTGGGGCACTCCTATGGCACCTCCTTTGTGACCTACCTGTGCCACGAGCGGTCTCGCATGGTGCGCTGGAAGAATTTTTACTGTGTGGAAAACTCTGTGGCTTGAAATTCCCCTAGTGGATTATCTGTGCCTTGAAATTCCCCTAGTGGATTATCTGTTTGAAATTCCCCTAGTGGATTCTCTGTACCTTGAAATTCCCACTGGATTATCTGTACCTTAAATTCCCCACTGGATTATTTGTACCTTGAAATTCCCCACTGGATTATCTGTGCCTTGAAATTCCACTAGTGGATTATCTGTCCCTTGAAATTCCACTAGTGGATTATCTGTCCCTTGAACTTCCCCTAGTGGATTATCTTTATCTTGAAATCCCACTGAATTATCTGTGTCTTGAAATTCTTGCCCCATTGGATTTGATTATATGTGTATTGAAATTCCCCTAGTCGATTAACTGTGCCTTGAAATTCCCCACTGGATTATCTGTGTCTTAAAATCCCCACTGTAGATTGTATTTGTCTCGAACTCCCGTATTAACTGTGTCTTGAAGTCACTTTGGATTATCAGTGTCTCAATGTAGTTATTGAGTCTGCGCCCCCAGCAACCGCAAACCCACCGCTTGCCCTGCCACCCCAGGTGACGCTGGCAATCCAGCTTGCCGGCGGCGGCCCCAACGCGCTTGGCAACGAGCGGGAGCGTGTTCTCCTGCTGCACCTGCTTCTTCGTGTGCGCCGGCCGCCCTGCGCTGGCTGGTCCGCAGGCGGCTTTTCCGCCCCACGGCCCGCCAGCGGCTCCGACAGGCGGCAGCGGCTCCGACAGGCGGCTGGCGTTCGGCGTTGGCGCGCGCGAGTTCAAAATGACAATGAACGGGCAGTGCTGGGCTCTCGGGGACGAGATCTACCATGCCGAGGTTGGTCATTAACGATAATAACGATAATTCATACCCAGAGGGTGTACAGCAGCCCTGACTTTCTAATCGTCAGGCATGTGCACTCTCTGCGCCTTGGGGGTCCCAAGAACCGCCCCAATCCGCTGTGAGAATCGCCATAATTCCGCCCCAATCCGCCCGAGAACCGCCCCAATCCGCTCCGTGAACCGCCCCAATCCGCCCGTGAACCGCCCAATCCGCCGAGAACCGCCCCAATCCGCCCGAGAACCGCCCCAATCCGCGCCGAGAACCGCCCCAAGAACCGTCCTGAGAACTGCCCCAATCCGCTCCGAGAACTGCCTCAATCCGCCCTGAGAACCGCCCCAATCCGCCCGTGAACCGCCCCAATCCGCTCCGAGAACCGCCTCAATCCGCTCCGAGAACTGCCCAATCCGCCCCGTTAACCGCCCCAATCCGCTCCGAGAACCGCCTCAATCCGCCCTGAGAACCGCCCCAATCCGCCCCGTGAACCGCCTCAATCCGCCCCGTGAACTGCCCCAATCCGCTGTGAGAACCGCCCCAATCCGCTGTGAGAACCGCCCCAATCCGCTGTGAGAACCGCCCCGATCCGCTGTGAGAACTGCCCAATCCGCTGTGAGAACTGCCCCAATCCGTTGTGAGAACTGCCCCAATCCGCTGTGAGAACCGCCCCAATCCGCTGTGAGAACGCCCCAATCCGCTGTGAGAACCGCCCCAATCCGCTGTGAGAACCACCCCAATCCGCTGTGAGAACCGCCCCAATCCGCTTTGAGAACCGCCCCAATCCGCTGTGAGAACCGCCCCAATCCGCTTTGAGAACCGCCCCAATCCGCTGTGAGAACCGCCCCAATCCGCTGTGAGAACCGCCCCAATCCGCTTTGAGAACCGCCCCAATCCGCTGTGAGAACCGCCCCAATCCGCTGTGAGAACCGCCCCAATCCGCTTTGAGAACTGCCCCAATCCGCCCACAGCCACTGTCGCCAACCCCCGCTCCCCGCCAGCTGCGCACTCCAACTCTGCTTCTGCACGGCGAGTTCGACCGGCTGATCCCGCTGGAGGACCAGCAGTGGATGCAGCAGACCCTGGGCGGCCCCAGCCAGCTGGTCACGGTGCCCAACGCTGGTCACATGCTCATGCTTGAGCAGCCGGCCGCGGTGAACGCCCACATCGCCGAGTTCATCGCCTCGGTGGCTGGCGCCGGCTCCGCCACTGCTGCAGCCTCCGTCTCCGCTGCGGCCGATGCCACTGCTGAGTTGTCGCAGTCGCGACCTCCACCGCCGCCTAAGTCGATGAAGAGTCGGCGAAACGGCTCGGTGAAGTCGCTGCCCTGCGGCTCCCAGCTGCTTCGGTACTGACTTTCTCCATCTGATTTGAGCAAGTTTTGCTCACTTGAGTGCTTGCGAACTGTCTCTCTCCGGACGTGTCACTATTTTATCCGTTTATAATTTGTTTTAAAGATACTCGCGTTTCTTTCTATTTTTGAAATAGAGAATTTCTATCCTCTTTATATCCCACTTGAATGCCAGTTTGTTTGATCAACGAATAATAATAATAACTGAAATTTTCTTAAATTTCTACTAGTCCATATGCATATTTATTTTCTATTCGTGCTCATTCGGCACTACTTTCCGGCTTATCAGTAGTATCACTAGACTAGATATCTATTTTACTCAAATTTCTTCTCTTGTGATGAATGAACTAAAGCGCATTTATAAGTTTGCTTGGTACATAACTTTATTAGTGAAATGCATATTTATCTGTTAATTAGTGTATGGAATCTGTATTCGGACTTTAACTGGAATTATTTGTAGCCAAAATTACCTTTGGAACACTTATATTTAATACTTTATTCTCTGCTCATTTCCTTCTCCGTCACCCACCTGATAACCCTCCGTCACCCACCTGACAACCCTCCGTCCCCACCCGACAACCCCTCCGTCACCCACCCGACAACCCCTCCGTCACCAACCTGACAACCTCAGTCACCACCTGACAACCCCTCAGTCACCCACCGACAACCCTCCGTCACCAACCTGACAACCCCTCAGTCACCACCCGACAACCCCTCCGTCACCAACCTGACAGCCCTCAGTCACCCACCGACAACCCCTCCGTCCCCAACCTGACAGCCCATCAGTCACCCACCTGACAACCCCTCCGTCACCAACCTGACAACCCTCAGTCACTCACTCGACAACCCCTCCGTCACCCACTCGACAACTCCTCCGTCACCAACCTGACAACCCCTCAGTAACCCACCTGACAACCCCTTAGTTCCCAGTCTAAGAGCCGAACTGTATCAAGCAACTCATTCCCTGTTAATTTCTCAGAACTCTCTCGAGCAGCCTTTGTGACTTGCGCCTTTCAAAAAGACTAGTTTCAAATATCACAGATTTATTTCAATTTTTTACATTGTTCTATAAATGTACTTTACTTATTTCAAGCCAATGTGCGCTGTAACTCACTGTCAAAACCTGCTACTCTATACTGAATGGTATGCTAGTGTACCATTGGCATTGCTATGGCCCACTCTGATGCTACTCTCCGTTTGACCAGCTTCATGCCAAGTTCATGCACTTTTTATTAAACACCGTTTTGAGGCATAAATTGACTTGCAAACAGTCTGTTTGCGTCAGGGTTTAATACAACCTGTTTTATTTACACAATCACCTATTTGAACAATCCTTGATTATCTGTGACTAACTCCATTAAACAGCGATTGCACATTTGGCCGCTTCAAGGCCTGAATTGTTTTAATTCTTACACTGGATTTTCATTTTAAACTCTTGTGTTTTTTTATTTAGCTTTGTCTCAGTTATTTACTTGAATGCGGGATGTGTGCGGCACTCCCAGATCCCCAGGCTGTGTGCGGCACTCCAGATCCTCAGGCTGTGTGCGGCACTCCAGATCCTCAGGCTGTGTGCGGCACTCGCAGATCCTCAGGCTGTGTGCGGCACTCCCAGATCCCCAGGCTTGTGTGCGGCACTCCCAGATCCCCAGGCTGTGTGCGGCACTCCCAGATCCCAGGCTGTGTGCGGCACTTGCAGATCCTCAGACTGTGTGCGGCACTCGCAGATCCTCAGGC